>PVJL010000606.1:11698-376140 GCA_004026885.1 Lyroderma lyra | reverse complement strand
GTGTCGGGGCTGTGTCGGGGCTGTGTCGGGCACCAGCCCCATGAGCCTCCCATTTCCAGCGGACACCCTTCGGGCTCTCCAGCTCACAGAAACGGCTTTCCCCAGGCTGGGAGTAACCCTGCCACCTCCAGCTCCCAGCAGCTCTCTGCAAACCCAGCATGCTCTTGATTGTATCAGACACTGACCGTGAACTTGATCTCTCACTGCATTTTTCAATGCATAGGATGACTTTTTGTCTGTATTAGGCCCTGGGCTGAATGTCCTTGTACTCTGGCTCCCGATTCTTGGTTTGGGGGTGCTCCAGACCCTCCCCCACCAGAACTCCTATGGTTGGGAATTCCACAGGCTCCCCCAAGTCTCCTCTGAGGGGTTGAGGATGCTGAGTGGCCAAGTTACAAGGAGATCACTTCCCTCCTTCCCCCCATCCCAAGGATCAGGTTACAGTTGTTTCCCCTAACAAATGGTGGGGGTATTGGGGAGTGGGGGAGTTCTCCAGGAGCTTTGTTAAAGCACACCCATCCAGTCACTGCTCTGTGATATGGTGACAGGCATGAAGGGTTAATAAGTTTTGCATTGAAACATAACACACTGTCCCCGCCCCCCCAACCCCCATACACCAACTGCACCATTCTAGTCTTGGAGAGAGCCAGGAGGGGCAAGAGAACAACAACAACAGAAATAACAGTAGCAAGCAAGGGAGGTGGTTTTGAGGAGGACCTTCGGCGTCGGCCCTCCGTCAGCCAGCCCAGTGGACTCGGGGTGGCTTGTTGTCCTTTCATGACCTCTAGTCTTTGCATTCCCCTCCTCGGCAACTGGCAACAATAACGAGTATTTTGCAGTTTAGGGTCCCTGCCGATGAGCATGCACCCGACTGCCTCGTTTGTGTCTCCGTCCTTTTGGGACTGCCGGTGACTGCAGTTCTCGCACACACCGTCTGACTTCCAGCCAATCATCCCACCCAGCACAGGGGTGAATCGGGGGGACTGTGGCATCTTCCTCCTGAATGGAGCCTGTGTCCATGAACCCTGAGGCTGACAAGAAGGAAGACTATGAAAACAGTGGTTCCCAGGTCTTTGAGATGCCTAGGCCGATAACATTTTTTTTAAGAATGAAAAGAATCTGATTTTGGCAAGTAAGGGCATTGAGGAATAAAGAAACCTACGAAGTGAACATCTCAGCACTATCATTTCATAAAAGAAAGGACATTTTAGCACACACAGCTCGCTCTCTCACATACACGCACACTCACACACCCCAAGGAGGAAGGAACCTCATCTCAGAATGAACGACAGCCCTTTAAACTAAGTGCATTTGTGATTTGTATGGAAACTCCCAGTATTGGCCTTACATTTCTCATCTTGTTGATGACCCATGGAAAGTTCACTGTTGCCCGTTCCATGAGCTGAAGTTACTGAATTAGTCACAAGGTTAAGAAGCACTCACATATACAAACAGTGGTAATGCATTTCACTGCGTTTACTGATGTCAACACACATGCATGGATTGCTGGGTCCACTGGGCACTAGATTTGCAGGAGGTACACACTGCTCCCTGACTCAATGGAGTGTGTACTTGAGTGAGAGACAGAAATGTCACCTCCTCAGAGAGGCCCTCCCAGACCACCCCCTCTAAAGTGGCAGTTGAGACACCCCACCCCCCACCCAGCCCCAGTAATTCTCTAACACTCACCCTTTTCTTTTTCTCCTGACCCCTTATCTTAGCAGACGTGACTTGGTCAGTCTTTGCAGCCTCTCATGTGGCCCATCTCCCTGCTCTAAGAACATAAACCCCAGGGGTGCAGGAACCTCATCTGCCTCATTCCCCACTAGAGGTCCTGCACAGAGGGACAGGTGGTTCCCCAGGGTACTTGGGGTAGAGTGGGATCCTGATGTGGGGGGTGGGGACTAGGACGCAGCACCCCCTTGACCTGGGCCTCTCCCACTGTTCATAACTCAGCGATCAGGTGAGGACATCGGAGGCACCCTGCTGTGAATGAGTGTTCTGACTTCTGAACTGGTGGAGCTGCAGACAGAAAAACGATTTTGAGTGGAGGAATAGTGCTTCTTCAGAGAAGGAAAAACTCTGCTTTCTGCCATTTGCTTCCTTCGCTGAGTTGCTGGAGGGTCGTGCACAATATTTAGAATGGAAAACTGGAGGACTCCCCATTGCCCCTCCCTAATGAAATTCAGTGGGCCCAGCAAAGTATACTGGTGACAGCAGGAGGGTCACCAGTCCCCTTACCAGGCTACCACTGGAAGTGGCCAGGGAGGCCACTCAGCAAGGAGGCAGGTGTGGGGACTCCCTCCGTGTGGGGCTGGGCATGGTGTAGTTTTTCTCAGGAGGTCATTGTGTCAGTAGTTACAGAAAAGCTGTTGCAAATTCCTTCCACTGCGGTAGCTACAGGAAGGCAGGCACAGGTGAGGGGAGCTCAATGCACAGCCCTGGGTGTCAGGAGGCAGGGAGGGAGCTCTGTGCTTAGGGGAGAAGCTGGGTCAGATGGTGATAATGTGAGTTAATATTTGTTTAGAATTTACCATGTGCTCTGTGTGTGCACCAGAAATGCTCATAACAATCGTGTGAAATAGATGGGGTCATTATCTCCTCTTCACGCATGAGAACTCTGAAGCTCAGAGGGGTTACACGCTTGCCCAAGGTCACACTGCTGATATTTGACATGGCAGCTACTCGATCCGAGTCTGCCTGCCCCCTGGGCATGCACACCTCTGCACTTGTGCTCTGAGCTCACCTCCCACTACAACGTGACATGGTTTGGTGACAAGCCCCAGAGCTCTGTGACTAAATCCAGAGATTGGAACAACAGTAGTAATAAATGACAGCCACGGAGCTCCTGCTAAGTGTCAGACACTGTGCAGATGCTTTATGCACACTAACGCGTTTGATCCTCACAACGCCCTCTGGAAGGTGGGGGTTACTACTCCCGGTATGCAGATGAGACGCAGACTCGAGAGCAGAAACGATCCCCCAACTCATGCAGCCATGAGAGTGGAAACGATCCCCCAACTCATGCAGCCACGAAGCAGGAGAGTCAGAATTTGAACCTGGAGTTGTCTGACTTCAATGCTCCCTCGAAGTTAGGAGATGATTGAAATAATCCAGGGAAGGATGGCGTGGATCAGGATACTGGTGTTGGATTGGTGGGAGGTGGTTGAATGCAGGATTTATTTTAAAGCGAATCAACAAGATGAGTTCCTAGGTTGGAAGTAGACCTGGAAAGAAAGGGTGGAGTCAAGGGTGACTCCAGGATTTTGGCCTGAACTAATGGAGGAATGAATGGCATGGCCAGTTGCTGAGATGAGGGACACTCGAAGGACAAAAATTCAATTGTATTACTTGCGTTTGAAATGTTTATTCTCTGTCCAAGGGAGATGTTAAAAAGATGTCAAAATCACCGTGGTTTATGAATCCAGACTTCAAGAGGTATTCTGTGGTGAGCATGCAGCATATTTTGTCAAGTCCAGGATGCCACTGGCTGTGAGACCACCACTACTTGATGTACTACTGAGAATGAGAGAATTGCCAGTTAAACTAGGACACATCCCAACGTCAGAGACAGTAAAATGTGCGTCTTAGAATCAATGGGATAGAGTCAGTTTGGGAGTTTCCAGTATATAGTTGGTTTTAAAGGTGGTAAACATTGATGAAATAACCAGGGGAGTGAGAGAGGATAGAAAAAGGGAAGTATAAGGACTGAGCTCTAGGACTGCAAAGTTTCAAGCAGGGAAACTTATGGCCCAGGCCCAGCCAAGTGAACAGTTGAGCTATTAAAGTTCTTCTTTGGAGGGAGCTGCTGTGATGATGCCTCCCCCTGGGGCTCAGCCTGGGGGGTCCAGAGCTCAGGACCCTTCAACACACGCATCCGGGGCACTGGTTGCCTGGTGCTGCCCAGGGGGCTGAATCTTCAGGCGTGTCCAGATTCAAACTTAGCCTGAGCTTTGTTATCAGTAAGATGAGCAATGTAATGTCTGTTCCACTCCCTCACAACTTAGAAAACAAGCCAGCCTCCTTTTTTTCTGTATCTCTAAAATGAAGTGGTCAGACAGGGCGATCTCAAAGCCCTCTTCTTGTTCAGGGATGGTGGTATCAATAATACCAGGTGTAGCACTCTGAGCATCTCCTGGGTGATTGATATCATCATCCATCATCGTAAACCACCATTCAGAGTAGGTATTATTATTTCCATTTTACAGATGAGGCAGCTGAGACCAAGAGGGCAGACTACTCACAGTGGGGGAGCCGGGGTGCACAGCAGGGTGTTTAAGGTCAAGGGCTCATTCCACCAGGCCCCCTGCCTCCCTGCTGGGACCAATGTTCTCAAATTAAACTTAGTGGCTGCCTAGCCAGAGCCCAGGGGCAACCCCTTCCTGTAAGGTGACAATGGAACTTAGGGGTGTCGCCCCGCACACCGTATTTTGCCGTGTGCAATGTGCTCCCAGGTTTAGTGCGCAGCCATGTTTTTGACCCAAACTCTTAGGGAAAATAATCTTCCATTTTAATTGTTTAATTCAAAATTGTATTTGTTTATATTTAGGTGCTTGTGTTCTTTTGTATTATAAAGGAATTTTAGCATTATTTTTAACATATTATGGCACAAGAAAGTTTATGTCACAAGTAATTACAAAACACAAGAACAGATACAAGGTACAAGAAATTTTATGTATAAAATTTTTTAATATAAAAAAACCGATTATCATATTCCAGGGTATTATTTTGCATACAGGTATCATTATTGATTGCTGGAGTTACCCTTTTAATTCGTAAGCATAAATAAAATAATTAAAAACATTTATATAGACACAGAAGTCATACTACCCATGTATAATGTGCATCTTTATTTTTCCCTCACAAGTTTGGGCCAAAAAATTACAATAAACATGGCAAAATACAGTAAATGAAGAATATAATTTGTCTCCGGGGCTCCCATGCTCTCACAGAAATGGAGTAGCTTCTAGAAAGATTAGTAGGGCAGCAACTGATGGTGTAGAGGTAAGTCACACTCAAACTTGTGGGCTTGGAGTCCAGTGTTCTGTTACAAGTTTTTACAAGTCAAGGCTGTTGTTTCCTGAGAGTGGTGCTGAGTGGGGTTCCCCTGATCAGGGAGGGGCTGGCAAAGGCTGCTCCACCTTCTCTGCTGTGGGGGCAAAGTTTCCCAAGCAGGAGCCTGGGGGCAGGGGGAGGTGATTTTGAGTCCCTTTCCATAGTGGTATGAAGCCAGCTCTTGGCCTAATCATGGAGCTGATCGGAGTCAGTTGCCGTCAGCATTTCAACAGGACTCTAGCGTAGACCAGGATTTCTTAACCTCAGCGGTATTGACACTTTGGGCCACATAAAGCTCTGTGATGAGGGAGTGTCCTCTGCACTGTAGGATGTTCGCCACCCACTAGATGCTCCTATCAGCCCCCAAGCCCAGCTGAGCAAGCAAAAACATCTCCAGACATTGCACCCTCCCCTGCCCCCGGGTTGAGAACCATCGGTATAAACAATTCTTTCACCTTCTCTGCTGACCCCTTCCCGCGTCCTGGGGCCTTCCTGAGAACGCTCCTTTCTGTGGCGCCTGACTGCAGGGCCAGGTTGAAGTCAGACCCCAGTGTAACCAAGTTCTCCGTCTCTTCAGTACAGAAATCTTCTCTGAGATAGGTGCTTTATATCACTACGCTCTATCCCTACTGGGCACCTTCTTGTCCTCAGACATACCAAATGTGTTCCCACCTCAGGACATGTGCACTTGCCGGCCCCCGTTCTGGGTGTCTGCTCATCATTCAGGCCTCTGTCCACGCGGCACCATCTTAGGGGCCTTCCTGGATGATCATTCCAGTTACTCCTTCTTGCATTTCTGTTTGAGATCCTTCAGAGCATCTTCTATCCTCTGGTATCATCTTGTTCATGCATTTGCTTATCTGTTTCTCCCCCACTGGACTGTAAGGTCCTCGAATGCAGAGAGCTGTTCTGGTCTGTTCCTTGCTATCCACAGTGCAGACAGCAGTGCATGGCTAACTGCTGGTTGAGTGGCTTTGGTGAACACTTGTTGAAGATCTACTCTGTGCCAGGCACTAGGGGCTTATGATGCACTGTGAGTAGTGCAGTCCCTGCCTCCTAGGACCTGAGTACCTGGTGGAAGGAGAAGCCTGGAGGCGGCGAGGGGGACAGGGGAGTGTGGGAGCACAGAAAGGGAGCAGGTTAACCTGCCTGGAGAGTGAGGAAGCCTTGCTGGGTGGCTAGAGGAAGGCGGAGTGCTCAGCATCTGCAGAGGTGTGGAGATCCATGGGGTCCTGGGGGATACCCAGGGGCTGGTCAGGAGCTCGGTGCTGCAGGGGTATCCGTGCAGTGTTGGAGGGTGCTGGAGTGGGTGATGCCAATTCTGAGAGGCCTTGAGTCCCACAGGGGGAAACTTCATATCCTATAGCAAGAGGAGCCATGGAGGCAGTGCAGGGTAATGGTTAAGAACGTAGGCTTTGAAATTTGTTTCAGATCTTGGTTCCAATCCTTACTCTGATGCTTTTGAACCATGTGACTGGCCCAGCATTTTCATGTCTCTTAACCACAGTGTTCTCATTTTTGAGATGGGCTTAACATTTGTTTTGCAGGGTTGTTGTGAATGTAAAATCAGTGCTCAGCTCCGTGCTTGGCACAAGGTGAGTACTAACAAATCATTGCTATTCCTATTGGTGTGGTTAACAAGGAGCCCCTGGAAATGTTTCAGACAAATGAGGGATGTGATAGATGAGCATTTTAGCAAGATCGCTCAGGCGGTCCTGGAGAGGTGGCTTGGCAGTGGCCCCGGGGAAAGCAGGTGAGACAGGGACAGAGAGCAATCAGGAGGAGGCTGCTGGAATGAAAAGGGAGGTAGAAGAGTGGGAACCTAGAGCATCTCCGGGGCGAAAACGTGCCAGGAGACATGGCCATACTTTGCCTCTCAAAGTAAGGGTGCAGAAGCTAGAGGAGAAGCCCCCAAACCTGACAGGTCATAGAGACCTAGATGAGGACCAGGCAGAGACTCCGGTTCAGCCTGACCTGGGGTTACTCAGCAGCTCACAGCCTCTGCCCCTCTGGAAGAATCAGCCAGCTCTGCATTTCAGACAGGCCTTGTGGGGAGTCGGGGTGGCTTGCCATTTGTATCGGGTGATATACTTTTAATTAAAATGGTAATCATTTGAGCATTCCTTCAAGTTTTACTTTGGGAATTTGCTGTCTTGCAAGCTCTCCCCTAATTAGCATTCTCTTTATCCCTTATTAATAAATTCTATCTGCATAGTTTCATCTGCCTCCTTTGATCACAGAGTCTCATCCTTCCTGAGCCAAACTCCATTCCCTGTTGACATTTAGGGTGCAGTGGGCCCAACCAGGCCTGAGTTGGGATTTGAGAATTAGATTTCTCAATTAACTTCCAACAACATGGGGGTCAATCTTTTTACTGCCCAACTGAGCCCTGGGCAAGAGTGCTACATATGTGCTCCCCAAGTTCAAGCACATGCTCCCTGGGGGCAGACCTTTTGAAGAAGCCCCTAGAATTAGGCAGACAGGCCCGGGGCAGTGACCACACATACATTAGGATCCAGTACCATGATAAGAAGACAGAAACAGAAAAGCCAGTGGGCTGGCTCACAGGTTTCAAGGCCAGGCTCAGAATGGTTTGGTGAATGGGAATATTATTTGGCCATAAAAAATAAGAAAATCCTGTCATTTGCATCACCGTGGATGGACCCTGAAGGCATTATGTAAAGTGAAATAAGTCAGATAGAAAAAGACAGATACTGTATGATCTCGCTTATATGTAGAAGCTTTAAAAAGCTAACTCAGAGAAACAGAGAACAGACTGGTCGTTGCCAGGGGTGAAGAATTGGGGCGGGGGATGCAAGTGGGTGACGGTGGTCAAGGACACAAACTTCCAGTTATAAGTCGAGTACGTTCTTCAGATCTACAGCATGGTGACTGTCATTAACAACACTATATACTATGTACACAAAAGTTACTGACAGTAAATTTTGAAAGTTCTTAGCACCCATACACACAAATTTTAAATACGTGAGGTAAAAAAATCATAATAATAAAATAAATAAATAAATATGTGAGGTGATGGATGTGTTAACACACCTTATTGTGGTAATCATTTTGCAAAATATACACATACAAAATTATTCCATTGTACATCTTAAACATACACGGTGTTATCTGTCAACTCTATCTCAATAAAGTTGGAAAAAATAAAATTTTGATAAGTAAAAAAAACAAACAAACAAGAAAACCAGTGGAACTGTAGGAGAATGCTGCCATGGGCACTGCCATATGCATGATTTTATGTCACTCTCAGCAACAATAATATAATAATAATAATATAATAGCAACAAGGATAATAAAAGCAATAACAACAACTGCTACTACTACTACTAATAAAACAACAACAGCCAATATGAGCACCTGCCCGCTCTGTGCCAGGTGCTGTTCTAAGCCAAAATCCCAACAACCTTAAGGAGGAAGGTCTGCTATTATCACCCCCAGTTTTCAGCTGAGGAATGTGGGACTCGTGAAGATTAAGTAACTTGCCCGAAGTATCCCAGCTAATAAACGACAGAGTCTCCCAAGTCCCCTTTCTTTCCCCAGCACCTTGTCCCTCCTGCTGCTTAGATTCTATTAGCTGGACTGTTGGGCCTGACAGTTTCACTTTAATATTTCAGTGATGGGGCTGTAGAGTTGGCCATCTGTCAGCAGCCACCAGGTGGACCTTGTCTTTTTGCTCCTGCCCTGAAGTGAGTTCTGCATGTGGTCATCTTTACTATCTACTTCCAGGCTGACTGCCCCTAGCTGTGGACACAAGCTCACAGGTATCTCCCATCTACTCCAAGGGCCTTTTTAAAGTGAAACAGGCCTGGATTGAAGTCCTGACTCTGCCACTTTCTATGTGACCCCAGCAAGTTGTTTACTTTTCCTAAGCTTTTACTTCTATAGTCATAAGATGCAAAGAATGATAGCACCTGCCTCCTGGGGTGTTGTGAGGGTTGAGAGGTGAAATGTATATGAAGGAATTGACCTGGAGATCACATTTTCTAGGAAAAGCACCCAAGTCTCAGAGGAACAAGCCATTTGTTAAGGTCACAAGGCTACTGAGGGAAGGAGAGGCCAGAAGCCAGCCTCAGGTCCCTTACCTCCCTCCACCATCTGCAATACCTGTGCTCTGCAGTAGGCTTGATAAGGAAGGGTCACACAGAAAGCAAGTCAGACCAGTCGAGTCCCCTCCTTTGCTCTTGTGTTCCCATACCTTTAAATACCATTGACATTGGAAGGGCTGTGTGAGGTCCAATAACCCAGCCATACCGTGACATTTCTCGAGTTGCCTGGCCCAGATGGCTCTCGTCCACCATTGAGCGTAACTGTGACCTCTCCCGAGGGGCCTCCTGTGACCAGTCAGTCTTTGAAAGCTCACTGATCATAGCTTGATACACTCCTCTCATTTTCCAATAACAACTTTCTTATTTATATGTGTTATGCTTTCAAGTCTTAGTCTGTGTTTATTTGTGTAGCTTTCTTTAAACTTTTTATTTTGAAAGAATTGTAGATTCACATGCTGGTGTAAGAAATAATGCAGAGAGAGCCCGTGTACGTTTCTCTAGTTTCCCCCAATGGTAACATCTTGCAAAACCATAGGGCAATATCACAACCAAGATACTGACACAGTCTTATCTTTTTTAAAAATTGTATTTCTTTTCAGTAGAAATTAAGGGCCACCAAGTCAGTAACTTTGTCTTCTAGCACAGTGCTTGGCATGTAGTAGGTACTTAATAACTGCTTATTGAATATATGAATAAAAAATGCAATGCAAGAGCCATGTGTCGTTGGTCATCCTTGGCCTGTGATGCCCAGGCAGCCTCTGCTCTCCGATGTCACACGTTTCCCAAGTTCAGTGTACTGAACCTCATGAAGGTCAGTTAGAGAAATGGTCTTCAAAGTGGCAGTGGGGAGGCGTGAAGATTTTCCCAGGGCTAAGGATGTGTAAACAGTTTGAAGGGGATCAGCTTCCAGATACTCACCTTGCTTTTCTGCATCTTTCCAAAATCGATCCGCCCAAGAAGGAGATGTAGCCGGGAAGGGTTCACAGAGCTCTTCTCCCACTCGACAGGAAGCGGACCCCTCCCTCCTCCCAAAGCTTCCTGGGATGTTTTGCCCTGAGGCTTCGAACCATCTGGGCTTCGAAGGGAAACACTGAAATATTAGTTTGGTGTAAGACACCTTTGATGATTAACTACGGCCCCGTGAACACACAGGGCTTCTGGTCTGTCCCTGAATTGTGTGTATTCCTGTTAGAGGCCAAGCGTGGCCCGGAAGCGCCGTCTTGGGCTTGTGTTGGGGTGCTCTGGCCAGAGCAGACAGTGCAGCGTACTTGGTGGTGCTGGTCCTCTCTGCTCGGAATGTTTGTCAGGACTACCTTCTTTTTGTGCCAGCTATGTTGGTAAGGCCCATGGGTAAAATTTGTGTGTGTTCTCTTTTCAATTTGATGTGCATTATTCCAGCACGTCAAAGGCAGTTCAAACGTTTTAAAAAAATACATCATTAAATATTCATTCCAATGATACCTAATTCTAATTTTATTTTATCCTATAAAATGTATATTATTTTATACTTCCTATTAACACAATAAATTTACATACGTGCATGATGACAACTTTTAGTTAATCCGTACAACAACATGCAAATGTTTTTTCAATGTTTTGAGGGGAGAGGGCAGCAAAAAGATTGGAGACTCCTGGGACAATACAGCCATTTGGAAAGCCACTATTGGTGCCATTTTGATTCAAGATCTAATGTCATGGGCATTTTGAAGGCTTTTTATTGCAGCCCAAATTTGATGTTATCAGTCCACTCCCTGAAAAGTTATCAAGCAGCAGCCAGGCCACAAACGCTCAGGGTTGAATAGTTTTCTTGAAAGAGGCCTCACTGTGTTTAGCTGATAATCAAACCAATGGCTGCACTGAGACAGGTCACTGAGGGGGACCCAATGCTCCCCCATTCCTTATCCAAGCCTGGACTCTGTTTCTCTCCTGATAGGAGCACATAATCCCATCAGCGCCAATGGGAGTTACTGCCTGTTTCACTGGAGACAATAGGCTGTCTGAGAGCGACCATTGTTCTCAGCCGCTGAGGGGCAAATACAATGGCCGGTTCCCAGCCGCCATCCGCAAAGGGCCCGCCTGAGCCTCGAAGCTCGCTTTGTGAGGCCGTGGAGCCCGAAGGACTTGGCCTGCCTTTTCCTCCTTCATGGCTGCCATCCCCCACCTTCAGTGGCAACCAGTCCCCTGGGGCTTCTCCCAACATTCCCACCAAGGCTGGCAGCCAGAGATCTTCCCAGCTCCTGTCCTTGCTCCTCACTCCTAAAAACAAGCCCAACTTCTCTAGTTTATCCGTCACAATGAAATCAGCAATAGGAATGTACTGTTTATTGAGCACTTATTATTTCCCTAAGCATGAAACATTTTACCCACTTTGGAGCCTTTAGCTACAAATCCTCATGGCAACTCTGCAGGGTAACTATAGCCCCTCCCATTAAATTAAGTAAAACGGAGCCTCAAGTAAGGCATGTTAAGTTGCAGTGCCCAGATTCAGACCCTTAGGGCTGTTTAAGTCTCTAAATCCCATGCTCCAAATTACACTAGTGTTTTACAGTGTTTCCTTCAAGACACTCTGTGACAAAGCTGGGGAAATGCTGTACTGTTTATCTGCCCTTCACCCCACCCCACCCCACCCCCGTGTTTCAAACCTTTTCTTGGAGATTTCCAACACACTTTAGTTTCTTCCAAGTTCTAGGAAGTCCTGCAAGGAGGAAACTTAGCTTGCTAAATTCAGTCTTTCCCAAGTATTTGTCTCTTTTATTTATTTATTTATTTTTTGCATGAAGCAGGTTGCACTTTATTACGTGCTCAATGATATCAGCACGATGGGGTGGGGGAGGCCAGCTGGAGGGAGTTACAAATGTGACTGGCTCTTGCGCTCACAGCCCTGAGATCAGCAGTAGAGGCAGTGTTGACTGGGTGCTTTGAATTTGGGGGCGGCTCCCAAGGGAATCACAGCCATGCTCTCTTATAGGGCCCTGGCAGCTGTTCAGAGCCTCGTCTTCCAGTGTCTGCCGTCCCCCTTTTTTGCCGAGAATGTTCACCTGCTTTCCCAAGCCAGGGGGGAAAGGATAGACTGCTCCAGAATACAGGGAAAGAGAGACAGAATGTGTTGAGACTTGCTCTGTGATGGAGGCGAAGTGCAGTGAGATGAAAGCTCTGGGCCCCGTGGTCCCACGTCAGGGCCTGGTGGCCCATGGCAGAGTTCCCCCATGAGTCTGCTTTCCCCGGGGCTCCCTACAGCAGCAGGCTGAGGCCAGGACCCACCCACTGTGCCATTGGGCTCCTCCCCCTCAGTGGGAGGTACTCACACCTGAGGCCCCCTCATCTCTTTGTCCCACTGGAGGGAAGGGACAGAGCCTCAGGCGTCAGGCAGAGCATGAGGTCCAGGCTGACGCGGGACATGCCAAAATGACATGTCATGGGGATTTGTGGGCCTCACTGGAGCCATTTCCTCCAGGGGGTCATTTTATTTAGTTCCAATTGGGCCCCGTGATTGGTCTCAGCCCTGGGCCACCTGGTGTCCTGGCTCCATATGGCAATGGCTAGGAAGATGCCATTTTTCAATTGAAATATGCTTCTGCCTTACTGTGGATGAGTCTATAATTGCCTTTGGCTGCAAAGGGCCTTTGATGTTTAAAACTAAGCCGGGAAGTCATTTCTCCACTTCTGATTTGTTGGACTGATGGGTCAGTGTGTCTGCTCTATTAATTCAAACTGAGCGTCACAGCATGTGAGTGACAGGCAAGGTCTCAGAGGTCAGCAAGGCCCCCCATAGGCCTCGTATGGGAATCCCTTCCACCCACCCTTGACAGATGGTCTTTTAGCCTCTGGCTGAGCACCTCTGCAGACAGGGAGTTCACTCCCTCACTGTGCAGACCTATCTGCTCTTGGCTAACTCTCAGTAAGTTTGACTTGGAGCTTATAATAGTTACCCTTTAAGGAATAGTCACCACCTGCCAGGCCCTATGCTAGGCATTTCATATGCATGTTTTATTCAATCTTCACAATATCCCTCTAGGGGTGATACCTTTGATACCCCCATTTTTCAGAATGCATAAAATAAGTCACAGAGTGTTAAGGAACTTGTTTGGGTCCCCCAGGTAGAAAGTAATGGAGCTGAATTCAAAAAGTGTCACTCAGGGCAAAGGCTCTTAAACACTCTGCTCTCTCACCTTGGGTAAGAATAGCGGTGAGTGCTTACTAGGAGCCTGCTCTGCACTGAGATGTTCCACATACACAACTTCATTTCATTGTAACAAGTGTGAAGTCCTGTAGGTCTGCAAATGTCATTGTTTCCTTCAATGTCCTTGATGACATGCCTTAGGAACTTAACTCCTGTGTATATCAACTGGTCTCAGGTAAAATCGGTTTTGCTGTACCTCGTTTCACTTAAAGTCGCAGGAGCTAGGATGTTAAGTGAGGGCTCACTGTAGTTCCTGGGCCCATTTTAGAGATAAGCTTCGAAGGGACCAGAGGCTGTGTGATTCGGCAAATGTCATGAGCATTCCTGGGACTCCAATCAAGATCTTTTTCACACAAAGCACACACTCCATCCAAGTTATAGTGTTGTCATTATACAGGTGAAGAAACTGAGGTGCAGGACCTTCAGGAGTTTGTCCAAGGTCTTGAGCTGGAGGTGGCAGGGCCGAGTGGTCGGCCTGCCTTACATGCTGAGTCTTCCTCGTGCTCACCTCTAACTCTGCCCCTTCCTGGTGACTCTCCTGCCACCTGGGCCCTAGAGGAGAAGGCAGCCCCTCTGATGAGGGTGAACTCACCTCCCTGTCCCCCCCCCCCCCCAATAGCTTTAATAAGCTTTTCATGTCGCAGGTCAGGCACAGGCCCAAAGAAAACTCATATGGTCTCTTCCAAATTCTGAAGTTCTGCGAGTTCCTTCACCCATCCTTGGTCACCTGCAGAAGAGGGTCAGGGAAGGCAATGTAAATTTGAAAGTCAGAAAGACCTGGGTTCAAATCTCTGCTCCACCATTCCCTCTCTGTGTGACCTCAAGCTGATTACATTCAGGATGGAGATAAAAAGGACTCCCTTGCATGGGAATCGGCCTGCCTTTTGGGGAAGAGTCAGCTTCCTCCTGGAAGTATTTTCTAACTGTATCTCTGAAGGTCCAGGAACCATGCTTGTGGTATTGTGGGTGTGGCCAACCGACAGACTAGCCATCACTGCTATCGCCGATGAAACGTCCTTGTGCTCGTCCTGTACACGTGCACACCCCCACATCTATTACCTTCCCCTCATCCTCACAGCAGACCACCCTAATCCCACTAATACCATCTTCCCAGCTTGTTCTCCTCCTTTGGGAAAGGTTCAGCCTGGTGTAAGAGCCAAAGCGCACGGGCCTCCGTCAGGTGTTGTGCCGTTTGGGGCTGTGCGGTCGGCTGAACCGGGCTTCCCTCATCTGTGAAAAGGGGGGGAATACC
Source organism: Lyroderma lyra (assembly GCA_004026885.1). NCBI lineage: Eukaryota > Metazoa > Chordata > Mammalia > Chiroptera > Megadermatidae > Lyroderma > Lyroderma lyra. Next base: position 361,586 of record PVJL010000606.1, on the reverse strand, counting down.
CGCCTGCCCCGGAGGGTCATTCCATGTTCAATGAATACTCACTGCAGGTGTCCCGACGTTGTCCCTTGTCCTCTCCTCTCCGTGTGGCTGACCTCACAGCAACACCACGTGCTCTTGGTTGCCTTCCCTTGTGGTTCCCGCCTCCTGTTTTCAGTTTAGGTGATCTCTCACGTATTCTAATGGACACGAGTGCACTTTATGGCCCTATAAAAATGTTGTTCCAATGTAAACTGTTATTTCTTTTTTCCAGGCCAAAGCTTGTGAATGTACTTAGTACAGCCGTATGATGGGCACTGTATCCATTCATTCAAATAGTACTTATCTCATAGGAGTGTCGTGCTTACTGTTGTGCCTGGTACAATAAATGTTTGCTGAATAAATGACTGAATGAATGGATGAGTGGCTTATAATTCTTCAGGGTAGCAGTGACATGAGCAGAGCTGGCTGCCACCTAAATCAAGTGATTTAATGGATGTGAGAGACTCTACGATTCTCTCAAGTTCTTTTTACCAAGAATTTCCAATATGAGCGGAATGGGATTGTGCTATATGGCAGCCCCAGGTTTCCGAGGTGACAGTGTAAGTGGAGGTCACCATAAAGGCCAGGCTGGACTACCTCATCCCTGAGGCTCAGTGGTTCCAGGGCACTGGGCAGGCAGAGTCTGAAACCCAGTGCTCTGAGTGGCCTACATTTCACCCCCGGGAGACCGAAGGCAGGCAGGGGCTAAGCGGGCTGTGTTTCACTCCGGGGCACTTGTCTAGGTTGACGGCTTGCACTGGGGGAGAGAAGCCACTCTTTGAAAGACACAGGGGTGACTGTGCAGCATCTTCCCAGTCTTCACCCCCAGGCCACCTTAGCCTCCTGGTGGCAGTGAGCAGAACATTACTGAGGGGAATGAGCAAGACAGGGCTGGGGTCAGCCTGGCTCTGCCATGTGCTCTCTTGTTAAGACCACAGAGAAATCTTCCAAATTCTCCCTCAGCTTAAATCTTTGCAAGGAAGTGACTTAAGTCAAAGACACGGGTGTGGGAATCACAGTCCCTGCCCCAGCGAGATGTTGCAGAAACGAGTCGGTGTGGCTGGAGCTCCCAGCACAGGCTCGCGCTGCGGTAGCCGAAGGCCCAGCTCGCCACCCTGCTTCCGGCACAGGAGGCCGGCAGGCCGACGGGAGGTGAGCCGTCGCCGTGTTGCACTCCCAGGAAGCCGCTCTGAGAGTGAGGTCTCCTCCATCGACTCCCCCGTTTCTCCTGTACCGACTGCCTGCCAATGCCCCTCGTGCCAGGCTGGTGTTTGTCATCGGGGGCTCCCAGGAGGCCAGGCCACTACCCAGACGTGCTGGCAGCTGCTCGGAGGTTTCCTAAGGTAGTCAGGTGTGCGTCTCCACCTGCCCAGGGCGCTGGGCTGGGCACCGCCCCAGCTGATTAGTCACTGCCGCGTGCCCTATCTCCATCTCTTTCCCTCCGAGTCTCTTCTTTGGTTTAAAGGCTGACGTGTCTGCTGATGTGGCCTCCGGAAGCAGATTCCCTTCCTGTAGGACATCTGTGCCACCAGCATGTGGTTGGTCAAAGGAAGAAGGTCCTGGCTGGTGGGGTGACCTTAGACGTGGAGGTTCTGCCTGGAGGCCTCTTGTACTTGGGGGGCTGGCGTTGAGTGACTGGGAGTCCGTTTCTCTTCAGACAGTTTAGGTTGGAATGAATGACCCAAGAAGTACAGCAGTGGTGCCTTTTGGTTTTTCTTGAGGGTAATAAACATTTGTGGAAAATAATCTAATAGTTTCAACCTATTTTTTTTAAACAAAGAGCTCGTTTATTGTTTCTCTTCAAATAAAGTTGTGTGCAGTTATAGTATATAAATCTGTGCTACACACGAAAGCAGAGCTGATCCGAAGGGTTGGGAGAGGAGAACCTTCCCTACGCCTACCCCCACTGGGCATTTCCATCAGGTGCTTCTAGGAACCCCCAGAATTCCGTGGAACCCTGTTTTAAAATCAAGGCAAGTGACTGGTTAGGAAACCCCACCACACCATGTCCAAGCTGGCAGGGAACACAAATCCATGTTTTCTTGACAAGGACGCTCATTCCCCGTTGGTCTTAACTGGGCAGCTCTGACAGGTCTGACTGGTGTGGAAGAACAGATGACAGGGAGGCTGAAGCCCCAGCTCGGAGACATCCTTCCCTTTCAAGCCTGTTTGCGGCTGCTGTGACTAATGGGGGCCCTGCGGTGGGCCCCGCTGGGGGCCCTGGGCGGAGGCCTGCAGGGCAAAGGCAGAGCCACCGGGGGTCGGTAGGAAACCGGCCTGGCAGCTGGGCCATGGAGCCGGCTGGACTGCGTCTTCCCCAATGCCCGCCAGCTTGCCCAGACCACCTGCAGGGTGGGGCGACTTCCCGGAGAATGGAGGGCTGGGTACAGAAGGAGGGGCTGGTTACCGTGGCAACCACCCTCTGTGGACCAAACTGTGGTGCTAATCACCCCAGGCTTTTTGGAGGTGTTCTCCATTGTTTAAACTGCCTGGGGGAATGGAGAAAAAGATTTTATTTCCCAGCTCTTTTCTTTCTCTCTCTCTCTCTCTCTCTCTCTCTCTCTCATAAAGTTTCTCTAAAGTAAATGTAAATATTGTAGACGCTTTGTCTCCATTCCTCTCCTTGACATGGGAAGGTTCATTCCTAACTGCTAGCCTCTTCTAGCCCCCAGGTGCAAGCATCTCCCCATGTACATACGGAGGGGGGACTCTAGGGTCCTTACAGTCACACAACTTCGGACCCATTTTTAGATCAGGGTCTGGGAGAACTTCAGCTGAAGCTCAGGCCGTAGTTAACACCTGGATTCCAGAAGCTCAGCTGTAGCCTTTGTACCTGCCCTTTGAATGGCAGGTGAAGAAATGAGGACTGTGTTGTACATGCTGACATGGGGGTTCCTGACATTGATGGGGGGTGTCCCTGCATATCCACCTCCGACGGGAGCCTCCCCAGCCCTGCATACAGGCATTGCTGCTGCTGGGAGGCTAATGATCCTACGTCACTTCGGAGGCCAACTCTCCAGGCTGGAGAGCAGTTGTTCATTAAGGTAGCCGGGCTGCGGAGCCATCTGCAGGGCCCAGCAGAGGGCCCGAAGCAGGCCCAGCAGATGGAGAGCTTGAACGACACTGGAGACATCTGAGTCCCCCTCCCCCACCCCCAAACGTAACGCCGAGGAAACGCAGCACTTCACCACGAAACACAAGACTGCTGACGCGAAGAGTCTCTCTCTGGGTTTTCTAACTGCCAACCCTGGATGAGTCCTCGAAGCTGTGTTCCCGGTTGCCTTCTCCCACCACTGCTCTTTTCAGTCCCTCCTCGGTCCAGGTGCCTGAAGAGCATCGCACACTGGGCAACCAGGCATGGAGAGGCGGCGGCTGCCTTCTGGCTACAGCTTGTCTTCGCTACTTCTTTTGGCCTCCGAAGCTTTTCTTTCATCTTCCTTTTGCTTGAGGCCCTTTCCTAAGGAAACAAGTGGGGGCTGAGAGGCTGGGAGAGAAGGACACCGCCCCGCACATCCTCCTTAGCTCCAAGGCTTGCCCATCCTCGCTTGCAAAGCAGCCCAATAATAATATAAGGATACTATTAACAATTATAGTAGAGGAATTATTCCACTTTCACGGTGAGGGATGGGCTGGCTTTTTTGAGACATCACTGGTCTCCAGTTCCCTGCTAATTAACATGAAGCAATTGTAGTCCGCCTAGTACATTTTCAATGTCTAATACAGGTGATGTAAGTAGGAGCATCACCTCTGACTGCCAAATCAGTAAGCCTCCAAAAGGTTCAACAACCTGCTGCAAATCACCTCGCTTCGGAGGAATGGGGTGCGCGGGGTGGGCCTCAGATTCAGGGAGCCTGGGGCCACCATCCCCCTCCCTGAGGGTCTCAGTCCACAGGGCGAGGCTGGTCGCAGCGTCTGTTATTGCCCGGTTCATTATCGTGTGTCATCAACACTGTCGTGACAATCAGTAATGGTCATGTCAAGAGTAATCACAGACGAACGAAATGGAAAGGCAGGAAAGCGTGTAACAATGAAGTGAAATCCTAAAACAGCAAAGACATGAGTCTTTCAAGGGGAGTTGGACGAAGGGGGAATTCAGTTCCTACCGTTCGCTCCCAACAGCAAACACTTGTGCAGCACGGGCTGTGTACCTAATTCTAAGTGCCATGGCCTAGGGCCTAGCCGGTAGGGCCTGTTCTTGTGTCCATTTTGCAGGTGTAGCAACTGAGGCAGAGAAATGTCAAGTCATTTGCCCAAGGCCACACTGATAGTAAAAGAGTTGGGGATTTATGAACCCATGCTATCTGGGTCTATAATTTGCCTTCCTAACCAGAGATTGTGCCCTCCACCAACATCTTGCCAACCATGAGTAATAGAAAAATTTAAAATATTCACAGTTGTTTAAACATGTAAGCCCAACAAAGATAAGATAATCTGCCTCCTCCTTCTCCTGTGCTGTCTGTTGGGATTGAAGGACAAGTGTCCCCAAGAGCTTGGGGGTTCACCTGATGAAGAGAGACACTGGCTGAAAGGAGATGCTCCTGAGTAAGAGCAAGGAGGGCTGACCCCACCTTTGTGCCAATAGTGTGGCCAGTGGACAGCAAACGGTAGCCCGGATGAGCCATCTGGAAAGGAGCCCCCCACCCACCCCCGAGGGCAGCCTGCCAGGGAGAGGGGACTCCAGCAGCAGAATCACATGGGAGTGCTGGGCGAGAGTGTAGGCTCCAGGAGGAGGAGGAGTGAGGGGTGCCCCCACAGGGCCTCCCCAAGTCATGAGTGATACAATGCGGAGTCCTAACTGCCCCCTGAGCATCAGGTCATCTGCCCACCAAGGGCACCATAAGGCAGATGACAGTAACGTTGGTCGTGTCAGAGTCCACCCTTTCCATATAGCCTTCTCGCCCCCTCTCTCAGCTCTGGGGGACCCGATAAAGGGGAGCACATGGCAGAGGGCAGGTGCAGCACAGAAAACGAACGTGAGACCCCTGCCCTCCCCTCCCTGCTGTCTGTGCCCCGCAGCTGCCACTCGGCTGGGGGAGAAGACACAGGTGGAGTTGGAAGCGAGTAGCGTTGGGATTGAGATTGCACCGGACTTCTTATTACTGCAAATTAGATGGCCCTGATGCCCGAAGGCAGCCCGAAAAGCTCTGGGACCTGCCGGGGACGCGGTCTAGGGATGCGGAAGGGCAGCCTGACAGGGCGATGACCGAAGGAGGGCGGGATACGGCTGTTCCTGGAGCTCATTTAATACACCGGCCCCGCGGAGAAAGTCAGCGGCCGAGACACCCCGAGTTTCCTTCCAGAGCGCCTCAACACCCTCTGCTAACGAGAAGAGGAGGGAAAGGGGATGCTCGTTTGTCCAGCACTTACGGTATGCTGACACCGTGCCAGGACCCTCGGACCTACACGTCACTGAACCCTCCCAGTGACCCCGTGAGGTTGGGATGAGCCATTTCCACCTCACGGCTGAGGCGATGAGGCCCACAGAGGTGGAGCGGTCGCCCCAGGCCAGGTCCCCGTGGAGTCCAGAGCCGGGCTGGAGAAGTCACTAGACCAGGACTTGCGCAAAGGCAGGAACTGTCCTTCAGGGCCTGACACCTACCAGGCGCGCTTAGTGAGTGGCCACCACGCTAGGCTCTCCGCTGTGGCCCTCCAGCTGCTCTCCGGACTGACACCGGCCCACGTCCCTCCCGCTCTTTCTGCAGCTTATGCAAGAGTGCACGTGGTAGCAGGCTGACGCACAATTGCCATCAGTGTCCAGGCTGTGAGTTCCACGAGGGGGACCCCATTCTCTTCCACAGTGACCTTCCTACAGTGGCGCATGAGCAGGAGGTTGGAGGCCAGGCTGGGCCTCAGAGAGGTCAGAAGACAAACCTAGGTGGCCGCCCAGGCAGGTCCCCCCCCCCCACCCCCCGCGGGCTGCTGTCACCCCGGCTCCCCGCCCAGGCCCTCAGCGTCCTCTGTGTCCTGCTGCAGAACGCGACAACCGGCCACGCCGGCGAGGCCCCAGGCCGCTCGTGCAGACTGGTGGCCTAGGCAGATGTCACAGCGGAAGGAGGACCCGGGAAGGAATCGCCCCGCCCCGCCTGGGGCGCACGCGGCGGCGTTTCGGTCCTGTCCGGGAGCGCGTTGCCCTCGCGGAGCCCGCGCACCTCCCGGAACTGTTCTCGGGGCCAGCTCCGCCCTCCTTCCTGGGGCACCCTTCTCCGCCCCACCCCGGCCGGGCCCTCTCCCCCTGTCCTCTGTGTCCCCACTTCCCACGTCCTCTGCAAACGTCACCCCAGCTGCCCGCCGGCCGCTCCGGGTCCTCGGGCTGCTCAGCCCTGCACGTCGGTCCCCCTTCCCTTTGTCTGAGGGGCGGAGGGGCGACTGGTGAATTATTGATGAGGCGCTGCCCTCTGTGGAGGCCCAGGGCAGAGACTGGGGTGGCCCGGGCCCCTGAGAAAGGGCAGACGGGTCAGTTTGGGAGCCCTGGCGGGGTGCAGATGGCAGGACAGGGGGAGCGCTTATGGCAAGCGTTTGCCTCTTTGCCCCACCTGGGTCTGGGAAGAGCCGGAGCTGGGGTAAGTGGGGGTCCACAGACAGATGGAGCCAGGAGCTGGCAGGCGTGTGTGTGAGGCATCTGTGGGAATTCACAGTTGACAGTCACACGGTTTGGGCCCCTCTGCCCCGCCTCAGCGTCTCCGACTCGATGCCCAGGAGCCCAAGGACACTCCCATCGTGGCTGGGAGCCCTCGGGGCCAGTGCCTGCCTGTGGGGCCCTGGGAGACAGCATCAGGAGCATCCCCACCCCCACCCAGAGCAGGGTGGGACCGCCCCGGCAGAATGCCACCCGGGCCAAAGAACAGGGGAAGCAGCTCCGTTTCTCACAAGGCAAGGGAACCCCTGTGTGGCGTCAAGGCCAGGCAGAGCTGTGAATTATTCGGTCTCACAGATAGGATAGGCATTTTCGAGGGAAAGGGGCCATTATTTCAGCATTGTAGTCTGAAAGAGCAAAACCTGCATTCATTGGACTTCTCGCCGCAAGTAGCTTTCTCTGAGGGGCTGTTTCCTGGGCAGCAACTCTACCCATGGAAGAATGTGCTTACTCTTTTAGCATTAACATTGCACTGTGTGTGTGTGTGTGTGTGTGTGTGTGTGTGTGTGTGTTGAGAGAGAGGGAGAGAGAGAGAGAGAGAGAGAGAGAGACCCACTCAGGACAGTACTGATGCATAAGCAGAAATTCTTGCCCACTGCATCTGCGGAGTGAAAAGAAGGTGGATTTCAGCAGCTCCGCCTCTGCTCTCAGCAAAGCTGTGTAATACTCTCTCCATGGATGCACTGGCGTGGGAAAATGTCCCTTGATGAGGCAAGGCTGTCCTGTCCCGCAGAACAGCCCTTTCCAATGGACTCTTGAGATTGGTAGCACTCTTTCAATGCATGGCCCTGGCTCCAACCCAGGAGGCCCCTCGGCCAAAGCCTCTTTCTAAAAAGCCCAAAGGTTCCTGAACCCATTTGCTGTTTCTCTAGGATGTGAGACATAGGAGTTCAACATACTCTCCTCTCCAATTTGCACAGGAGCTCAGCTGTTGGGGGGATGAGGGCTCTGCTCTAGGGTTTGTCTAAATTCCTTCTGGAAGGAAGAAGAAAGATGTGGGGGCCCCACCCTGCTTCACTTCATCCTCCCTCCTGGTGCCCTCCACCAGGGCTCGGCGCCTTCAGAGCATCAATACACACAAATGCAGACAGAGTACGGTACACACACACACACACACACACACACACACACACACACACACTGTCTGCCTCCCAGGGTGTGTGAGGGAAGACATTGGCCACCAGATTGCCAGATGCCCAGGAAACGGAGAGCTGGGGCACTGGTGGCCTCAGTCTGGTTTGAATTTCCACCTCCTGGGTTGTATTGTTTGTAACAAACGGAAGAGCACATTCAAACATGCATTGGCATTGCCAACTGATTTCAGCCCTGGCTGCTGTAGAGCTGCCAGTCTGGCCACTCCATTTCTGGGGAGACATGCCATAGCTGCTGGGTTCCTAGGGCAGACCCCTTAGGAGGCAGGACCAGGCTTTCTGTGGCAGCCAGGAAAGTAATGGAAGGGTGGAGGTCCTGCTCGGGTGGCAGACCCTCCTGGCCTTTTAGCAGAGCGGTGCTGCCCTCTGCTGGCAGGCCTGGACAGCGCCGATTCTCCAGCTGGCCCCAACAGGCTTAAAGGGCCTTGCACCTGGTATTAGTAGAATGGGAGGCTGGCTTCTGTCCCCCTGGTAATGAGAGAAGGGACAGAGCATTAGATCCAAGTTCATCCTGAAAAGTGGTGAGAGTTCTCTTTGTTTGAAAACACTGTCCTTTATGCCCAGGAGGTAATATGGGATCAGGGTGGTCAGAGGTTACTATTGCTAGTTTATGGCTTTTAGAAGTGCTACCAAGTTTGCATATAGATTTTTAATTTTAGTCAGGAAACAGCTATGAAAATTTAGGTTTTAGAATTTTAATTTTACAGATGAGTAACGTGTGGCTCAGAGAAGTAAATAAACTGTCCGAAAGCCACACAGGTCGCAAGCAGCAGGGTCGGGATTGAACCCGGGCCCTGTGATGCCATGCCCACAGTGTAGGGGTTCCTTAGAGTGAGGCCGGTGGAGATGCCTCCCCCTTCAGGGGAGACACCAGGCTTCAGGGTCCTACTTCTCCCACTAATGGGGTAACGTTTGCCTAGATAAGGGGTTACCTCGAACTCACAGTCAGTAAGAGGCAGCCTTGCAGGATGGAAACACTGCTGGTCCCGGATTAGCAGCTCATCAGTCTGGCTTTGAATTCTCGCTCTCATGTCTATAGGCCCTGTGATGGGCAAGTGGCTTTTCCCTTTAGCATTCTGTTTTCCCAGTTATAAAAGGAGTGGGTAGACGGGGATTAGGATTAGACATTGTCATTTTAACCAATAAGGATCTTTAATTTTCAAATGATTTTCTACCTCATGGGCACCATGTTCTGAAAACAAAACAAATCTTGTCTTTACATTGTAATAATTTATACTTTCTCATTCTCGATTAAACAGAGATATGGAACCATCTTAGGTTGGGTTCCCTAAGAAACGGGTTCTGAGACTGGCCGAGCGTGCCGGAAGTTGGGGCGCACTCTGACCAGCCATCTGTGAGGGGGTGATACAGGGGAGCAGGAGAGGGCCACCGGCAATGCATTCCCAACCCAGGCCGGGAATGCTGGCAGTGCTGAGCCATCGAGCTGCAGAACTGTCACCACTGCGTGAGGGGCCACCAGGCCTATGTTAGCCCTGTAGAAGACGTACGCGTAAGGCCTTCCTGGGAGAATGTGTTCACTTTTATTAGATGTTTCGGAAGTGAAATGAGCCCACGAGAGGTGTAGGACTCCGGGTTGAAAATGCGTGGTCCTTCCTTTCTGGCGTTCTCTGCAGATGGGGTTTTCATATCCTGAAAGCCCCAAGGAGATGCTACCACCGGGGAGCAGTGGTAGAGTCCTCCGGCAGGCCTGCTTGTTGTGCCCATGTCACCTTTGAAAGCATGAGCTTCCTCTGGGCCCCCAACTCCAGCCGGGGAGCAGAGACTGATGAGCGTTCAGCCGGTGCTTACCAGCTGGGCAGGCACCCTTGAGCTGGGCACAGTCTGCACACGTGTCCGCAGTGGACCCATCCACATCCTCCCATTTGCCTAGTTCATTCTCACCCCCCCACTCCAAACCTTCTCTGCTCTCCCCCTCTACCCCCCCCCCACTGCCAGTGCCTTCACCACCCCAGGAGCCAAGGAAGGTGTCATCGCTTCGAAATTGTTGGCCCTGTCCCTGGTGGCAATCTCACCTAAGGAAACCTAAAATATGGGAGGCCCTTTATGCAGGCCAGTGCTCATTCCAAAGTCATTTGTAAAAGTGCTGCATTCAAACCACTCTAAACAGCAAACTATAGGGCAATGGTGCATTCTGGTGCAGCAGTAAAACAGACGATTATGCTACCATTAAAAATCACGTGTGCAAGAAATATGAGCACATGTTTATGGTGAGTGAACAGTGCAGGCCACACACCTGTAGTGTACGACTCCATTGCAACAATATGAAATAAGTAAACAGTTAAAGACTGGAGGTGAACCCGAGTTGCTCCTGGGCTTGGCAGGACACCCCACAGCAGGGAGCCTGAACGCTTTATGTACAACAAAAACCCTTTTTGGCTACTTCTTGAGTAGGGGCCCCTTCTCAGAATGTTTTTAAATGCATGAAATGTAAAACATTTCATAGGAAACCAATGATGCTGAAATGTGGCTGTCAAAATATGAAAACAAATATGCAAGGTAGCAGGGTGCACACTTCCCTTTAACAGCTCAAATGACAAGGTCTAGCATGAGGTCAAATAACCACTATACCTAGGAAGGATTGATGAACGCAAATAGTATTTCAAAATACCTGCAGAAAATGCAACGTGGCACAGGTGATTTGAAGCCTATTCACAATGGATGGAAATGCTACATTCTAGTTTGAACCTGTGGAGCTTAGTGTGTCATTTTCCCCATCCAAGTTCATGTACCCTTTGATTGGGTCCCCTAGGGGGTTCATGGCTAAAAGCCCCTGCATCAGACCCAAACAGAACACAGGGAAGCTGCAACCCCATTGGGAAGCATGGGGTGGAGTCAAGAGCATTCCTGAAGGGATGACAGATCCCCAAACTGTCTCGAGGGATGTCCTACACCAATGAGAGGCTTGGACAGTCAGTGGCCACTGGAGGGCGGCATTTAGTAAAAATTACACAGGGGCTCTTGGTCTGGTTAGTATTGGTTGAGCCCAAGTGGATTTCCTCTTATGTCCCTGTGAGACCACCCGGGGGAGGGACAGTCTTTTTAATGACTCTGAAAGGTATGTCTTTTTACAAAGGGGCAGTAAATGGTACTTAAAAAACGTGGACTCTGGAGTCAGCCTTCATGTGTTTAAATCGAGCAGTTAAGCTTTCTGTGCCTCAGTTTCTCCATAGGGTTGACATGAAGACTGAATGAGTTCATACAGATTAGGCACTTTTCCAGTTATCTCGTGCTGCAAAACCAGCTATTTATTTGCTCACAACTCTGCGATCAGGGCAGGGGTCCTTGGGGAACTCTCTCATCCGTGTGATGTTGACAGGGGCAGATCACGTGGGGCCGGGTGACCCAAGCAATCTCCCTCAATTGTATATGGCACATCGGCGGGGGGCTGACTGGGCCTCTCTCTCCACCAGGGCAGTCAGAATGTTTTTACACGGTGGTTCAGAACTGCAAGAGAATGAGTATAAAAAAGCCACCATAAAAAAAAAAATGCTACCAGTGTCTTAAGATCTAGAGTAGCAGCTGGCCCAGCGTTACTTCTAGCACTTTCTGTGAGTCAAAGCAAGATACAAGGCCAGCCCAGAATCAAAGAGAAGAGGAAAAAGCTCTCCTTCTTGGGGTGGTGACATGCACTGCAGCAGTGGGAGGAGTTATCCGAGGCCAACTTTGCAAAGAATACACAAGTACAGTAGACTCTCAGTTAACCGGCACCCATGGGGATTGGTAGATGCTGGATACATGTAAGGTAGACTCTCTGTTAACCAGAACTCAAGCAACAGGCAAAATCTCAAGCAACCGGCAAAATGTTGCATGTTGCTTGAGAATGCCGGTTGCTTGAGTTCTGGTTAATGGAGAGTCTATACTTAAAACCCTGGCTGGCACAGAGGAAACCCCTTATAAATGGTAGCTGCCATCGCCGCTGAGCAGACCAAGGCTGAGAGACAGGATAGAGATTGTCCCATGATCAGATAGCTGGTAAGGGCTGAGCTGGAATTTAAACCCAGGTCCCTCTGAATTATACTCAGTTGCTGTATCATCATTATACACGTAAACCGTGTGCCCTGGGCCACATCGTTCAACCTCTCAGAGCCTTGTCTCCTTATGTGATCTCAGATGATATAACAGAGACAATGGCCTCCTAGAATTGTTGTGCAGACGATATAAGGAGATTTCCCAAGAAAGCATCTTACAGCCTAGGAAGCAGAATGGGAGCATGAGTTACCCTGAGACAGTCATTTACAACATTCGGCCAGAATGTGTCTCTCACGGCGAATCTGGATTCAGGTTCACCTCCTTGGCACAAGCAGCGACAGTAAGGTGGCTGAGGGTGGATGACAGGAGAGGCCATATAGTGCTTAGCCTGCAAGCAACAGCCATTTCCAAGTCTTGGGGAAGCAGCCATTGACGTGAATGTTCATTGCAAGCCACTTTATCTGTTCCGTAAGGGAACTCCCAAGAACCTCTTTATGTGAACGATGAATCTGGAGACAGGAAGCTGCTTTCTTTCAGAGCCTCTGGCCCACTCCCTTTCCCAGCGCCAGTCTGGGGTTTGTACTATCTCCTCGGATGGGTCTCCAGAGCCCCCTTCTCAATAAACCAGCCGTGCCCTGAGTCCTCCTGCCCTTGGGGGAGCGGACAGACAGGCGGCCCTCCAGCCCTGCCCATGTACCTGAGTCTCCCCTTCTTGACTAGCCCCTCCGTTAGCCATTCCCCGCACATGCCTGCTCTGCTCTAGCTGCAGGGACCAGAAGCTGTGCTTGTATTAAATTGAATCCTCATTAGAATTGCATTTGGTGGCTTTCCAAGCTATGACTTCCTAATTAGCTCTCTGTTGAAGCTGTTTTTCACGGCTTTGCTCAAAAATAGTGGTAAAATAGGCCCCTTTTCTTGATGATTTGGTCTCCTCTGGTTATTTCCTCTCGGGGGTGGGGGGGAGAAAATGTACTTCCGGAGACATCTGATAACCAATCACAAGTTTTAGGAAAACCCTCAGATCCTGGGTTATCAGCTCTGCAGACATCTGCTTCCTGCCTGCAGAAAAAACAACTCTCCTTGGGCTAGGGTGGTGGAGAGTGTAGGCTTTGGAGTCAAACTTCCTGTGTTCAAACCTCGGCTCTGCTATTTGCCAGCTGTGTGATCTTGGGCACGTTAATCAGGTTCTCTGAGTCTCATTGTCTTCATTTTTATAATGAGAAAGGTAAGCGCCTCAGAGGTCTGCTGAGAAGCTCCAAAGAGGTCATACCTGGACAGGCCCTATGATGGAGAGTGCCTGCAGTGACATCAACAGCTGTTGTTATAATCTGAGGATAAAACGAGATATTGTGTAAGTGGATAGAAGTCTCTGTCAGGCTCTACAAGTATTGCTTTTTATTACTATTAAGAATAATTAGCTATGGGGCCTTAGGCAAGTCACTTTATCTTTCAGAGACTACATGTATCCATGGTTTGCAAACTCAGATGTTTTCAAGAGCCAGGGATAAACTGGAAATGGGTAAAGTGGACCCAATAGAAGACATGTAATGTTACTAGGTATTATGGTTTAAAAATTGCATTGGGGGAAAGGGTCCAAAGTTACATCAGCTGGGGAAGCTCTGCATTAAACAAAATTGAGCAGATCTTTTCATGCAGAACTGCTCAGAGCCTTTGAAATGCCCACCTGCATGGTGAATTTCTGAGGGAAGGAGAACATAGGTGGGCAGTGTTTTCCAAACTTCTTGGACCACAAGCTCCTTTTCCCCACTAAGACTAGTTAATGTTCTGCTGAATGCACTTCGCAAACTCTCGGGTTGCTGACCTCAACCATTCCTTCTAATTCTGAAATTCAGCCTTCAATTCAGCTTAAGTCACTACTGTTAGAAAGAGGAATTTCTGAGAGATGATAAAAAAACAAAGTGTGTTGTTCCTCCCCTTCTTTAATTGTTGGTTTTCACCAAAATTACAACTGTGTAATTCTATTCACATGACAGTATAAGTCAGCATGATCAGCTGTCAGTGAAACACATGTCTGGATGTAGATGCTCCCACCCAAGCTGAATTTTCATTAGACAGTAATGGGCGTTGAGTGGGAAGCCAGGCAAGGAGAGCAGTGCTGGGGCCCATCTGTTATTTGGGGAAAACTGGGAAGTTGTTTGAGCCTAGAGTTTGCTGGGTCCAACCTTGGCATAACATATATGAGGTTCAGGAATCCCAGGCCTGCAGCAAAGGCTATTTGAGGCTGGCCTTTGCTTTTATCAGCTCTAATATTCTAGAATGTCTCTCTTTCAGTGGAAGGAAAAGGTAAAACCAGGGAACATTTAATGAGCACCTACTATTATCAGACAGCCCTAAGTGACTTAATCATCTTCATGGACCTGTTTAATTTAGATATATTATTACATTGGGGGAGTCCTCGAGACCTCAATTAACTTGCCATGAACTCTAAACCCGTAGTCCATGAATAGCTAAAGCCCTTCCAAAGGGTTCTGCTGCTTGTGCCTTGTGGGCCCTGAGCTCCTGGCGTGGGACCACCGCTCTGCCCCTTCTTTGATCCCCCCTGGATCTCGGAGAGTTGAAGTGGCTTGGCCAAGACCCCACAGCCTAGCTGGTACGTTTGGCTCAGTCAGGTTTGGCACAGACTCTGGACGAACCAGGGAGCCTTCTCTACTGTGCGGGGTTGCCATCCGTGGGGGTTGGGGGAGTGGGGGTGGGAGTTGGGGGGACGCATGGGGACTCCTGGAGGTCGGAGCTGAGTTTACACATGTCTCCCCTCCAGTCTTACCCTCCCTTCTGCCTTCTCCCTGGGTCGGGGCGACACCCCATTCGGAGACGCAGGCATCGGGCCTCCGAAGGAAACAGCCTTGTGCCGCCACACTGCATTTCGTTTAATCTTCCAGCCGCGTCCCTGACAGTGGTAACATTGTACCCATTTTACAGGTCTCCTTATAGCGGTTAAATAATAAAAATAGCAACACCACCACGACAACTGACATTTATGGAGCTCCAACATCATCTGTAGTGTCCCACGAAGCCTGTGTCCCTTTATGGGAAATACAGCGCCTCCTAGTGGGGAGACTTATCACGACAGCAGGAAGTTATGCCCAACCCCCAGCCCAAGATTCCTTCTGGAATGGTGGCCATCCCTGATGACAGTCAGAAAAGTGGTGTTGTCTAGCCCTAAAGGACACCTGGGGCCACCCCAAGGGATATTTCTGAGGCCCCAGGTGTCCTTTAGGGCTAGACAACACCACTTTCTTGGAGACATGGGCTGGGTCTTCACTCAACCCCTTTGACCTTTGCTGAGTTTTTTTATTTTTTATTTTTTAATTTTAAGTTTTGGAGGACCTGGAGCTCAGATGGGGCTTGGGCACCAAGTCAGCAACAGGATAGAATGCGAAGATGTTTGACTAGGGATTAGGCCTGTCCAGAGCTGGCGAATTGACTAAATCTCAGAATCCAGGAAGGAAGGGACTCTGTACAACAATGTCCAATGCCTCATTTATAAAGAGGGGGAAAGAGGGATGTCAAGACCATCCATCTATTTATTCCCTGGCCATCAATCCCTCCTATCAGTTTTTCCTCGATCCTTAAAATGTGAAGTAGGCCCTGCTAAAATGCCTTAGCGACCTGGGGAAGGTATTACAGCATTAACAACAAAGCCCACATTAACTTAACATCTGGACCTTAACGTCTTAATATCGTAACATCAGCAGAAACTGAGACACACTGAACAACAAAGTCCAATCGCTGTGAGAACTGGCAGGGAGCAAAAAGAAACACACAAGTTTTTAATATGGTCACGTAGAATTTTCCAGACAGAGAAGAGCTTGCATCCTCTCATTGCCGAGGTGGATAAAGCAAGACCAGGAGAAGTGACTTTTCTAACTGTCAGGGCAGGGTCCCACCCAGCTCTCTGTCACTTCCCTAGTCTCCCCTCACTTCTCCCCTCTTCCAATGGGGTACTGAACTGGGGGCCAGGACTCGGGTCAGAGCCCCATCCCAGTCTGGGGAGATATGACAGATAAACTTGAGACTTAAGGTGGAATTCAATCATTTGTCCCCTTTTGACGCAGAGGGACCATTACAGACCTTTTCCTGCCTGTGACAACCACAAATTAAAATGATGCCCATGGGAGTTCCCTGGTGGTGTAGTGGCTTAAGGCTTCAGCGCTGGCGCTGTCAACGCTGAGGCCTGGGTTCGATTCCCGGCCAGGGAACTACCCACATACAAAAAACAAAACAAAACAAATAAAATAAAATGATGCCCTTGGTTGGTATCTGAGCTGGGGGATGGGGATGCAGTCCTGTGTCCTGCAAGGTTTCTTCAAGTAGGATCCATGGATCAACTCCTCAGAATTCACCAATGTGCTTGCTAAAATGCAGATTCCCGGGCTTTACCCAAGACCCACTGAATCCAGATCTGTAGGGATGAGGCCCTGGAACCTGCATTTTGACACGCATCCCAGGTGATTTGCTTGCACCCTGAAGAACCACCTCTGCAATGGAACACAGGTCCTGGAGTCAGGCTGTTCTGGGTTTGAACCTCAACTCTGCCTGTTACCAAATGAATGACCTTCAGCACACCTGAACTTCGGGTTTCTCGGCAGTAGCATGAGAAAATAATAGTAACAACTTCACGGAGTTGTCGGGGACATAAGAGAAGTAAAGTAGGTACAGAGCTTGGCACTTTGCAAGTGCTTAAGAAATATTAGCTGCTACTATGATATTCTTTAGAGAAAGACCCTGCTTTCAGATATACACATGGGGGCCCTGGGCACCCCAAGAACCAGCCCTCTTCCTGCCCTGCCATTTCGGTGGTGGGGGGCGGGCAGGGAGGGGTGGTATGCTGATGTCAGAGCTCTGGCCCGCCCACTGTGGCAGGGGTCTTGGTGGGGGCAGTGACAATAGTCACCTGCAGGGGGAGGCATACACACATTCAGAGCACAGCCTGCCTGGATCCTTGAGGGAGGGGGCTCTCCTCAGGGAAGGGCCTGAGGCTGAGATCAGCATTTGTTCTGGCATCTTCCTCCCATTGTGGAGAGGAATACCTGGGTAGGTTCACGAGATAGGGCGCTGGCTGCTTTTCCTCTCGTAGCTGGAAAAGTGAGAACCTGAGCTGGCTTGATGCTGGGTCTCTCCCCTGAGGCCTCAGGAAGCACCTCATTAGCTGGGTGCTTTATGTTGACCACCTGGTTTGGCTGTGGCGGGCACCCCCTAGAGTGCTGGCCATGGCGCCTTTCCTGGGAGACTCTTGGCAGAGCTGGGACCTAGTCTCGTGTTCCTTTTCCCTCTGAAGCAGCAGAACTGTACAAGGTGGCTCTCCACACTTAGCAAACTTTCCTCACCTCAGAGTGGGGGTGAGGGGTGGGGTGGCGTGGGGCATGAGGGTGTTCCGACCTGCCCTCTGATCCTGGGCCAAGAGTCAATGCCCTTGCTATCATTTCCTATAAATCAGCACATGAGGAAACCAACCACCATTGCTTGAGCGCCTACTGTGTGCTGTTCTGTACTTCATGAGCATTCTGCAGAGGTGAAACCTGAGGCTCAGAGAAGTCAGGTGATGTGCCCAGAGCCACACAGCTAGTGAGCAAAGATAAAGCCATGTGCCACCAATTGAGAGCCTAGTGCATTGCCAGGCTTGATGGCAGTCATATCACATACACTCTCTGCAGGCTCACCGAACGTACCGTTTTCAATGGGACAGGAAACAATGGTACTGTCGCATTTCAGACGCTGCATAGGGTCAGGCTACTGACACCTTGAATTTAGCCAGTGCGACTAGGCTGACAGTACATTCCCTCTGAAAAGGGACAGGACCATTGTTTTCTGTCCTGTTTAAAACAGAACTTCTGGTCAGCCTAGCTCAGTCCTACGGTCACCGAGTTCGTAAACCCCAGTGGCTGACCCTACTGCCCGCGCCTTCCCCTCAGCTACATGCTGCCCCCAGTCCCTGCGACAGGCTACTCTCCTATTTCCCCAGCCTTTCAAATGATTAAGTCCCCAGTTGTCTCACCATTAGAGGTTCCTCTTCCCTGGTAATCCCATGGCACGTGGTATGAGCTGTAAGAGTGGCTTCATCATAGTCCCAATTTTAAACTTGCTTGAAATTGCTAGTCTTGAAATCGCCGACTCCTTGCTAATCGCTGCTTCTAGAAGCCCTTGAGTCACACACAGCGAAGAGGGGCTGCGTGCCTCCCGGGGGAAGTGCCCCCTCACCCCTTTTCCTGGCACAGGCTGATACTGGATTTGTAAGTGGACAGCCCTGCTTTTTGCCCCGCAGAAGTTGATGCCAGTACTGATGGCAGCTGGCAGCTGGAGGAAGAGAACTTGTGGTTTCGTGTTTCCCCTGCTGGTGCACTGGGCTTGCTCCCGTCCGCACCGGTGAATTAGGGTGTAGCTGGTCTCTGGTTGTTCCTTCAGTTCACACTGCAGGGCACCAGGCTGCACCCCCATCTAAAGGCTCACCCATCATTTGCATTCGCGGTTGTTAGGCAGGAAAACGGGCTCTGGGAATCAAAAGGGGACCATGGCCAAAGTCTCCCGTCAGTTTCGAGTTCATCCATAAACTTGAGGAGTTCTGTCAACACCATTTGGCTCAGTTATGAAATTCTTCCTATCATGGTGGCAGGCACTCCTGTACCTGAGGGACAGGGAGCCCAGGCAGCTTGTGACAAATGGCCTAGTGTCAGTGCTGCTTGAGGACTCAGGTATTTCAGAGCTGCTGGTCATGTGGGAAGTTCGTGTGACAGAGAGGAGGCAGAGCAGGAGTTGGGAATCCACGTTTGTTGAGCACCCTAGCATTATCCTGGGTTCACCCCATCCTTATGGCCACACCGTGGAGATGTTTGTATAAGCTCCACCGTGTCCAACATCCAGGGCACCCAAGGCCTGGAGAGGACGGTAACCGGCCCATGGTCACCCACATCACGTAGACAGGACCTGGGAGCAAATCCAGGAATGTCAAGTCAGATCCATGCATCTGCACTCTGACCTGTGAGATAGGCTTTCCCGGGTGTCACAGGGGCACCGTGCTTGTTTTATGGAAAAGGGTCTACACTTGCGTTGCTGTCGTTTCTGCAGGCAGTGAGACCACCGTCCCGGCCAGGGCATCTGCACCAGCCCAGAGACCGGACAGCGGAAGGCCGTTTCCGTAATAGTAATCCCTGCAGAGTGAACACTTCCGTCCGCACCGCAGCCCAGAACTCCCCTGTTGACAGCTGCAGAGATACTTCTCTTTCTCCCCTCGCACATTTAGCCACTGCCGGGGACAGGATGGCCAGGCACAACTGGTCCTTCTCACTTCTGACTGAGGACTTCTTGCAGCCAAAGGAGCAAAGGCCAGTGAGCGACCCACCAGCGTGAGGACTGGAGGCCCGGGCTGAGTGGGGGAGGCGGCGAGCTGGGTCCCAGGAGGTGACCCCCGGGGAAGACTCAGCCACCACAGAGCCAAGCTGGGGCTTTCTTGCAGACTTATTTCTATAGTGTTCTCACATCTACTGCCTTCTCTCTCTCCTCACCAGCACCTGTCAGAGAGGTTGAATGACTTGCCCAAGGTCATGCGGCTAGGAAGTTCTGACTTTCTGTCTCTGTAATTGTGAGGCCCTTTGTGAATGGGGCCTCCCCTCGTCTTCAGGCTTATCTTAGGCACCTCGCTATGGCCCTTTGCGCTCAGGCCACGCCATTTAGCTGAGTCCCCCTAACGTACCACACTCTTCCTTGTCTTCAGGGCTTTGCACGGGCTGGTCCTGCTGCCTGTGACTGTTTCAGTTTCTCCTCTCTCTCTCTCAAAAAGTAAGAGTGCCCAGGGAACCTACCCACAGTCCTGCTCAGCTTGCAGGTGCCCTCTTCTGAAGGGTCTCCCTTCACTGATCCTCGCACACACCCTCGTGCACACACCCTGCCCCCTGCCTCATGCCTGGTTAGGGGCTCCCTGCGCCACCCCGTCCTAACACAGAGCACACAGTAGTGTTACTTTTTATTTCATTTTCTGTCTCCCCACTGACTGTGAGCTCTCTGAGGGCAGGAGCTTGTTCACAGCTGCAACCTCAGAAACCAATGAAGTGCCTGACTCATAATAAGTGCTCAATAAACGCCCAGTGGGTGAACGTGTGAAGGCGCATGCCTGAGAGCCAGCACCTGAGCCCATTTGCCCCCTCCCTCCTCCGTGCATCAGCACACATCACAGCCACATTCTTCCTTCGGGCACCACTTCTCTGAAACCCAGGCGGCCCCCAGCTCTGTCTTTGGGGGCTGAAAGTCCTCTGGGCTCAGCCAAGGACATTCTGTAAGGGGCGAGTCAGTAGAAATGTACTCTATGGCAGGACCCAGAGAGGAGCTCCAGGCTGGGCCAGACTGGGGCCGTGCAGGGAGGGCAGGGAGCCTCTGGAGCAGGCAGAGCAGGATAGAGGCGTGGGCACATCCAGGGCCCAGCTCTGCATGGGGTGTGTGGATCCTGGGCGCCTGAACGGCAGGGATGGGCCTTTAAGGTGGCATTGCCTACTTGACCCAGAAGTCTGGAGCCTAATAGGATCTTTTATTAAAACTGACTATGTATCAGAGCGTGCTAAGCACTTCACATCCTTGATCTCATTTACTTCGTATGAAAGCACCTCCCAGGTGCCTTTGTCCCTGTTCCTCTGTCACCTGATGAGAGAACAGAGGAGCAGGGAGGTAAGCACTTGCCCAAGGTCAGGGGTACATCGAGGTAGAGCCAGGTCTCAGAACCCAAGTCTATGCTGTGACTTGCAGCCTCCTCCCGACATGGCTTCTCCACCCCACCCACACCCAAGGATGCAAAGGAGAGGTCCCTCTGTCATTCCAGTTTAGGGGGATCTGATTAGGAGAAATCCGAGGTAAGTGACAGTCATTAACGTGCATTTCAGATGCACAGCCTCGGGTCCCCTGCGTATCTTCTGTTTGGCAAGCAGCACTGGGGGAAAGTAAGGCCCTGGTTCACCTAATGCATGCTTTTCAGGTGCTGGGCAGGGCGCGCCTGGGCTCTGCAGTTCCGAGAACTCAAAGTTCCAGCTTCTACGTGATCATGAGATGACCAGTTATCCCTGGGCGATAGAAATACGGGGATTCCTCCTCCCTCCCCTCCCCTCCCCCTCCTTCCCCTTCTCGCCCTCCCACCCTCCCTCCCTTTCTCTCCCCACTTTTAAAACGTATAGATGAAGTATTATAATCCAAGAAAATAATTTTTAATATTAAGTAAATACATAAGCAAAACACCTGCAAGATGCCAAGGAGCTGTCTTACCTCCCTGCCCTTGCTCTGACATTTCTCTTAGCCTGGAATACTCTCCCCCTTTGTGGTATAATAAGAAATACGAGGGCTGTCCAGAAAGTCTCCAGCCATGTAATATGAAAGGTACAGGCATTTATGGCTGGGTTTTTCTGGACAGTCCTGCTATATTTGCTCTTGGTCTTCAGTTCCTGGCACGTGGCTCCTAACACGCATGGAATTTCCTGAGTGATAGGAGTGTCATTTGTTATTCATAAGGAGACTCTCTGGAGCACAACTGAGTTTATGCTAATGAGGTGACTTAGAGTGGGGTCCCTGGATAGCCTCAGGATGGGGCTGGTCACACGTGGTTAGAGTGTGGACCTGGCTGGCGGCGGTGGCGGGGTGCGGGGCCTGCAGATTACGTGCCATAACATCTAAGGCTTCAGGATGTGGCCTCAGCTTGTCACACTTCCTCACTCAGCCTCTCCCCTCAGCCAAGGAGATTGGAGTTTTGTGTCATCCCTTCGCTGTAGTAGTCCATCTGTCACATGTATTTTCTTTAAGATTTTATATCTTTGATAAAAGACTTTGACCTGGGTCAAAAGATTAAACAGAAAGCTCTGAAATGTTCATGTGGGAGAAGCAGCGTGGCTCGTGGGAAAGAGCGGGAGAGCGTGGACAGCCCGCGCAATCCCTTCTGGGTAATAACTAGAAGCACTTTCCGGTGGGCACATAGATGCCAGAGCCAGGCTGCCTGCATTTAGACCCCAGCCCTTCCACTAATAAGCCAAGTGAGTTTGGTTAAAAGGTTTAACCTCTCTGTGTGTCAGTTTTCTTATCTGTAAAATGAGAATAGTAATGGTGTCCATTAAAGCTTCCAGAACTGTGCCTGGCACATGGTTGGGACTTAATCAATGACAGGAGTTCTATTCTCATTCTTACTGCTGATATTAATTAGTGCAATCTCCTGGAGAAACCTATGTTAGCATCTAAAGTTTGCTTGCCAAGAAGTTCCCAGAAATGGCAAACCACCAAACCAACAGGGACAACATGGTTTCTTTGGAAAAACTGGCCACAAATTGCATTTTTACAAAGTCTAATTTTCTTATTGACTTCTTGTTTGGGAAACGCTTGGTCTTTGAAATCTAGAGAGGACTCTGCCTTGGCATTGGAGCTCAGGAGGCACCCCGCTGCCTTCTGGGGGGAAATTGCTGTCTCCTCTGCCTGAAAACTTCTCCCCGCGTCCCCCAACCCCCAGACACCCACACCCCCTTACCTTTACTTCTCAGTAGGCCGACCAGAAGTTTCATTTTAAATGGGACAGAAAACAACGGTCCTGTCCCGTTTCAAACGGTACGTCTGGTCACCCTAGTCCCACGGGGCTAAGTTCAAGGTGTCGGCAGGCTGACTGTACGTACCGTTTGAAATGGGGCAGTTCTGTTGTTTTCTGTCCCATGTAAAACGGGACGTCTGGTCAGCCTGCCTTTTAGTGAGCCTGTCCCTAGGCACCCTACCCAAAATTCCAGCTCCCCCCGCTCCCTTCACTTCCTGCTTTCCTACCCAGCGTTGCCTTTTCCTTCTTAGCACATTACCTGACAGAGCATGTTATTCATTTCTGTATTTTCTTGATTGTCCTCTCTCCTTCCCCAGCCCCCCAACTAGAAGGTGAGGACTTTGAGGTCAGGGATTTTGACTGTTTTGTTCATCGCCTTTTCCCTAGTGCCCAGGGCCTGCCCAGCACAGAGCGTGGACTGCATGAATGTCTGGGATATGTTCGGTATACAAGCAGGAAGGAGAATTTTCTGGCAAGTTCTGGATTTAGCATTCACCTGGTACAGGTGTACTCAGTAGAGAAAACCAATCTTTACTGAGCTGTCCCTCCAGGCCAGCCTTGGGCAGTGCTTGACACGTGTCAATTCATTTCACCTTCATGATAGATAGCCATATGGATGCAAAAGTTAGGGCTCAGAGAGATGAAGGATTTATCTGTGACACAGTTTATGGGTGACAGAGCCCAAGCACTGCACCCTCCCTTCCTGGACAGATAGCCGTGCCCTCGCCCTCCCATGGCGCCCGGCCTTGTGGGGGGCTGCCCTGGGTGGTTGTGAGCCCCCTCCTTTGCAGAGCCAGAAGGCCCGTCCCTCCTCACCTGCCTGGTGAGTATACACGAAAAGAAAAGAAGAGATGAGCTATGAAAGCAGAAAATAAAACCATATGGTAGGAGGTGATGGAGGGGCTAGCACAGTTACTTTAGATGGGGAGCCAGGAAGGGTATCACTAAGGAAGCAGCATTCGAACCAAGACTTGAAAGATCAGGAAAGGTCACCTGTGCTCGGCCTGGAGAAAGGGTTTCAGGCTGCAAGAACAGCACACAGAAAGGCCCTGAGGTGGGGCCCTGTAAGGTGCCCCTACAGCTTGTGTGAGACAGGGGGCCCCCCGGCGAATCCACAACTCCGCTCCTCCAGCTCAGGCGTGGTAATCAGGGTGCATTTTCCAGGGTTGGCTGCACTTGAGATCCTGGCTGCTCCCAGGATGTCCTTTCTGCAGTTCATTTGCTGCAACTGGCATAGGTGAGTCACGTCCATATGCCTCAGGACCCCTGCCAAAGCCAGTCCTTCCCACAGATGCTGGTTCGAATTAGGGGGATTATTTCCTGAAGACTAGATTTGGCAGCAATTAATTCCAGACGGGTCCTATTCCTGAGCCCTCCTGATGAACAGGTGAAAGAATTCTGGGCTAGGCTGGTATCTAGCACAGGTGGGAGATGCCTCGTCCTGCCAGTCCAGTGCAAGGCAAGTCAGACCCCCGCCAACCCTTCTCCTAAACCTGCCTGGCCCCCTGGCAGCCAGAATACAAACCAGACGCCCTGGTCTCCCATTCCAGGGCTCCATGCATGGCCCTGCCTTGCTCCTGCCTCTTCCCCTCCATGTATGCTCTCCTGCCTAACTCCTTGCCTTTGCCTGCCTTACCCTCTGTCCCCACAGGGGACTTCTATGCACTATTCCAGGCTGTGCCCAAATTCTGCCTCCTTTCCAAAGACTTCTCAGACACCCCCTGGGCGAATTCTCCTCTCCCTCCTTATTCTCCCAATTTCTCTTATGCCATTTAAGGCAGCAGTCCCCAACCTTTTTGGCACCAGTGGCTGGTTTCGTGGAAGACAATTTTTCCCCAGAGCAGGGTAGGGATGGGAGTGTGTGACTTCAGGATGATTCAAGTGCATTGCATTCATTATGCACTTTCTATTATTATTATTATTATTACACTCTGATATATAATGAAATAATTATACAACTCACTTGCCACTGTACAGCCGGCACCAGATGCAGCTTAATTGTCACTTGACAATCACTGATAGGGTTTTGATATGAGTCTGCAAGCAACTGATTTATTAGGGTCTGTGTGCAGTCAAACCTCTCTGCTATGCTAATTTGCATTTGCAGCCGCTCCCCAGCGCTAGCATCACCGCCTCAGCTCCACCTCAGATCATCAGGCATGAGATTCTCATAAGGAGCACACAACCTAGATCCCTCATGTGCACAATTCACAATAGGGTTTGTGCTTCTAGGAGGATGTAATGCTGCTGCTGCTGTAAGAGGTGGAGCTCAGGCGGTAACGTGAGTGATGGGGAGCGGCTGTAAATACAGATGAAGCTTAGCTGGCTTGCTGCTCACCTCCTGCTGTGTGGCCCAGTTCGTAACAAGCTATGGACCAGTACCGGTCTGTGGCCCAGGGGTTGGGACCCCTGATTTACAGCATTGGTCATAGTATATTATGTTGGGAAGACTGAGTTCCAGAGCTGCTTGAGGATGGGAGTGCAGGTCGTGCATCTCTGGCTCCAGAGCTTGTATGTCATTCATTTGTCATTCATTCAGTGAATGCTTGTTAAGGGCCCATTCTGTACCAGGCGTCATGAGAGACAAAAGGGAAACAGTTGTGGGCAAGACTTGTTCCTTGCTCCTAAGTTGCTCCTAGTCTATAAAAGGGGCAGGCCATGGAGACCATAGTAACACAGAGGGCTGAGCAGACAGGGATGTGGACCCTAATGAGAGGTGCCCAGTTGAGCCTGAGGTGGTCCCTTCTCAGAGGATGTCACAACTAAGACATGCAGAATGAGGATGCTGAGGCTCACGGAAGTAAACTAGCGGGCCTGAGATCTCACATCTAGTACATGGCAGAGTGAGCTCTCATTTGTGGGGTGGGTTCCCCTCTGCCTACACATCCCCAAGTTAGCATACTCCTTTCTGACCCTGAAGAGTAAGGAGGAAAAGGATCAGACCCACTTGGCCAGAGCTTGGACAGCCCAGCCATAGTCTGCTGCAAAATCTTCTATTTTCAAGCTATTTAATACTTCTGATGACTCATCAGGTCCTTGGAATGACAGAGACTGTCAGCAGAATCCGAGGCCAGTGAGCACTTCCCATCACAGGGCATTCATTGCAGGATGGCTTTCTTCCTTGGGTTGCTTCCTTTCCCCCATTCCAAAAATAATGCACAGTAATTGTAGAAAATCTGGGGATAAGATACCAATCACCCATAATTCTACCACCCAGAAATAACCATTGTTAACACTTGGTGTATTGAAATAGTTATTTTGGGATATTATTTAGAAATTTCTATGATATGTAAGTACTGCTTATTAATTTAGGGACATACAAGAATATGATTAACTTGTATATATTTAGCTTGTTGTAAAGGCTTGCACATGCTTTTGCCTGGAAATCTCAAAGAAAGAGAAGCGTGAGAAAGGACTAGCTTTTATTGAGAACCTACTATGTGCCTGGCTGTAATTAACGCTCTTCCTATTGATAGTGCAAGAACCAAACTTATGTGATGAAACAAACATTATCTCATTTAGCCTGATGACAAGCCATCAGGTGCTTATTGTTCTTATTTCCATTTTATAGGTAAAAAAATAACACACACGCACACACAGACACACACACGCACACACCCAGGCAAGAGCAGAAAATGCTATAACCAAGAGCATGAAACTGGGATGCAATGGGCCTGGGATTGGACACTGGGTCCATCCTGCTTTCAAAATGCATGTCCTTTCACCCCTTCGTGCAGTTCCCATCACCTTATCAGAGGCATCAGAGGAAAGCACACATGTTGCCCTTGGGGATGGTCAAGCAGAGATGGCTGATGGCCATCCACTGGGCACTACTACCATTTCTTTATCAAAGCCCTCAGATGGGCCCAGCCCTGGGCCAGCCACTGGGAGGATTCACAAGAAACAAACTCAGGTTGCTGTGAGACCTCAACCCTCAGAGGAGGGAAAGCTCACAGAGGATCAGCTAAGTGCTGAGGCTGTCACTGCATTTGAAAGAAAGAAATCGGGTCTGAGATACCCCTGCCCTCCTGCCTGCCATAGGCTTCCCAGAGCAGATCCTTGTCGTGATTGCAGCTGACCTTTAGCCTGTGGGGCTCCAAAGCTGGCTCATACCAAGTCAACTCCCAGAAACCAGTCCACACTCCAGAGGAAGACATTGATTGACTTGCAGAGTGTTGCAGGATGGATCCTCCAGGTTGAGATGGGGTAAGAGGTATAAACAGTTTCCCCAGGAGTAACACCTTGAAATGAAAAGGGCAGAAAGTGGGTTTGTGCGGGGGGAGCCATGCAATGGTGATACAGTCGGGACAAAGCCTCTGCCAGCCCAGGAGAGAGCAAGTGCCTAAGCAGAGGATGTCACCCAAGGGCTCCCACACTGGACAAAGATGGCCGGTCCTTGTTCTGCTGGCCAGGGCTGCCCTGAGGAAAGCATGCCTACAGGCACCCCACACTCCTGGCAGCTGGGTCGTTTTTGGAAGGAGGATTTGAGCCGTGCATCTCTGTGTCTATCATACAAGGGGGATCTAGCTGTTGACGGGTCAGGAGAGCTCACGTGGGTTTTATCAGTGGATGCACACCCACAGAACAGCAGTGTGTGGAGCCAAATATGTGGATCAGAAGGCAACTGGCTTAGCATGGAATCAGAGCACAGGAATTACACGATCAAAATTCTTAATGGCATCAGGCTAAGGTACTCTGACAAGTTGACTGCTCTCACTTTGGGTTTTTATTGCCACCTGTATGAGTTCGCTAGGGCTGCCATAACAAAATACCAGAGACTGAATGGCTTAGACAACAGAAATGTATTTTGTCATGATTCCAGAGGCTGGAAGTCCAAGAAGAAAGTGCCAGCAGGGTTGGTTTCCTTGGGGGTCTCTCTCCTGGGCTGGCAGGTGGCTACCCTCTTCTTCTACCCTCTTCCCATGTATGCCTGATATCTCTTGGTGTGTTCTGATTTTCTTTTCTTATAAGGCAATCAGATTGGCATATGGCCTCATGCTAACACCCTCATTTTTATTTAATTACCTCTTTAAAGACTCTATCTACAAACACAGTCACATTCTGAGAGTTAGGGCTTCAACATTTTGGGGGCATAACTTAGCCCATAATAACACCCAACCCCTCGTTGGGTGGACAGAGTCTGCCTAACGTAAGTGACCTGAATACACATCTTGCCTGGATGGGTCCTTCCTGCCTCCAGGGCAGAGACAGTTAATGTAGGGTAGATTTAAAGAGATGGCTAGTCATGAAGGACCTCCTGTCACACAAGGGAAGCTGTATTTTCTCTTAAAAACCAGGGGGATCTCTTGGTGGGGGTATGATCAGATGTGTATTTTTGAAAGATCACGCTGCCCGTCATTTAGAGACTAGATTGAGGGAGGCAGGACTTGAAGAGATGATTGTGCGAGTCCAGAGAAGAGATGATGAGGCCTGAGCTGGGGTGGTTTCCATGGGAACCAAGGAGAAAGGATGGCTTTCAGAATGTTTTAAGATATATTCTTCTACAGTGTGGTAGCAGCTGCAAAGGCCGGGGGGAGGGGGGCAAAATTTAGACGTCCTATATATTCACCAAAGAACAGGGACCTATGTGGCAGGAACCATCATTTTAACATGAAAACACTTCCTCCAGATGGAATCTTGAATAGGAGATCACGCATGAGCAGCTTACAAATAGAGGTGTCTTGGCAGAAGTCATGGTAGGAGCCCCACATCTCTGCCCATTGGGAAGGCCCATTCTATTCCAGTGGACTCTGCCCCACCTCAGGCTTCCTCTCCCTCCACTCCAGCCTGCAAAAAGGGGCAGACAGGTAGCTGGCACCCAGTGGTATAACACTCCCACTCCAAAACCAGTTGGTGAATATCTGCTGCCCCAAGCCCTCTATGAGCCCCCTGCACCCCTGCTCCCCAGACCTCCCAACCATCCAACAACCAACATGGCATAACTGTCCTGGCACATGCTTCCCTAGAGGGAGGGGCTCTAGGACCCTGTTCTCCAGCGCTGTGGCCAGCATCTGTCGGCTGTTTGGTCCCCTGCAATGCCATTATTAAACGTGTTGGATATCGCCAGCCCTTGTGTCTTGCACACCGGCCATTCCCAACAGTGGACATTGTTCTCACGAACACCATGCTGTTTATTCCTGCTCGTGGGAATGCCTTCTTCTCTCCTCTGCCCATCCAGCTCTTGCACATCCTTCAAGACTTGACCCATGTCACCTCCTCCATGAGGCCTTCCCTGCCGGGCCGATGGCAGTGTTCATGGTTCCTTCTTAAACCTAACTCTGCGATGATCCTTCTGGTGCTATGTGACATGTATCTGTTTATCTTCTTGTCCTCCCCGCCAGGCTGTGTGTTTCAATCGGACAGACTGAGCCTTTCTCGCATTTCCTCTCTAGTGCGTAGTGCCCAGACGGCCCGTGGAGGTGGACGGAATGCCTCTGGGGCCCAGTGTCCTAGGCCTTTCATTTGGGCTGTTTCTATATTTCTAAGGAGATCTCTCCATTCTCTGCTGTGTTCTCTAAGGAATTTAGTATCTTAAAGTACGAAGGCATCCTAGGTGGCCAGGACAGTGCCCAGCGCACAGAATGCCCTCAGTCCATGTTTGTAAAAGGCCAAATGACCTCAGTAGTGCCACTTTGGTAGATAGGAGGCAGGCATTGTCACCACAGCCCTGTGACGTGGATCTTTATCACATGAGGAAACTGAGACGCAGAGAGATTCAGTGGCTTGTCCAAGGTCACTGTGTTAATGAGTGGCAGAACTCTAAAGCCAAGTTCTGGGTTAGCTTCTGCCCTGCACTCTACTTGCTTCCTTTGTGGGGCTGCGTTTTGGGGACACTCATCGTACACGAGGGACCTCGCTACTCACCCTCCTCCCCTGCCTTGAGGCTGGTGACATAGCACAGGACTGGGGCCACTGACTGAGAGGGAAGACTGGCCATTTGGGCATAACCATCCATGTGGCCACCTTGGCCTCTGGGCTCTGTCCCAGCTACTTCTGGGTTCCCGGGCCTGTCACAGCTGACCCACTACACCCCCAGTGTCCTTCACCACCTCTCTTTTTCACAGCTCTATTTCCTCTCTTGTCAACAGATCCCTCCACAAAATGTTTTCCATCATTGCTGGCTATTTTTATCCCTTTATCAGAGTTATTTCCTTTGGTTAAAGAGCTTCCTGGCACGGGGTGGGCAGCCGAGCCCAGGCGCCAGCCAGCAGTGAGGGCAGGAGGTGGGGGCAGGTGGGCATCTGGAGGAGGGGAAGCACTGGGTCCCGTGGACCAGGCCCGGTCTTTAGGAGCTGCTCTTTGCTGCGGTGGCAGCAACAGCAAGATGCTCATTCATTCCTCATTGCAATTTGTTAAAACCATTCTTTGAGAAGACAGCGTGCGCGCCTCGGAAGCACACAATCAGCAACTGGCGCCCAAAATAGCCTCCAAATCAGCAGCATTTTGTTTTGCTTCAGGCTTTTCATGCCTGTAAGGGGAGGAAAGAAAGGATCCAGAGCATTTTCTGCGTCCAAACACACATCTACTTTACAATAAGACAAATGACTCGTATTCCTGCTATTAAATCTAACAGCGTCCCCACCCCACCAATCCCCACTTCTCCAAAGACCTCGCCAACATTTCCTTTTGTGGCTGCAACACAGCATCTCCAGTGCAGCGTGCCTCTGCCTCCTCTGGCTCTGCCTGCCGCTCAGCTTTTACAAGTTGGGATTTTAATAAATTAATGTCACACGTGCTGCCGCAGCTGCCGGGCCAGCTCTCCAAAAAGGTGCTATGAGAGCCAGGCCCTGCTGGAGAGAAATGAGCCAATGATTTGCTCGTGGAAAGCTGGTGGCCTCAGTCAGAGGTTAAACCAGGCCTTTGCAGAAACCCCAGGCTGTTCTCTGAGTGCCACCTGTTGTTGCTTTGCTCCTAGTAGACTGGCCTCAGCTTCTGCAGGAGATTTACCTGATGGCCAGAGAGGCCACATGTGCCCAATGGAGTCCCCAGAGGGAGGCGGGAGACCTGGACTTCAGGACTAGCCCTGCCATGACTCATGGAGTGACCTTGTCCAAGCCACCATCCCTCCTGATACCTGTTCTTGGGGAATAAATTCTCAGAGCACATGATACCCGTCCCTTCTAGCACGTACATAATTCGAACTGAACACTTATTTTTTGTGAAATATTTTGACCATCTAGATCATGGGTCTGCATACTTGGGCCCTTGGGTCCAGTCTGGCTACCTGCATTTGTTTATGTACGGTCTATGACTGCTTGCACAATGCAATGGCAGAGCAGAGTAGCTGCCATGTAGGGATTAGACAGACCCCAAAGCCTGATACATGTAGTCTCTGGCTCTTTGAAGAAAAAGTTTGCCCACTGCTGGTCTAGAAGGTGAATCCCAGGAGAGCAGAAACCATGTCTCCTCTGAGAGCTTTAAGGACACTCTCAAGATTGCTCAGCTAGTAAGTGGCCCAAAAGTCAATATGAAGATGCAGGACTCAACATCCGGGACTGTCAGGGAAGTTGTCAATGAAACGTGCACAAGTGGAGTTGTAATCTGACAAAAAGGACATCCACCCCATGAATGAAAGCCATGTGATCCGTAGTTGGGTGAGAGCAGTGTCTAGCATGTTTCTGAGCAAGAACTCTGTTAAGGCAGATGCTCCACCACTTCCTATAATGTGGTCTGGGGAACTTCCTTTCCCTGGGCCTCAGTTGCCTCAGTTGTAAAATGGGTATAATAATGCTTATATTGGTGTAGCATGATAATCCAAGTAAAATGCTAGCACAGTACCTGGCAAATACTGGGGACTCTCTCCAGGGAGTGACTGGCCCCCGCTCACTAATCATCCTTTTAAACTGAGCCCCCAATGGTAACGACATGCCCTACCTTGACCTCCACCTCAATGTCCTTCCCAATGTGGCTTGCATGGCTCAGCAGAGCACGAGTGAAGCCCTGGGTCTGTGAGTAGCAAACAGAATGTAGAGGTTGAAGTATTTTGGAATCACCAGACCTGCATTTAAATCTAGACCTTCCTATGCATCGAACCGTACAAACTTGAGCAAGTTGTTGACCTTTCCTCGTCTTTTTCCTCATCTGGAAGATGCAGGAAGTAGACCCTTCCTTGTAGGGTGGTATCAAAGATGAAGTGTAATAATGTGTGCCTATGTGTTTACAACAGGGCCTGGCACACAACAGTAGTAAATAGTAGGTGCTTGGTTGTTACTTCCCTCCCAGATGAGCTGGTTTAGGTGGATTCTGGCTTTTCCTAAATTTTTACATTAGTAATGGTCAGCTTTGGGTGTCTCTAGGCCCCTCGTGGACCACACTGTGGGGGCGAGAAACTCTGAGAAGTCCTGTATCCTGTCGTACTGAAATGGAAAGTTCTATAAAACCTAGAGGCACAGCACGTCAAACCAGGCCAGTAATACTTCTGGCACAGGGACCAAACTTGACTTTGAAAATGTGTGTTTTCCTGGATAAAACCTCTAATTGGACAATTGTAGGCCTTCTAGCTTTATGTAGACTTTGTGACTTTGAAAGTTCTTAAGCTGGGGTGAGGGAAAATTTATGAATGGGATTTTTTTTAGTTTTGTAGCACTCTGACTCATGCTGTTGACCCAATTGGGGGATTCCACTACTTGTGATTTCTGCTTTCCAGGTGGTCCTTACTCTGCCAGCTCCCTTCGTGAGCCACAGCCAGGGGGTACTGAATCCCAGAAAGGGGTTTCTGGGTGTTTAAAAAATTGTCTTGGACACAGATTGATTTCCTAGGCAAAGGAATATGGTGTTTGCGAGTTTCTCAGGGAAACTTTTCTGAAATTTTACCAGGATTTTTAAGTACTCTTTTGGAAAACTCTGAGAGTCTGCATTAAAGTCATCTGACTTAGAGGAATACCGGGGGCTTCCTCCAGGCCTGGGTCCCCTCATTGGCTGTACTTCTGACGGTTGGCAACAGAGCTACAAAGACATGTCTGAACCAGTGAAGCAATGAGACGAATTCACTTAAAAATTGTGTTAGGGTAATATAAGCCTCTATAACAAAAAGATCCCAAGATGTACCAAGACTCAAATGCAATAGAAATTTATTTCTCGTTCACAAAGTTGTCCAAGGCTGGTGTTTCTGGTCATTGGTAGTTCTCCTCTGTGCAATGATTCAGGAAAGTAGGTTCACTCCCTCTATGACTTTGCCATCCTCTAGAGCCTTGAACTAACCTGCATTTGGCCAATGGAAGGGAAAAACAGCATGGGGGAGGCACACCCATTTTCTAAAACCCCAGCCCAGAAATGTATCTCCTTGCTTCTTACATCCCCTTGGTGCGGTCACATGGCCACACCTAGAAGCAAGGGGGGCTGAGAACTAAAGTTGCTTGCTGGGAAACCCCTTCACATGGACAGCTATAACTGTGGAGGGGAGAACATGGATTTTAGTGGGCAATTAGTAATATTTGCTACAGAAGGGGCAATGTACCAAAATTGAGGCCGTTAAAGGATTAAATAAATAGGGTGCCCTTGGGCCTAGCACCATGAGGGCTATCACAAACTTTGTGAATCCCCAGTTCTTAGAGCAGCGCTGAGCATATAGTAAGTGCTTAGTGTTTGAATGCATAAATGAATGAATGTCCTACCTGTTCTATTCTTTTGTTCCCTGGTTTGGGTCACCTAATAGGAAGACCAGATCAGATCCTGGGTCAATTGCTTGAGACCACAGCGAGAGTGTACCCATTGGGCCCAGAGTCCAAAGGTCAAATGTTTCCCAAAAGAATCTAGACACTTTTAGTTACTTATCCAATTTACAAATTGCTTTTATTGAAGAGAGTAAAAATTATTCCAATTTGGGACCATCCAAAATGATCTAGTGTTTGGATGGACATTATACCCAAGAATCTAAAGGATTTCTAGTTAGAAGTTCCCTTAAGAGGCATGTAGGTCCACAACCACAAGTGTCACCCAGCTCCAATGACAGTGGTTGCCTGGCATTGGATTCTGCAGGAAGGCATGCTGGGATTGATTAGTGATGTGTGCCACAGGTGAGGGGAAGGGCGATGGTAGGCCAAGTCCCATGTTCCTGAGAGATCTCATTAAGACTAAGATTTCTGTATTTTATATCTAAGGGTGGGGCTCTAAGAGGAGACATGGTGGGTGACTGCCATTGGAGATTTTGTTTGGAAGGCCTGGATAAGGAGGTGATTGGAGCCAGGAACTAAACGGATGGGAACAGAAAGAGGTAGACCAGTCAGACGGGGATATGGTGGAAAATTCTTTTGTAAAGTCAAGAAAGCTAAGGACTAGGGATGTGTCAGCTATTGTGATGACTTCAGAGAGAAAAAAGGGGAGAAAGAACATGGGGTGTGGTGTGGTTTCCATTCTGAGACTGACATGTTTCCCCCTGAACTTGGTCAAACTTCAAGGGGTGTTAAGAACCAAGTGGCATCTCCCTAAAATTTTTGTGTTGAAGTCCTGACTCCTAGTACCTCAGAATGTAACTGCATTTGGAGATAACGTTCTTTAAAGAGGTAATTAAGTTAAAATGAGGTCATTGGAGTGGGTCCCATGCTAATATGACTCTCGTCTCCTTATAAGAGGAGGAGATGAGGACACAGAGGCAAGACTATGTGAAGGCACAGGGAGAAGACAGCCATCTTCAAGCCAAGGTGAAAGGCCTCAGAAGAGATTAACCCTGCTAACACCTTGATCTTTTATTTCCAGCCTATAGAATTGTGAGAAAATAAGTTTCTGTCGCTCAAGCCACCCAGCTGTGGAACTTGGTTATGGCACCCCTAGTCAACTGACAGGAGGGGAAATAAAGTCTGCTTTTCATGTCTCTGCTCCTGGCCAGGGCATGTGCCATGAGGCAGTGCATGAACTTGATGGGCAGTGGGCTAGTGGCTGCAGGATCTCCTGGGCCTCTGGGATGTCCTGGACCTTAGAGCCCTGCATTCCTCCCATGGGGACCTGGGTACAAAGGCCACCATCCAGCCCATGCACACCTCAACTCGTGCCACTTGGTCCCTCTTCTATGCTTTCCTGTGCTGCCTAGTCGGGATCCAGAGAGACATGGTCATGGGTGAGCTCAGTCTGGAAGGGAAAAAAGAAGTCCTGTATTCCCTGGATCCTAAGATAACACTGCTTACAAAACACTTTCACGGCTCAATCACAGAGTTTCAAGAACACTTCCAAATTAATGAGAAGCACAAATGTAAGGACTTTCCTCATTTTAGGGAAGTAACAATGGGACCGCCGGCGTGTCTTTGAATCAAACAAGAGGAGTCAGTGGCTACAGTACTGGGCGGTATGTGCCATGACAGGGAGAATGTGACTGATTCTGCCTTGGGACAGAGGTCAGGACCCTAGAGAGGGGACATCAGAAGAGGAGCATGCCAGGTCAACAGAGCAGGGAGGGTATTCCTGCAGAGGGAACGTCATGGGCAAAGGAACCAGGTGCACACATACCTGCCCTGGTGAGAGTGGAGAGGGTGGAGGTAGGGCTGGACGGAGTGTTGTGGGCTGTGAAGGGCCTGGAATGCCATGCCCAAAGCCCCCAACTTCCCCTGGAGCAGGGGGTGGGAAATAAGGCTGCAGGCCAAGAGAGAGCCCCAACCACATTCCAAGCAGTGATCCCCGGAGCAGATCAGCCATTGCAGTTCCATCTCCTCTGCTCACAGCGTGGGTGCCGGTGCTTGGTAACCAAGGGAGGGTCTATTTAAAGCCATTTCTGTGTCGGTTCCAGAAGACACAAGACACGCTGGAGGATGGAGAGGGAGAGAGGGAGGAGCGTGTGGGGAGGAAGAAGCCTGAGGGGGAAAGCTTTGCCCCTGAGCTCGCTGTGGGGCTTGGGGCAAGTCCCCACCTCTCCCTGGGCCTCACCTTCCTCAGCACCTTGAAGTGGAAAATTGCGTGGGCTCAGGAGCCAGCTCCGAGCCCTTGCTTATGATCTGTGAGCTTTGGTCACAAATTAACCTCTGGGCCTACGTTTTCTCCTGTGTAAAATTGGATAATGATATAATCTACCGTTTCGGGTTGCTGTGAAGATTAACTGAGGTAATGCATGTAAAATGAAACACTTTGTCTTGCACTTGCAAAGCACTCAGAAGCAGCTATTGTAAACAATGCTGCTGCTGCTGCTGGCGATGATTGTACTGGGCTAGCCTAATGGGTTTTAAGCCTTCAAACATCAAACCTTTCTTCTGACTTATTTGGGACTCCAGTGTGTGGAGAGGGCATATTGAGCTCTTCTTGTGGAAGCAGGTGGAGACCCTGGGCCCAGGCCCTCAGCATCCCCCTTCCCCAGGGCTGTCCCAGCCCCTCGGCTCCAGAAATCACAGCTGACAACAATTGTCCCAGAGGACTCTGAGGTCCCTCTCAGCCACTTTATTAAATCCACTTTTACCTTCTGAAACCTCAGGGTCTATCTGCAAAATGTGTCCTTTACGGCTCAATGCATTTCCCAAAGGCTTCATCTGAGCCAGGCCCCAGGGACAATCTGGCCAAGGCAAACCAAAGTGGGCACAAGGGGTAAGGAAGTTAATGAGCGACAACTGTGACTGAAAAGACTCTTCGGCAACAAATATCACCCCACGTGTTCAGTCAATAGGTTTTTATTTAAGGAGTTTTACATATTGTGATTTATTCCACTGCCCATCAAAGTGGAATAGCTCCTCCAAAGCTTGAGTCAAGACTTATCTGCAAGACAGACCTTTCTCAAAGATTCCATGTTTAATGCAAATGTTCTATCCATCAGCCTTGTCACAATTTTCTAGTTGGGCTTCATTGATCTCTACTTGAATATAGACGTACTGGTGACATACTTCAAAAAGTATCCCATTAGAGTCTTTGGAATCTGGTTTCTTCCCGTTAGAGTCTTTGGAATCACTTGGAGGGCTCTAAAAGGTGAATTGCAGAAAGTAGATTGCTGTCTTGGCCAATGATCTAAAATGCATTATTCCTTCATACATTTCTAAGATTACAGTTGTGTTACATCCTATTTTCACTCACGACCTTGGCAAAAATTCACAAGTCTCATTGTCACCATTGCAATAAGGTCACTGTGATGGAAGCATAACCTGGGTCTCAATTTAGCCCCAGTAAGAATTTCCGGATGTCATGATCAACAGTGCCCATTCTCATCAGGAGTGGGGCTTCACCTCCACGTTTTTAAGGATAAGTTACACAGATGTGACTCTCCACTGGTCACAACCCAGGCTAGTTTCTCATGCTTTTGTCTCTAGATGGTCGGCATTGCCATTGCCCTGTGAGTGGTGTGCCAGGGTCATCTCTCTTCTCCTGTAAGGGGCTACATCTTGTTCTTTCACCTCCAATCCCTAGCTCAGGTGCTCAATAAATTGATATTGGATTGGTCAAATGGAATTGAATATGAAGACCCCTATGTGGTTGACTCCAAGTTGTGTTCAACAATGACCCAAACAGACCTGGAATCCTGACCACACAGAAGCTATTTTCAGAGAGGGAAGATAAGTAAGTACAAGCAGGGTAGGATTCATGACTTATTGTTGAAAGATAAAATTGCAAAGCTGAGGATACCTGTTGTGGGGCCTGGAACCCACAAGACACAGGGGTTTGCCTTCGGGATCTGCTAGCACCAGGCCTTAGGAGGACTCTTATCTTAGGGTCCTGAAATGGAAGGTCTCCTTGCTGCCTGGGACCTTAGAACCCACTGCCCAGCTTTTTCAGGATAAACAGAGGCTGGGCCTTCAAGGTGTGTACTGTTTCCATGGCACGTGCACTTCAGACATCGGCCTTGTGGCTTCTGTAGCAGACTTTGGAAGCCACAGAGAGCAAAAGCTGGGAGAACGAGTCCAATTCCCAGCCTATCATTCAGAGACATCTTTTCTGACTGCCCTCTGCTTTTCCTTAATTTGCA
Organism: Lyroderma lyra; assembly: GCA_004026885.1. Classification (NCBI taxonomy): domain Eukaryota; kingdom Metazoa; phylum Chordata; class Mammalia; order Chiroptera; family Megadermatidae; genus Lyroderma; species Lyroderma lyra. Next base: position 324,366 of record PVJL010000606.1, on the reverse strand, counting down.
TCTACCTTTAGTCACATGCCAACTGTTCAGCCACCTGGGACTTGTCACTGTTCTCCAAGTACTCCCATCCCTGAACTGTCAGGTTCTCTCGGCTTTGAAGGCCTTTTCCTGTACCACTACCTCCTTTTACACCTACTGAGCTCCTACTCACTCTCCAAAACAATCCCAATGTCAGCTCCTCCAGGAAGCCCTCCTCGATCTCCTCAGTTGGGGTTTTTTTTTCTTACTCCTCTCTCCCCTGTGCTCCTATAGAACTTATATATAGCATGTAGGACATTCTGCTTGGGTTCGAGTTAAATCTCTTACTTCCCTTATTATGTTATAAGCTCAATGAGAGCAAAGATTTTTATCTTACTGGTCTTCATACCTGCATATATGTGAGAAGTCCATGGGTTTGGCTTCAATTCCTAGGTCTTTCTGGATATGAGAACTTGGGTAAATTATCTAATGTGTCTGAGTCTTAGTATTCCAGTCTGTAAAGTGAAGAGGGAAAACAAACACACAAACAAAAACCTTTTCTTACAAGCTTACGGCGAGCTTCAAATAAGATGACAATGAGAATTTTGAAGTAAAAATGACAAGGCATCATAATAATGAGAGCTAACATTGATGAAGTGCTGCTCACTTAGACATGATCTGAACTCCTTACCAGTAAAAACATGGATTTGCAGGAAGTTACAGAATAGGACGAGAAGCCCCCTCGCACCCTTCACCCAGTTTTCTCCAGTGCTTGCATCTGAGATAGTGATAGCACAGTATCAGAACCAGGACACTGACACTGGTATGACGACGTGTGAGCGTCGTTCTGTGTTATTAATCAGGTGTGTATATTTGTGTGACCACCACCACAATCAAGGTACAGATCTATTTTATCTCCACAAAGATGTCCCTTCTGCTACTCCGTTGTAGTAACACCCATCCTTCTCTCTTCTACCACCCTTAACACGGACAACCATCGGTATGTTTTTCATCTGCACAATTTTGTCATTTCAATAGTGTTATCTACGTGGGATGACACAGTATGTGACCTTGTAAGACGAATCTTTTTCACTCATCATAACCCATCCAAGTGTTTGTGTGTCAAGCGTTCATTCCTTTGTTGTTGCTGGCCAATATTCCATAGCATGCCCGTACCGTGGTTTAACCATTGATGGGCAGCTGCTTACTTCTGTTTTTAGGCTCTTGTAAATAAAGCTGCTAGAAAGATTCATGTGTAGGTTTCTATGTGAACACGTCTTCGTTTCTCTGGGATAAATGCCCAGGGGTGCAATTGTTGGTTTACAGGGTCAGTGCACGTTGAAGTTTTTAAGAAAGACTCAACTGTTTCCCAGAGTGGCTATACCAATTTCTCCACATCTTCACCAGCATTTGGTGTTAGCACTATTTTTTTATTTTAGCTGTTCTAATGTTGATATCTTATCTGGCCTTATTTTTCATGTTCCTAAGAGCTAGTGATGTTGAATGTCTTTTCACATGCTAATTCGCCATCTGTCTATCCTCTTGGTTAAAACCTCTCTTCATGTCATTTGCTGATTTTCTAACTGCATTTTTTGTTTGTTCGTTTTTTTAAATTGAGGTATAATTGACCTACGACATTAGTTTCAGTTGTGTGTGATGATTCAGTGTTTGTACATGTGGTGCAGTGATCACCACAGTAAGTCTAGTTAACACACATACCATACAGTGGTACAGACTGGTTTTTTTCTTGTGATAATTGTTAAGATCTACTTTCTTAGCAACTTTTAAATATGCAATACAACATTTTTATCTCTAGTCACCACGCTGAATGTTACATCCCCATGATTTATTTACTTTATAACCGGAAGTTTGTACCTTTTGACTCACTTCACCCAAAATTTCACCCACCACTCATACTCTGCCTCTGGCAGCCACCAATCTGTTCTCTGTATCTGTGAGGTTGGTTTTCTGTTTCGTTTTGTTTTTTTAGATTCCACATGTGAGATTATACAGTATTTGTCTTTGTCTGTCTGACTTATCTCACTTAGCATAATGTCCTCTGGGTCCATACTTGTTGTTGCAAATGGCAGGATTTCCTTCATTTTTTGTGGTTGAACAGTAGTATTCCATTGCACGTGCACAGCACATTTTCTGTATCCATTCATCCAGCGATGGGCACTTAGGTTGTTTCATATCTTGGTTATTGTAAATAATGCTGCAATGAACGTGGGATGCGTTTATCTTTGAAATTAGTGTTTTCATTTTCTTTGGGTAAATACCATATGGGGGTTCTAGTTTTAAGAATTTGAGGAACTTTCACACTGTTTTCCATAGTGGCGGTACTTGTATCATTTGTTTTTTTCATGTAGAGCGTAAGAGTCCTGTATGTGTGTTAGATACGAGTCCTTTGTCAGATAAATGGTTCGTAGGATTAGCTCATCTAATCCTCATACCAACACACGAAGAGGCTACTAAGATGACCCCAATTGACTGTTATAGATGAGGGGTTGAGGCACTGAGAGGTAGAAGGATGCCTGGCACCCAGTCTGTGCACAGTGAATAATCACAGGGGGCTTTATACCGATGGAGCTCGGACCAAAGGCACGCACACCCCAGGGCACGCTGCTGACATAGGGTGGGAAGATGGAAGCGGAAGCCAGCAGTGAGCAGGGGGACTTCATAGCAGGTCAGCAGCTCCCAGGAACAGACTGAGAAGGTGAGGCACAGGCATTAGGACAGACCTCTCTCTGTCTGGAGGTCCCGGTGAACCTGCTAGACTTACCCCTTCTTTTCACGCGCGTCCCACCTCTCTCTGGTGCCACAGGTTGGATAAACAGCTGGCCGGTTCTCACTGCAGTAATGTCGTTACTGTTGTTTGCTTTCAGGAAGGGGTTTCTTTCCTGCCTGCCCTTTCCATGGTGCCAGGAGGCAGCCTGCTGTCATGGGAAGCAACAGGGCCCAGAGTCCGAATGCCAGGTGCTCATCCCAACCTGGCAGTGGAGAGGGTGGGAACTGAGGGCTGCCCTCCCCGATGTCCCATGTCCACATCCGTAAAGTGGGGGCGGGCACACAAGCGAACTGGCAGGGGGTGGTGCGGATCAAATGGCGTGCAGAGGGCGAGAACAAGGGCTTTGGTAGCACACGTGGGCTCTGGATAGATCTCTCCCTTTCTCTCTATATGACCTCAAGCCAGGTGCTTAAATTTTCTAAGCCTCAGCTTCCTTATCTGAAAAAATGGGTGCAATCGCTGCTCCTACTTTGTAAGAGTGAGGAAGATTCAGTGAGATGATACATATAAAGCATTTACACAGATGCTGTCTCGAGATGAACATGAGTCATACAAACTAACATTTATAGGCACTTCTCATTTAATGACCCAGTTCCATTCCTACGACTAGGTCGTTAAGCGAGTTGGTTGATAAACGAGGAGCGTAAAGGTAGATGTCTTGTGGTGTATTGTGGTGCCATAGGGTATATATTTTTCGATAGACATCATGCAACACCACCCTTATAAATGAAATATATAGTCTTGTGTGATTGTGAACGCTTCATGCAGTGACTACTAACCAACTGTGGGGATGAGACAAAGACTGAGAAAGGGGGTTCCCCCATGCTGGGGAACTGGTCCTAAGTGAGGAGTGGGTGTATTGAGCACTTACTTGGTGCCTAAATCTGCTTGACTTAAGTTGAGTTCATCTAAAATAAAATTAGGCACCAAGACAAGGATATACAAGGCCTAACAATTAAGTTTGCGAACTTGCCACTGTGAGTTTATGTTGGCAGTGCTGTGCAGACGACTCGGTGAGGTGTCATAGCCTGGTCTGTCTGTGTCCCACAGCTGTGTTTGTGTAAACGTGTGGCAGTGTCTTGCTGAGTGGCATTCATTGTTGTTGTGTCTTTTTGTGTGCTGTCGTGAGAATGTCAGAGCTTGAATTAGAGCAATGAATAAACATTAAATTTCTTGTTAAACTTGGCAAGAGTGGAAGTGAAATCAGGGACGTGTTAGTCCAAGTTCATGGGGATAATGCCATGAAGAAAATGGCAGTGCACAAATGGATTAAACGTTTTTCTGAGGGGAGAGAAGGCATCACCAATGAAGAATGGTTGGGCAGGGCAGTAACAAGCAGAACAAAAACATTGCACAAATTTGTCGAATTGTGCAGCTGACTGTGAGAAGCATAGCAGCCCAAGTAAATATAGAGAAACAGGAAAATCTTAACTGAAAATCTTGGCATGAGAAACGTGTGTGCAGAAATGGTCCTGAAGGAGCTCACCGATGAACAAAAGCAAAGGAAATGAAGTTTGCCAAGACCTTTTGGAGAGGCAAGATGATGTTTTGGGCCATGTTATCATTAGTGAGGAAACATGGGTGTGCCAATAACGACCCTGAAACAAAGTGTCAAAGTGCACAATGGAAGTCTGACATTTCTCCACAAACAAAAATGTTCTCTCAGTCTAAATCAAGAGTCAAAACAATGTTACTAAACTTCTTTGATATCAGAGGAATTGTTCATTATGAATTCGTACCCACTGGACAGTCAATCAAGTTCACTATTTAGAAGTGCTGAAAAGGCTGTGTGAAAAAGTTAGAGGAAAACAAGCTGAACTTTTCGCCAACAGCTCATGGCTCTTCCATCACGACAATGCACCAGCTCACATGGCACTGTCTGTGAGGGAGTTTTTAGTTAGTAAACAAATTACTGTGTTGGGACACCCTCCCTACTCACCTGATCTGGCCCCCACTGACTTTTTTCTTTACCCAAAGATAAAGGAAATACTGCAAGATAGACATTTTTATGACATTCAGGACATCAAGGGTCATATGACAACAGGGCTGATGGCCATTCCAGGAAAAGAGTTCCAGAATTGCTTCGAAGGATAGACCAGGCACTGGCATAGGTGCACAGCTCCCCAAGGGGAGGACTTCAAAGAGGACCGTAGTGATAGCAATGAGGCACGTAGCACTTTTTGTAGAATGAGTTCACAAATGATTGTCAGACCTCGTAGGTGCAAGAAATTTATTTAGAAGGCCATCCCAGGAAGCAGTGAGAGAGGGGATGGGAGACAGGGAAGGGAAGTTGCTTCCATGGACAACTGGGGCTCAGTCCCCCTGGGCCCCCTCTAAGAGACCATGGGGGACACACCTCAGAATCATTACCCTGGGGGGCCCAGAGGCTGTGGTGTTTATCCACCATTTCCCAGTCCTCATAGGCAGAGGGTCACTCCTGGGCATTAAGTCTACCACCCTTCATCTGTCTTGTGCTTGAGCTAAGCTTATTCCCATGGCCAGAGAGAGGGACAGGGAGAGGGAGTGGGGGAGGGAGACAGACAGACAGACAGACAGGCTCACTCAGGAAACCGTTGGTGGGTACAGGGAAACTGAACTATTTCCAAGGATACGTAAGTGGGTGCTGGCAGCCTCTGCTACACTGCTTTAAGTACTTAAAATATTAACTCGTTCAATCCCTACAAGAGCTCTGCGAAATGAGCATGATTCCTATCCCCATTATGGTCTGACTCCCAAACATTCACACATACATATTAAAGAAATGAAACTGCCACAAAACAATATTAATCCTTGTTCTGTACAGTGCACTCTGAAATTTTCTGTTTTTGTTTTTATTTTAATCGTGTTATTTTAAAAACGCTATTTGTCACCCACTAAACTGTTTTCATAACCCAGTAATGGGCTGCAATCCACAGTTTTGGAAAAGTCGGTGCCTTACCGTTCTGTTTAACAGGACACCGTTGATGATGGTGATGATATCAGAGGGCTGGCATCAGGCCTGATGCCCAGAAGGTGCCCAGAGAATGTTGGTTTCCTTGCTTGCCCTTCTTGGCAAAGCGGAGCTTGGGAGGAGCTGCCGCCCGGGCTTGCAGACAGAGGCCTGGGCGGGCCCCAGCGCGTCTCCTGCTCTGACCCAGACTTGCCCCGATGGGGCCGGCTCAGGCTCTTCCCTGGGGAGGGGCACCATCTCGGGCTGTGACCTTCAAGTCCCCAGCCCCCCAGAAGCCAGCCCCTCCTTGGGAGGCGAGGTTATGCCCTGTCCCTGCGACGCTGTCACTTCCTTCCCCCGAGTCTTTCTGAGTGAGGATTGTTCTTCTAATCAGGATGGAGACGCAGCTCATTACAAGCTGGTGAGGCAACGACTCTGTGCTCCAGGACCGAGACAGGCTGTCTGGGAGTTCGGCCAGCCTCTCACTGCCCTGGACACCAGGGCAGTGGCCTCAGAGTGGAGCCAGCCCACTGGGTTTGTTTGCCCCCTTCCCAAGGGACACAGGCAGACAGACACTCTGCTGAGACTTCTACCACTTCCACTATTGCAAAAACTCGGCCATGCTCAGACGATGAGTTTCATCAGCACTCAGTGCTGCTTCTGAAAGCATCTCAGCTGCATCTAGACCAGTAACTGGCATTTATGGAGCGTTTATGCCCTAAGCATTATGCTAAATGCTCGATATGCAATTTGTTGCGTAGGCTTTCTAGCAAACCTCCTAGATAGGCATGATTGTCCCCACTCTACAGATGCAGAAACTGAGGCATGGAGTGTTTTGGTAACTTCACAAGCTCATCAGGCAGCAACATACCTGCTTCATATCGCTTTGATGCCTGCAAGGAAGTGACACACAATTCCACCTTCCTCTGGGTTCCAACCCTGGATTCACTCTGTGCAGTCGCCAGGTGAGTTCCCACAGGTGACGTCACCTCTTTGAGCCAAGTTGTCCTCATCCATAAAGCAGTTCCTAATGGCACCTCCTTCCTAAGGCTGTGAGCCGGAGCACATGAAATAATGCACACAAGAAATGCAGAGCCCAGAGCTCCTGACACATTGAGAGGTGCTCAATAAATCTGTGTGCAAAAGAGCCGATTCAGCTGTTTTCCTACTGACTTGCCAGTATTCTGCAGCCATTTCCCACAGGCATGATGTCACCAGGAGGGGGATGGCAGCCAATCTAGAAACCTCCACATGCTCCTGGGCTTCTCACATTTGTGCCCGTCTCCCGCCACGACCCAGGCCCAATGGCAGAAACCTCCAGTATGGCTGCTATCTCTTAGACGACAGCGAAGAAGCCATTTTTCCTGCAACAACAGACCCCTCCGCCCCAGAGCAGGGGAATGCAGTAGTGGAGGGGCTGCTGCAGACAGAGCCTGGTGGTGACATCCTCCTTAGCTGCGGTGTAATTACTGCTGACAGTACAGGTTTTTATTAACAGTAAATCCCAATTAGTTGCTTGTTACTTCAGAAATAATTACTGATAGGGCCCCTTTTGTCTTTGTTTTATTTCCTGCTTCATCCCAAGCTGCAGGAGTCTAAGTGAGTGGGTATTTTGAGCTAAAAAGTTGGGGTTCTGGAGTGCATGAGGAATGTTTGCATAGAACTGTGGGTTCAGCTGGGGTGTGGGTATCTGCCTGAGATGAGTGGAGGAGTGGCAATGGTTATTTCTCACCCCTAAAGACACCTCATGAGCCAAGGATGAAAATGGGGTTCTACTATCAAGGGCGCGTGGGTCTGAGACCTGCCACCCACCACACAGAGAGACCACAGAGCTGCTGGCCTCCAGTTGGGAACCATGCTGGTGACAGGCCCCTCCATTGCCCTGGGGTTCCAGGCCCCAGTCACTGACCATGGCAGCAGCAGGAACAGCCAGATGGCAGAGCTGCACTCTGGTGAGAGGAGGGGGTGTGCTGTGTCCTCCTTGTGGGCAGAGCCCCAATCTCAGCCACGCTTCTGATCTGCCATCGAATGGGGACTTCTGACCACACTGAAGAGACTTGGGAGATGCCAGGGGGACCTCAGACTTCTCAGTGAGCTCTGTGGTACTCACAGCCAGTGGTCCCCCGGGCAGTGCTCCCACCGGGCAGTGCTCCCCCCGGGCTGTGCTCCCACCAGCTCTGCTCCCACTGGGCTGTGCACAGGTAAGGTCATCCACAGCTTTGCTCCAGGCACAGCAGTCCCCTAGCTTTGGAGACTTCTTTGGTCTGCCCTGCCTTCATGCTGCTCTACCTTTTGAACTTGTAGTCTATTGTACCTGTGAGAATATTGCAGGGCCGAGGAGCTATTGTCCATGGAAGCCACATCATAACCACCGCTACACGTGTCCGGTACTTAGACGGCAGACGCTTTTCTGAGTGCTTCATATTTAGTCGCTTAATCCCCACAGACAGCTCTCTGAAGGGAGTACAGTTGCTCTCATCAGCCCTGATCTGCAGATGAGGAGACTGAAGGTCAAGTAATTTGTCCAAGGTCTCCCACCCCACAGGTGGCAGAGTGGGGCACTCCCTCCCAGGCACTTGGGCTCCATAGCCAAGCTCTTGACCACCAGGCAATCCTGCCACTTAGGGAACTGGGTTGGCTCTGAATCATGTATTCTTTCATGGTCTGTTTTTCTCTTTCTTTCTTTTTAAAAATTCTTGTGTTGATTTTTTTATTCCAGGGTGTTCTCTGAACCCCCATGTGGACTCTCCAGGGCGGCTCCGGCCACATGCCCTCTGTTCTCAGTGTTTCTGTAGCTTCAGTGATCCATGAGATGGACCAAAAACCTCTGAACCTGGCCAGGGGGGCAGTGACACCACCCACCCTCATTTGGAGGTGACAAAGCTCTCTTTGACACCATGACGGCCAGCGATCAGCACTATTCAGTGTGTCCTGTCCCTCTTTCTTGTCAAGGGGAGAAGCCACACTGCTGAGCCCGTCACTGGCTTTTTCCCACCATGGACTTTGGCTTCTTTCCCCTTGAGAGTTCTTTCCAGTGAACTTGCAAAGCATTTGGCTGGAGGAACCTGCTGAAAATTCACCCTTCCTCATGGTTTTTCTTCTTCGCTCCTGTTTTTTTAATCCATCCCTCCAAACCGCAATGCTGTCTTATTGTTTAGTAATCCGGGCTCTTCTGGGTTTGGAAGTTCACTGAGAAAATCGTGTCCACGAGGCAGAAATGCTCTACTCCACCCCAGACCCAAAGGGGCCCTTTGAAGGTCTGAAGGGTTTGGGATTAAGTAAGTAAGCAAACAAGTGTGGCCTTTGAGGAGAGGAGAATGGGAGAGTGGGTTTATTTAGACAAGGGAGCTTATTTGTGTTGATTCTATGGGCAGGTCCCGGAGTTTCAAGGAATGCCCCTGCAATCTATTCCAGAGCCGTGGGGGCTGTAGCCAACACCCCTTGATGGAGGATCTTTCTGAAGTGTCAGGTGCACCGTGAGGGGCTATCCCATTTGAGAACCGATATGAGGGAGACCTGCTGCATTCCCCCCATCCCTGGGACTTGCCGGTTCTGTGCGAGGGCCCCCGCGTGCCCGTCCTGTCTCCAACTCTTCCACTCGTATCTGTCCAGAAGAATCCCAAGCTGCTTCCTTTCCTCTCTCTCCAAACCGATTTATATGCTGATCTGAGTTTGAGTCCTCCAACACAGACCCCGAGGGAAGAAGGGTTGGATGCAAGTAGTTTGTTTGGGAAGCGATTCCAGGAAGCACTGCGAGGGGGCGGGGAGGGACAGAGAACGGAGAAAGCCGGCAACAGGTGCGCTCGTGGGTGCGTAATGATGTGCGCAGGGGGCTCCGGCCCGCTGGGGGCCCTCTGAGGGACTGTGGGACGCACCTCGGAGTCGGCCCACAGACTCACATGCCTCGTCAGTGAGGGGGTGCCCTGGGGTGTGAACACCCCAGCACTTCTGGCCAGCCCTGTTTGATGATCAAGCACTTCTCTCAGAGAGAGAATGTCCCCAGGCAGAGGGCCACTGTCACTGTCTGTGGGTGACCCCTGGGCTGGGCCAACAGGAAGGCCAGCGCATGAACAGCGTCTGTCCAAGCAACTCAATGCTCTCACGCTGTGCGCAGGAGCGTGGGACGAACAGTAACAAGGGGCAACATTTACCTTTAACCTCTGGCCAGTTACGTGTATTAATGTTACTGGTCTCTCAGAACCTTCGCTGTCGGGCTGCTGTCACTATCTGCCCTGTGGCACTGCTGCCAAGAACACGATTCTGGAGCCGGAATAACTGGGTTCAACTCTCATCTCTTCTGCTGAGCAGTTCTATGACTCGGGCAAGCTATTTGGCCCATTTTGAGCCTCAGTTTTCACACCTGTAAAATGGGGGTAACCATCATACCTGTTTTATGGGGTTGTTTTGAAGATCGAAATGGTGAGTCCCTACAACCGTAGCCGGCGTCCACAAGGTGTTCAGTAAACACTGGCCATGGCTACCACGCTACGTGCGAGGACCCCGGAGCTCAGGGCGGGTATCATGAGTTGACGTTTGGGAGCTGCCAAATGGCACATGCAAGACCTTAGCTTAAGCTTCCTGCAGCAACGGTCACCTTTGTCTACTACACCACGTGACTTGGTAATCACTCCCATGTGAGAAAACACTTTATAAACTGTAAAGTGCTCTGCAAATGCTTTGGTTACGTGCTATTTCCTGGTCCTTGTAACAGCAGATACATTCTTGTTCTCTTAAGAGCTCCAGGCTGGTCTTTGAATTCTGCTATCTGTCATCGCTGTATAGTTGGCACTGGGCACGGTGCCTGGTGGCATGTCAGCTAAGTGGATGAGGTACCAAAGGCCCCAGGATGGCCCCAGTGATACCGCCCATCAGAGCTCCCACCTTGGAACTCCTGCTCAAATCAGGCCCTGTCTCTACCACGTGCCCCAAATGCTGCTGCCTGTCCCTGTCCCCGGCCTCCCACTCACCCTACTGCTGTGCCCTGCCTTCTGCCTGCCCCAGAGACAGTCACCCACACCACCACCTCTACAGTCTCTCCTTCTCCTGGACGCCCTCACCAGCCATCCCTGATTCCCCACCCCCACCCCCATCCCCTGTGGGCTCAGAGCTGCTGTCTACGTGCCCCCCATCCTGGTGTGTATGCCTCTCCACACACTCCTCAGGTGTTGCTCCTGCAGCGTGTGTGAGAGTCTGGGCTCCCCACCCTGACTGGGGGTTCCTCATGGGCAGAGCTGACTGGCATTCATTCCTTTATTCATCTATTTATCCATTGTAGCCCCCATTGGGTAGCTGACTGGGAAATGGGGACACACAGAGCCAGATGAGTCCATGGCTGGACGAGCTCAGTGTGAGGGGAAGCTGGCATGCCAACATCACTAATGGTGACAGTGAATCTTGGCAGGGACACAGAGCTGAGGGCACGTAGAGACCGGGGCCTTCTCTCTCCACGCGGTGGGGTCAGGGAAGCATTTAGGAGGTGACCCTGAGCTCGGCCGTTAGCCTAGGGTTGATGTGGTTGCAGGGAAGAGTAGCCTTCTCAAGGAAAAGCCAGGTCAAGGAAAAGTGGAAGTGGGGGCTGGGTATTGGAGGAAAACAAGGGAATCTTCTGGAAGCAAAGAGCAGGAACGGGAGTCAGTCAGTCAGGGTCCCTGGTCTGCACGTTGTCAATGTCTGCTGTGCTCCTTTCCACTCGGATTTTGTTCTGCACAAGGCCCCACACCAGGCCAGCCCTGAGCCGAGACGACCTCCCCACCAGTGCCCCCTGGCTTTATTGTACGGTTCTCAGTACCTATGTCACTGACGGGCCCAGCCTGGGCCTGGTGCCATCCCCGGCCCACCCCGCTTTGCCCAGGGAAGAGGGGTACCTAGTACAGAAAGGCTGGGAGGCCAGGGCTGTGTCCCCACAGCAGCGTGGAAGGGAGTGTATCTGCTTCCCGCGGCTGCTGTGACAAATGACCACAGGCTTGGTGGCTTCCAACAACAGCCCATTCTCTCATCCTTCTGCAGGCCAGAAGGCCAAAATCAAAGTGTTGGCCGGGTCGCGCCCCGTCCGAAGGCTCTGGGCAGGCATCTGTCCCTGCCTCCCCCAGCTTCGGGGGCGCTGGCACGCCTTGGGGCAGGCTCTGCCTGGGTCTTACCCGGGCTCCCCTGTGTCTCCCCTTTACTTTTCTGACACGGACACTCGTCAGTGCATTCGGGGCTTATCCTAATCCGGGAAGATCTTATCCTGGGATCCTCAAGTACATCTGCAAAGACCCTTTTTCCAAATAAAGATCCCATTCACAGGTTCTGACTGGGCAGACAACACCCTGGGGAGAATCTGACAGCTGGACAAGGGATGGGAGGGCACGTCCAGCTGGAGGAACAGCGTGGGCAAGGGACGGTGGCTTGGGGAGCGACGACACATTACTGCTCCAGGAGCACAGGGTTTGCACATGGCACCGCAGGGGACTGAGGTTCGGTGGGACCAGACCAGGGGGTCGTCTGTGTGGAGGGGTAGCCTCGCCCTGCGGGGAGTGCAGGAGCATCACAGAATGTGTGCGGTGGACAGACGTCCGGCCGCAGCGGGAGCAGCAGCAGAGGGGCCTGACACGGACGGGGGAGGGAGGGAGCCCTCCGGCAAGTGGGAGTTTGCACACACCCAGGAGGGGGGCTACGCCTTCCTTAGCCCCCCCCCCCAGCCTCCACTCCCACCTATCACAGCTCTTCGGGCTTTGAGGAGAGCACAGCCCCTTCTAAGATCCTCTCCCACGGGGGCATGGAAGCACCCCTCTACACCCATTTGAAGTGTATTTACTATTTTCTCTTGCTCTGTTTGTGAGCCGCTGGTTTTGTTTCTGTCTACTTAAAACAATACACCGCAGGAGAAAAATGACTCGGTGGAAATGTTTAAGTTTCCGGGCCCCAAACCACTTCTAAATATTATTTTTAAAAAGAAAAAATATTGAAAAGCGGCCTAGGTCCTGCGTAGCTGAGAAGGCCTGGCCAACAGAGCATGTGAGGTTGGGGGAGCAGGCTTGGGAAAGGCAGGCGCCGGCCCCTCGGAGCCTTCCTGGAAAGGATGCCTTTCGGGGCTGCCTTTTTTCTAAGGGTTTCTACCAAGGACCCTGAAACATGGGTCATTTCTTATCTTAGCCTCATCTGATTTGGGGCTGGGGGGAGGGGCCTTGGGATTCAAGGCCCCGGGAGCAGGCCGTGCTGTGTCCCCGGGCGGCCCCCCCGTTAATGTGCAGGCCCGCGCGACCTGCCTCTCACCCTGCAGTCCGCGAGGAGACAGAGCTGCCGATTATTCCAGGAAATCTGGGGCCTGTGCAATCACACCCATTCCAACCGAGGCAAAAGATGGATGGGAATTAGTGAGAGGTCTGCATGCAGGACTGGTTTTGAATTCTATAATTTTATCTGTTTGTGCCCCATTTATGTACCCAGAATTTCGCGTAGAGGCAGTTAGGCTGAGATCTCTCGGGGGGCCTTGCTTTATTGCAGAGTTGGGAATAATTTGTGACTGGCTTCTTGGCAGGATAAACCAGTCTCCTTTGTCTGGCTGTCAAGACCCTGCATGGGCTGTGCCTGCTTATTTGCTATTTATTTCAAAATGCACAAGATAGTGGAGACCATGATGAGACAGGTAATTCGCCGAATGCCTTTACTTTTGTTGCTTTATTTAATCCTCACCCTAATCCTGAAGTCTAAATGTTACAGTACTTACTTCTAGATGAGGAAACTGAGGCTCAGAGAGGTCAGCTGGCTCTAAGCATCACAGCTAATGAGGGTCAGAGCCCCCTCTCTGGGTCCAGGGCTTCTCTCTTGACGCCCTCATAGCACGTCTCTATTTTCCACCCTCATCTCCCCTAATTGCCCTGTCCCCACCCCCACCCCCACCCCCAGCAGCCTCAGCTCAGCTCCGCTCAGTCCATCTTTGCTCCCAGGGCTGCACCAAGCAGGCACCTAGTGTCAGTCAAATCCAAATCTCCAGGCCCTGCTCCGGACCCTTACTCGTTCTCCAGAAGAGCACAGGGTGGGTGCGTGGGGCACCCAAAGGCCACGAGGAAGCAAGGACACTAAATTACCTCTGCCTAGAGATGCGGCCCCCAGAACATTAGAGAAATTCAGAGAAAGTTCTCCTGCAACCCTCTTCTCTTGTTTCTGTGGTATCCTTTATTTTATATTTTCTCAGTTTAATTGCAATCCCAAAGGTGGGCCAGCAGCAGACAGAAATTCAGAATCTGGACAGAAATGCAGAATCTCAGGCCTGCTCCAGCATTGCTGATGCAGAATCTGCATTTTAACAAGATCCCCAAGTGATTCCGAACATATACACCGAGTGTGGGGTGCCCTCCTCTAGCCGGTACACGCCTTTCACACCCTGGCCCCGGCCCAGCTCAGGGAAGGGAGTGAGGAGTTTGCTCAGAGCTGTGCTGCGTTCTGTCCCCCGTCTGGTCAGAGGTTCTGATTCGTGTTCCTTGGGGTCTGGTGAGGGGCATAGTGGACAATGGCTCCTCCCATAGAGTAGGTGACCCAGCTTCACAGCTGGCCCTTTAACTTCTGCTCAGATAGGCCCTGGGAGGTCAGTGTGACCCCTAATCTAGACTTTTCTTCCAGCTCTCACTTGTCTGCCCTTGGAACTGGGAACCCTCTTAGCCAAGGGCAGACAGGATGATTTGGTTTTAGCTTTCCTGTCCCCACTTAGCTAGGTGTGAGGACCAGCTCTGCTCACCATGCCTTGAGGAGCGTTGGGCAAGGCAGCCCCACCTGGTGAGCAGAAGAGGCGCTGTTTGTCTGAGCAGAGCTAGGCAGCTGTCATCCAAGATTGCACCCGGAAGATGACCGATTCTACCTCTTAATATATGCATGCTTGATCTGGTACTGCAGGCTTCCTGCCCCACCACGGGATGGTACTCCTTGCCCCAAAGGAAGACATAAACAGGTACTTCTCCTTGTAGGCTGGCCTCTCCACACACACTCAGCCTCTTTCCTTATCAGCCTCAGAGCCTCTAATGAATGAGTATGACTGGGTTGAGAATACTATTATGGGATAAGAAAGAAAACAGGTCCATTGAGCAGGACACAAGATGGGAACTAAGATTATAGGCTCCTTAATCACAGCATGTGAGAGAAGCTTCGTGCATCAAGAGAACCAAGGAGACAAATATTTCATGGAATATTTTTGGAATATTTTTGGAAAGCTTTTTGGAAAACTTTCAGCAGAGATTCCTCTGATGAGATAAGGGACCCTAGAACCTAATCTTATTTATTTATTGTCCTTTATTTTTATTCTGGATTAGTAGGCTAAATGCAAGAGCTACCGTGTGTTGAAGACTTACTTTTCTCCGAGGACTATGCTAAGCACGTAAATGCCTTACCTCATCGGGGACCCAGAACCACCCCATCCTCCCACTTTACAGATGAGGAAAAGGACAGTAACAAACCTAGGGACCATAGTCAGTAGGAGCTAATATTCAATTCCAACTTTCTGCACCTTTCCACACCACCATGTTCTATCACCTTGTAGCAGAGCAAATAGGACTTTTAGGACTTTGCAGAGTTCCATTTATCAAATAAAAGATATGAGGCCCTTCTAGTAGAATTCATGTTTTAACTGTTAAAATGTAGATGTGTATATAAATGATAAAATGCCATAGGAACAGCTGCCTCTGCCCTTGGGCCTCCACTTCCCTCATCTCGAATTTGCCCTCGTGCCCTCCCTTGCCCAGTACCCAGGATGCCAGCTGAACACCAGCAGCTGGCACTGTGAAAAGAAAGCACAAGGAAAGCAAAGCCAACTGCCTTGCAGTGTTTATTAGTGCATGAACACAATGATGCCCTTGATGTTTTTCACGGGATGGGGTGTGCAGGCCAAGTCCACTTTGGCATTGAGCTTGTCTCCATACAAAGGTTCAATTGAAATGAGAGTGTCTATTTACTGTGAGGAAACCTGTCCTGTGTCAACCGTGATCTGGGGAAGAAAAGATGTCCATATGCCATGTGAGCAAGTCCCATCACACACACGCACACATGCACATGCACTGCCACTCCCCCCCGCCCCCAAACTCTAGGTATACACAGTAGGAAGTATTAACTCTCCTATGAGAAACGGTGTTTCCTTCCCTCCCTTCCAAAGCCAGCTGCAGCCAGTTCCCTATTGCTACTGTAACAAATTACCACTGGCTTTGTGACTTAAGGCAATGCAAGTTCATTATTTTCTGGGGGTCAGAGTTGAAAATCAGGGTATCAGCAGGGCATCTGGAGTCTGGAGTCTTGTCTTTTCTAGCTGCTAGAGGCTTCCCATATTCCGTGTCTCATGACCCCCAGCTATCAATCAACCCCGTCATGGTGACCTCTGTTTTCATTGTCACCTTTCTCTCTTCTGCCTCTCTCTTTCACCTTTAAGGCCCTGTGGTCACATTGGGTCTGCCTGGATAATCCAGGATACCCTCCCCATTTGTAACTTAATGACATCTGCAAAATTACTTTTGTCATGTAAAATAGCATTTTCACATGCTCTGGAAATTAGGTTGTGGACCTAACACCACAGATAACACCATGAGATTTATTCATTAATTAGTAAGAAGCAGGCATATCTTAAGTTACTTTCATTACTGCCAAAAGGACAGTAACTATAAAAATTGGAGTTAGAGTTAATGTTGAACATTGAAAAAAGGGAAAGCAGGAGAGGGAGAAGAGAACGCAAAAGACATCAAGAACCAGTGTGTGGAGAGAAGCTAAGGAAGGCTTCCAGAGGCGGTGGGAGAGGAGAGAATTATGAAGAGAGGATGGAGAAAAGGAAAGGTGTCCAAGTGGAGGGAGCAGCATGGATGAAGGCCTGAAGGCAAGATGGAGCCCCGTACAGCTCATGCCTCCTGGCACTGCAGTTGGTGGCTTACAGGTTTGCCTCCCTTGATGGACACTGAGCCCTTTGAGAGCAGGGACTGTGTCTCTACCTCTGAGCACCCCTGAGGGCTTAGCAGACAACTGTACCGCTGTGAGCCTCAACCAGCCTTACCTAGGAGGGTTGTTACCTGTCAACATTAAACCACTGATTCTTGCCCATGGGAGCCTCTACATTCTTAGATTCTACTCCCACTCTACTTCAAAGCCTGAGAGGGAGAGAGAAAGTGCTGCTCAGGCTGTCCCCATGGACTCTAGCTCAAAGATTTAAACTCGATTTAAGTCATGAGTAACTTAAACCCACCAGCAATAAACAGCTAATCCTTCCGGAGCTCTTACCATGCATCTTCTCAACATTCTTGCAGCCAAGGAACTGAGAGAGCCCCTAATTCAAAGTGAGAATACTGTAGCCGGGCCCTCCCCATCAGATGCCCCTGACCAGGTCTGAGAGTTGCCTCTCGAAGGGCTGCCATCCCTTGGCCAGCAAGAGGCAATCCTTCAATCTGACAGCAATCACGTCCCCAGGGGCATGAGTGTGGGTAACAAGGCATGTTGAACTCTCAGTTTGGGAATTTTGCCAGGTGGCTTATCTCGGTTCCTGAAATGAATCCCCTCTTTATTCCATCTGCATTCATTCAATTCAATCAGTTTTTCTTTTGCAATTCAACTTTATTCCAAAAAGGATTTGAGGAAGCTAAAAATACATAAGCTAATATAAGATAATAACCTATATGCAGACAGGAAGTCAGAGTGAAGAGGAGAATCAAGAGAGGGGGAAGTCAGATTTTACCCAAGGCAATGAGAGCCATGAGCTCACACATGTGACATGATTGTGGGCTACACTGCGTCTCTGAGATTTCTATAAAATGAACTTCCCTTTCAAGTCTCAGAAATCTCTTATTGCTTTATCAAGCATACATAACATAAACAACTTCTCATAGGTAAAGCATCTCATTTCTTGGAGAGCTTTGTCATAACCTGCCCACACCCAGTTCTCATGCAGCCTTCAATCTTAGGGAAGAAGCCCAGGGGTCAGTCAGCTTAAGAACAGCAGAATGTGGGCATTTATTCTCTGTCGTTTCAGCGGATGGATGGATGGATGGATGGATGGATAAATAGATGAATGATAGATACATGTAGATACATGTATAATAGATGAATGATGGATGGATGGATGGATGGATGGATGGATGAATGAATGGATGATGGATGGATGGATGGATGGATGGATGGATAGATGGATGGAGGGAGGGATGGATGGATGGATAATAGATGAATGATGGAGGGATGGATGGAGGGATAGATAGATGGATGGATGAGTGAATGGATGGATAGATGATAGATGGATGATAGATGCATGGATGGATGAATGGATGAACGATGGATGGATACATGGATGATAGATGAATGATGGAGGGATGGTTGGAGGGATGGATAGATGGATGGGTGATAGATGGATGATGGATGGATGGAGGGATGGATGGGTGAATGGATGGATAGATGATAGATGGATGATATTTGCATGAATGGATGAATGATAGATAGATGGATGGATACATGGTTGATAGATGAATGATGGATGGATGGATGGATGGATAGAGGATGGATGGAGGGAGGGATGATAGATGAATGATGGAGGGATGGATGGGGGGATGGATGGATGCAGTGGTAAAAGCCTAGGCCTACCTGTCTATAATTCTTGATATTGGGCACTTCCTCATCTTCCTCTGGGATCAGGCCAGACCCTTCCTGGATCAGAGAGACCCAGCTAGAACAATTCCACAACTGGCTGGGGTCCACCCAGTGTCTGAGCTGAGCATGTGGACAAGATGGGAGGCTTTAGGAAAAGAGACTGTCTTTATCTTGCTTTTTTATTATTGTTCTGAATATGCCTTCCTGTTTCCTTTCCCTGCCCCCACCTGGGCATCAGATAGGCCACTGTGGGTGTGGGTGGATCTCCTGGGAGCCACTACCCTGGGGCTTCCAGGCTGGGAGTGTCCTATTGTTTGTTACATGGTGAGGAGCCAGTCATCCCATATCCTGTCCAGGCTGTAGCAATGATGTCTGGATGAGATGGGAGGAGATCTAAGTTGTTCTTGGGATCCAAGCCCGGGCCCACCTCTAAAACCGCCCTAGGACTTGAAGGGGTCCCTACAGCTCTCGCAGCCCAGGTTTCACGGGGTATGAAACAACTGTCCGTGGTGAGTAGGAACCAAGCCCCAGGGTTGAAATCTCTGCTGTTTACTCATATGTCACCTTCAGTGAGTTAGTTAACTTCCCTGTGTTCTAGTTTCATTAATAATAATATTACTTACCTCAAAGGTTTGTAATGAGGATGAAATGAGTTAGTTTATGTGAAGTAATTAACACAGTACCTGGCCGACTTTAAGCAGCTCAATAAATGTAAAATGGGTAAAGCCAAAATTGCCTTGCCTACCTCTTAGATTTGTTGTAACTCAAATGAGTCATATATTCATAAATAATTAATTACTGAGCACTTGCCACATGTCCAACCTGGCATTAGGTGAGATTAAAGGTGAGCTACCTGCCTTGAGGGTCCCTTCTGGGAAAGGGCTTTGCACACTGCAGGGCGGTATAGGTGAGAGGGAGGGTGGTGGACCCTCTCCCACATCTGAGCCTCTGAAACAGAGGTCCTTAAAACATGACTAGCGGTACAACCGACTTCAAATGACGTTTATACAGAACCTCAAATGACGCAGCAAATAAAATCAGGCCGCGCTGGCTGGGGGCATGGGGACATGTAGCAGGGGGCTGGGTCCTGCTGGTCTTGCTAGGTCCTGCTGGCTCTGTTCCTCTCCACTTTAGCCCCTGCCCCTAGTGGCCCAGAAGGTGCCTCCCAGAACCCCCGTGCTGCCCAGAACACAAAGGAAAGCTCTGACCTGGAGGTGGCTTTTGTCTTTCTTTTGTCTTCATCCCATGCTCTCTTTCTTTTTAATTAATAAACTTTATTTTTAGAGCAGTTGTATGTTCGTGGCAAAATGAAGGGAAAGTACGGAGAGTTCCCATGTAGCCCGTCTCCCCGCACACTCACCACCTCCCGCCTCAATGTCCAGCAGAGAGCAGTGCGTTTGTTACAGCCGACGGACCCTCGCCGGCACATCGTTAAGTCCATGGTTTACATTAGGGGTCACTCTTACACCTCGCCCTCTTTTAAACACACATCTCATTGGCACGGTGGG
Source organism: Lyroderma lyra (assembly GCA_004026885.1). Taxonomy (NCBI): domain Eukaryota; kingdom Metazoa; phylum Chordata; class Mammalia; order Chiroptera; family Megadermatidae; genus Lyroderma; species Lyroderma lyra. The sequence continues at coordinate 304,604 of PVJL010000606.1, read as the reverse complement.
TGCATGCCTGGATGCTGAGGGACACGGGCACCCAGTCCACAGGCCAGGTGGCAGGTCATGCTGAGTGGAGGCGCCTGCTCGGTAGCTGTGGCTTTCCTCTGTTTTCTGGGCCTTTTTCTTAAAGACGCCTCTGGCCACCATAAAATTTTCATTTTTAACATTTAGCACAGTCCTCTCCTCTGTGACTTTTACACCTCCCGTACCATTGCTTCATACCCAAAATAATGTCCAAAAGGGGAGCTGCAATGGACTGACCCGCTGGCTGCCCACGCCCAGCTGAGGAGAGCTCAGAAGGGTGACGTGTGTTCACGGCCGGAGAAGCCAGGGTGCTGGAGGCCACGTGACTGTTCGGCTGACTTCCCTCAGCAGACACACACACACACACGTGTATGTACATACATATGTATGTATTTACATGTTATAGGGAGAGATACAGATATAGAATAACTTAAGTGGATTTACATGTATATTTAAATTCCATTTGGGGAACCTTGGTTTATATCTCTGTGCCTCTATTTTCTCATCTATAAAACAGGTATTATAATAACCCCCCTCATTTGGTTGTTGTGAAAATCAAATAAGATAATACATGTACACTGCTTAGAACAGTGTCTGGCACTGAGTGAATATTCCATAAATATTAGTTGTTTTTACACTTATTATTTTAAATACATTTCATACGTATTATATCATACCATATTATACTATATTATGTAAAATTATGTATTTCTGACACAAACAGTGCTTTAATGAATCAGCTCTAAAAGGGGCAGGCTTGAAGGTGACAGTGGGAAGATTCAAGTGTATTCCCTGTGGTGTCATGAGCTGCATCCCAACAGCCTTCCCGGACGGAGTGCTCACGACACCCAGGCACTGTGCTCCCACTACCATCTCATTGAATGTTAGCAAAGCAACCATTACGTTGGCCTGGATCTGGTTTTATTTTTCTTTCAAGATATTGAAGCCATAAGCCCGTCAGCAGGAGGCTCCAGCTGCCTCTGTCTCAGCTGTCGGGGGACCCTACCCTCTCCGCAGCCCCTTCTCCAATCCTGTCAGCGAAGTGCCTGTCTCCCACCGTGTTTTCCACGTTGTTTGTTTGCATGATCCCCACTTTGTCCGACAGCCCACACACAGCTGCATGGCTCAGGGGCATCTCTCCAGGCTGCACATTTTTACAAGCAGCACATCGTGCAAACACTGGCAGGTTTGGTTTTTGTTTTTTGTTTTTCCAAACTACAGCCCTGTGTACTGTCTATGTCCACATTTAGGCCTTCATGTCTCTGTTAGAAGCCCAGGGCATGTGGTGACTGGGTATTTATGTGTGTGTGTGTGTGTGTGTGTGTGTGTGTGTGTGTGTGTGTATGTGTGTGTTATTTGTGGACCTGTGAGCCGGTCTGCCTTCCCCAAGCAGCATGCAAAGGCTCCCTCTTCCCTGTGCATGTGTGTTTGTAAGCCTGGGCACACACCCGCCCCTTTCCGAGGGTGTCCAGGGACACGTGTAAACTACCCTTCACTTCTGTTGTTGAGACTCTCCTAGGACACTTTGGCCCAGGGGAGCAGGAGACTTGGGAGAAGGGAATGTTTAGTCTGGAAGGCAGGCGGGCAGGCAGGCAGGCCGCCGAGACTCCCTGCAGAGCACCCAGGCGGGCGAGCTGGATGCCAGGGCTGCCCTGCGTGCCCCGGCTGGTGGGGGAGACAAGGCTGTCGCACCACACCTGGATCCTAGGTGCAGGATGCCCTTGCTTGGGCAGCAGCAGGCTATGATGGCTACTCTGGCACAAGTGCTGAGCCGGCTCTAGGCCAACGCCAGCTCCATTGAGACAGGTTTTCTGTTTTTCTCGTTTTCCTATTCGGGTTCTTTTTAGAATAGATTTTTATGCCGAACTAAAGCTAGGTTATCACAGGGATGTGGGAAGAGTGTGACACTTCTGTGTCAGGCAGACCTAAGACTGGAGCCTAACTCTGCCATGACTGATCATGTAATACGGAGACAGGGACAGTGACGACCTCTGAGCCCCAGCCACCCCATCTGTAAAGTAGGTGTAATACCCTTGCATCGCAGGCACTTGTTCAGGGGCCTAAATGATAAAATCTGTTAAAGCACCTAATAGCTTCTCGGTCACTTTTTGGTTCCCTTCTTCCATGGAATTCTCTGGGCAACAGTTTTAGGATTATTGGGCCCCATGGGGTGTACCATTTTATGGCTGTTGTCCAGAGAATTCCATGGAAGAAAGGGCAATGCCATGAATTTCTGTGACATATTTGAGGGCAAAGAGAGGGGCTCAGCTTTGCAAACACTTTCTCATGTCTTGTTGTAACTTGAGTTTAAAGCCTCGTGTTTAATTTTAATGGGTGTTGGGGGGCATTTTAGGAGGGTGGTGGCCGCTGGAGGAGGGGCAGGATGGAAATTCTGCGGGACGTGTGCACCCCCAACAGGAACCAGGTTTATGAGCCGGTCACCAGCCCCCTGGGGCACGTCAAGTATTAATAGGCTGGTCATGGGGGGATCTCGGGCTGCTCGCCTCAGTGCTGCACAATGCTCTGGCACTGTTCTAGGCAGCGCGGGGTGGGGGTGGGGGTGGGGTTCCACGCTAAGAGAGAAAGACACAGACCCTGCCCTCAAGGAACTTCCCCCTGGTGGATGGAGACAAAAAATTAACGCAGGAACCAGGAAAATCCGTATTAGCTAGCTCCCAGAATAGCAAGTGCTAGAAAGAAGATTAAATACAGTAGTTATGCTACAGAGTGCATGATGATGTGTGGAGTGCCACTTAGACACGGTGGGTCTCGGAAAGGCCTCCCTAAGGAGACAGTTTTGGTCCAGACCCGAATAAGAAGACAGCAAAACTAAGACCTGGGGTGGGCAGAGGATATGGAGAGGGGAGGAAGACCTTCTAAAGTCCTCTTCTTCAGAGTCCAAGTCCAAGTCCACAATGGCCATCAACTCACCATGTGATCTGATGGCTCCCCTGTTCCTCTCCTCCAGGCCACATCCACCTCAGGGCCTTTGCACCTGCTGTTTGTTCTACCCAGAGTACTTTTTCTTCCCATGGAGAGCCACATAGCTAACTCCCTCCCTCCTTCAAGTCTTGCTTAAAGTTCACCTTCTCAATGGGCGCCAGAACTGTGCTATTTTTTCTTTTAGTCATCATTTGCTGACATACTCTGTAATTCATTTATTGTTTACTGTCTTTCTCTTTCACCTAGATGATAAGACCCACAACCAGTCATCTGGTTTTAGTCTTTGATCTAAACAAGTGGTGTGTCGTAGGTGTTTAATAAATGCTTGTTGGATAGATGGATGGATGGATGGATGGATAGGTGGGTGGGTGGGGTCTTGGTGACTCAAGGCTCACCTTCATCATCAGGGTACAGTTCTGAGTGTCTACCATGGGCCTAGCCCTGTGCTAAGCTCTGTTAATGGGGAGCCCCAGATCTGACATGGAGATGGGGCCACACAAAGGAAAATCAGCTGAAAAACCCAGGGTCAGGTTGGGGAGAATAGGCCTCTGAGGGAGCTACATGAGTGCCCTCCTAGAACCCTGAGAAATCTGAGAAGGGGAGATTGAAGGGGTGGGGGGGAGGGACAGAGATGAATGGAGTGAGAAGGAGGATGGCCCCTCTGTGACTGGGAGGGGAGAGACCCATTTGGGTTAGAGCTGAGCAGTTGGGATAGCAGGAAAGGGATGGAAAGGTCACACACACACACACACACACACACACACACACCACACTTTTATAATGTAGTCTGGGGTGTGCATCTACAGGAGCACACGGACATTCCCATAGACCTGAGTTCATACCCTGCCTCCGCTCCTTACTCAATATGTATTCGTGGGCAAGTTACTTTAAAATGTTTTTTATTTTTTATTTATCAATTACAGTTGACATACACTATTATATTATTTTCAGGTGTACAGCATATAACCTATGAAGTGATCACTCTGATAAATCTAGTGCACCCATCTGACCCCATACGTAGCTATTACATAACAATTCTGCACCCTGACTCTGATCCTAGGCTAAATACTCCCTGCCTCAAAGGACTATTGTGGGGCTGCAATGTGATCATTTTTAATCCTTGAAAACATAGGCTTTGGAGTCAGGCCCAAGTTCAAATGCTGGTTCCAACTTGTACGAGTTGTGTATCCTTGGGAAAATGACTTAACCTCTCTGATCTTCAGTTTTCTTCATTGTAAAATGGGCATAACACCAACCTTATGATACAGTTATGGAGATGAAATGAAATAATAAATGGAACGCCTAATGCGTGCCATATGTGATATGAAAGGGCTCAGCACGTAGCCTGGCACATTGCGGATCATCAGGTGCCAAAGGGGTGTTAGGTGGTGGCTGGGGCTTGTGGGATCAGCTGAGAGCCCAGAGACCCACGTGCCCGCTGTGCTGGGCCAGTGCTCCGCTGGCTTGGGGACTGCGCTGACCATGGAGTGAAAGGTGTTCCATGGGTGAAGTTCCCTGGCTACAGGCCACAGAATCTCCAGTTCTGACCTCCTCAGTCCCAGTAAAGGGGAGCCATTTGTGCAGAGGCCAGTGTGTCCTACACCCTTACTCGAGGCCTTTGCTGAAGTGGAGAGGGTGATCACAGTCGTTTGGAGGCTCCACAATTGCAGCCCACCTGTCTCCAGGGCTCCTAGAAGAGAGCCCAGAGCAGAAGGAAGCCTGGGAAGAGAGTGAGTCCCCTCCTGGGCCTGTCTCCCGACTGTGCACGAGCGTGATGGGTGGGCTAGACTGAACGTGTGGGTCCTGCCTGCAGGGTTAGAGCCTGGACTCCAGAGTTGGGGAAGCTGTGTCCCAGTCTCACCTCTGCCACTTCCCGCCTGTGCCATCTTGGACAAGTTTCTTAACCTGAGCCTCAGTTTCCTCATCTGCCAAAATGAGATCATGGTTACCTCTAGCAACCCAGCCCATAGAGAAGCTTAAATTGAGTTTATTCATGTGAAACATGCTGGCGCCTGGCAAACAGCCAATAACTGATGGCTACTTTAATCACTGCTGGGGGCTCTCCTGTAGCTGACACTCTCAGAGCTTATGCATCTCCCTCCCGCTCGGCCCGGGCTTTGACTCTCTGGATGCTCCTTGTCCTGGTCAGGAAGCGTCTTGCCGCCTGAGGCAGGCAGCAGGGGATTGGATTCGTCAGGCGGGAGGAGAGCCAGTGGACATGATGTTCCTTCCCAGGAATGGGAAGGTGGGGATATTCCTGGACGAGGAGCAGGCTCTGGGACAACACGCCGGGAACACCCACACCCGCTTCCCCGCTGCCCAGGCCTCGCCCTCCCGCGGTGTGCCCCGAGGGGCGGAGGACGCATTAGCGAGGTGGCCAGGTCTGCCTCGTGCCCTTGGCACATCGGTCCGCACACATGCAGACCATAGCGTCTCACATGTTCACAAATACCCCCCTAGCCCTACACACGTGCAGTGACACACGGACACACTCACGACATTCTCAGAAACGCATTAGCACACCCACCCCCACACGGCCAGGCACTCATCTACGTTTATTTGCACACACGTACTCACAGGTCTTGACGCTTGGGCCCCATACTCGTGTGTACACACTCACACACACATAGGACATGCTATCTTTCCCGTGTACTTACCTATACTGACCAAACACGCACGTTTAACTGTGCAAACACATGGATGTAGACAGTCATGAACACGCTTACATGAATATGTGTACCGTAAACAGGTGCACACATGTACACACATGTACAATTATGCACACATACCTAGGTACACCAAAGGCTCCCCGCCTTCTAGCCTCCTGGCAGCATCTCCATGTAAAACAGCCCGTGCTCTGTCCCCACTGCTCTGAGAAGCACCCCCCGCAGCACTCTCAAGGTGTTTTCCTGCTCATGCCCACCTTTGTTCCAAATCGCCGTCGGCACGAGGCTCTGTGGCCACCAGACTTCTGCTGAAAATATAGGAGTAGGCAAGAAATAACTCTGTTCTGAGAAACGGGGTGGTGGGTGGGTGCCCCTCCTGCTCTGTGTCAGGGTTCCATCCTCATTTCCTTGTCATTTCTGAGTCCTGGCTTCCAGCTCCACCTCCAGCCTTTACCTGTAGAGCCTCTGGAGCTCCCAGGAAACAAGGCACAAATGTCAGTTTAGGCAGAGCCATTTAGCTCTCTCTTTGTTTCTCCTTCCAGAGCAGGGACCAAAGTGGCCCATCGAGGCGTCTTCTAATAATAATAATAGTAATAGTAATAATAATAAAATTCATAAAACTCCCCTGAGGTAAATTGCACCTCTCCTCTAAAGGGCAGAAGTAGCTTCACACAGTGTTTGATGTCAATGGTATTTTTTCTTACATCACACACACACAGACACACACACACACACACGCACGCTCTCTCTCTGTCACATACAGCCTTGGAGAATTAATTTCCTGCTTCCTGTTCTCCCCTACATCCTCCTCCCATCTTCAGGACAGTTGCTGAAGAGGAAGAAGCTGAGCCCCCACATAGATCCCAGAGTTGGGGGTAGGCTGAGAAAGACAAACCCTGTTAGGAAAGGGGACAGGGAAAAAGATTGGCCTGATCTCAGCTTCTGGAGGCACCAGTGTGTTCACCAGGTCATACCCTGCACCTCCCCGCTTCTCAGCCTTCGCTCTCCACGCCTCCCCCCGTTAGGGTCCTATCAATTCTCCCGACTCTGGTGCTCCAAGTCCGCCCCTCCCCAAGGCCTTTGCCCCTGTCAGCGCACAACAGCTCTTTCCCACGCTGTACTCCTCGTCGCTGTAATGGGCACTTCCACTGAAACTCTCCATCCCATGGTTTATGGGGCCATCCCGGGGGTTCCTGTCTGTCTCCCCAACTCTACTGTGAGCTCCTAAGGAAGGGGGCTCATGTTACCCCAACTTTGGGTCCCCTATATACCCATACAGCCTGGCACAAAGAATACTCAATAAATTATGTATATTTATCTTCATCTCTCTGTATCTATGTCGTCTGTATCTGTATCTATATCATAGTAGTTCAGAGCAGGAAGGGCTGCCTGGCCCAGCCAAAAAGGCTCGGCCTGGACAACAGGAAGCCCACTTACTGGCTTTTGACACTGGTAGGAAGGTCGTCGAGCTTCTCCAGTGCAAGATTGTGTCATGGGCAAGGTCAAGGAGTTGAACGCAGACAGTGGTTTTCCAGCTGGATTCCAAGGAACCCTGGGGTTCCCGGAAGATGTAATGGTGAGAACAAGAAAGGGTGAAGGCTGATGGGTGGGGCCTGCACTCCTCCTGGGCACCTCCTCCTTACTTCGTTTTATCTTCCACACAAGATTGCATTTCAACAAAGCTTCCTGTTGCTAAAAAATGAGAAGGTTGGCGACACACTGGCCTCAATGCTGTCTGAGGGCCTTCCCAGCTTTGACAAGCTGGGATTTGTCATCTCTTTTACGCAATAAAATGCCCATGTAAGGAAAAAGCAAAACCAATTCTTTCTCTGTGGATTTCGGGCTGTCTTTTCTTTTGTTTCCAGTCACTAATGGCCTTTCACCTCCCCACCAAGACAAGGGTGCTCCCCTCACCTCTGTTTCCTCATCCAGCCAGTGAGGACATTCGTAGCACTTTACTTCATGGGGTTTTAAGAAGAGACTTGTAGTCAGGGAGTGGTGAATGCAAACCCCCCAGCAAAGAGCATGCCACCTGGAAGGCATCCTCTGAGGGGTGGCCTTGGTGGCCGTCAAAGTCCCAGGAGACAGCTGCATGCCTCTCTGGGCGTTGTGCCTGGCTCGTGGCTGTGGCTTGCATTCCGAGGTGAAGATTGCTCCGTGATTAGGAGCCAATGCGCCGTGAGACATCTAATTAGCCATCGGCTTCCTGGGAGACAGCTCAGTTGTGTAATTTTTATTTCCATATTTTACACACCCTCCATCAGGAAGAGACACCGGGCCAATCTTTCACCAGTTTCATTGTTTGTTTGCCTTCCAGCTGTGCTAGTTGCCCCCGTCTCCTCTTTCCACAGTTCCCACCCACCAGGCCTGCTGGCGGGCAGGGTATGGGGTGCAGGGAATAGCTTTTACATGTTGCTTCAAAGACCCATCTCCAAGACCAGCGCACTGAGAGCAGCTGTGCTGGGTGGATTTCCTGCCGGGCTGCGATGGGGGAGGGTCAGTGACTGCATACCCCTACTTACCATCTGTTCGTAGGGAGGGTGTGGGGTGGTACAAAGGGTACTGGGTGTAGCATCAAACGGGACCCACCTTTTTTTTCTAGCAATTTCATGCACCTCTCTGAGCCTTGGCTTCCTTATCAGTTAAATCAGGACACTAATACCCTGTATCACGAGGCTGATGCAAGGCTCCATCCTTCAACACCTGTTTAGTGGGCTCCCTCAGATGAAGTAACGTGTGTGGTAGAGTTGTGCAAACTGAAAAGTACTGAGCATGATTACAGTCTGCCCTTGATTATTCCAGGAGCTCTTATCAAGTTTAGATTATCCAGACTCATTATTAGGTGATTATTATTAGACCGTCCAACCTCTTCCCTCCTGCTGTTGTCCGTTTTGTGGTTTTCCTTGTGGTCAGTTCAAAAAGGCTGATGCCTTGGAGTGAGCCCAGTAGGAGATGACTGACGTCCTGATGCTGTTATTGATGGCCGTCGTTTCTATCCCATTGGGATAGGCATTTGGCCTCTCCCTTAGAACACTAACAGCTCAGCACTGGGCCAGAAACCACGGGGCTATAAAGGAAATACACGGCCAGGTCTCTGACTTCCACACACTCCATGTAATGGGGAGGACAAAGGTCTACACAACATTTAGTAAGCTCCATTTTCATGAGCAAGGTACTTTGCTAAGCACTTTTGCCCCTAGGCTTCTCATCCAAACCCTTTAAATAAATGTTGTTAGTCCCACTTCACAGATGAGGAAGCTGAGGCCCAGAGAGTTTGTTACTTGTCCAAGGCCACACAGCTAGTAAGCCATGCAGCCTGAAGAAGCTTTGACACAGTACTAAGATTGTCCTGTGCCCACCCCTCCCTCTAGACTCTGAGCTCCTTGGGGACAGGAGATATATCTGTTCCTCACAGTGCCTGGCTGAGGGCCCTCTTACGAAGCTGGACACTGAGATAGCTCCTTCTGGGCCTCACACTCCTCCCAGTCTCTCCCCACTAACCTTTCCTCCTAGTCACATCCCAGAAGGACTTTTTGCTTCCTGACCTCTCTGCCAGCAATTCAGAGGCCTCCGCTCATCTGCCAGGTTATTGAGGCAAGTGGAGGCTCGGGGTTCCTGACCGAGCTCCTGGACCTGTCTCCCCAGACAGAGCGGGTAGGGGATCCCTGGGATTCAGGACCCTGAGCCCTTACCTGCCAGCAGGGCCAGGGGCTGCTCAGCCTGCCAAGAGGCTGCTCCACTCACAACAGTCAGTGGAGACAGAGCCCAGGAGGCCTGGTCGGTGGTTGCCTCGGGGTTGAGAAATGCGCTGGCTCCAGTCTGGCTCCTCCATCTGAGAAATCAGGGGAACCTGACCCAACAGCCCAGTGTTTGTTTCCGCAGTGTCTGGGGCAGCTGTGCAAATCAGGCCTGCCTGAGAGAAACCTGGCCCAGGAGACAGCAGCCTGTGCCTCCACCCTCCCGCGCCAGCCCGTGCTCACGGACTGCTGCCAGGGGAAGCATTCTGGGTGTTCTTGCCGGGCCGGGCCAGATACGCAGGCCTTGTATCTATGAAGGGTCTAGCGTGTCACAGAAAAACCAGGTCTGTCTGGCTTCAGGCTTTGTCCCCTGGGGGGCATTGGGAAGAGGCCCTGCTCAGAAGACAGATAGGCCTGGTTTGGATTCCAGCTCTGCCACTTACCAGCTGTGTGGCCTTGGGCAAGTCACTTAACTTCTCTGAGCTTACTGCCTTATTTGCCAAATGGGGATAGTACAGATAACCCACAGGGTGGTTGTAAAGGTAGACTCACTGAAATAATAAATTTAGATGGCCTGGAACATAATAGATGATTAATGAACATAAAGATGATTAATAAAATAATGTTCTTTTCTCCTTTCTCACCATGTCAAGGTTTCCTAGCTTTCTCACCTGTGTTCATACTATGCAGGGGCCTAGAACTCAGGCTTCTATGCCCACCACTGTCCATCAAATTTGCTGTGTACATTTCTCTATAGCCTGGGCTAGAGAGAATGCACCTATATTGTCCCCAGCACACGCATTTGAGGGAGGTGGTACTAATGAATGTATAGGTATAGCCTACTTGCAAATCTCTATGTTAACATAATCCATTTGTTCATCCACTTAGTCATCCTTTAAAAAAAGGCATTTACTCGACTTCTACTCTGGGAAAAGCCCTGTTCAGACCCCAAGAGTGCAGAGATGAACAACACACAGTGCTGCTCAGAGTCTAGTAACTGGAGGAAATGGGCAAGTAAAGAGACAATTGAAATTCGATGGGCTGGGTACAATGACAGGAGAGAAGGACAGAATTCTGGGACACCTTAGAGATGAGGCTTCTAACTCAGCCTGGAAAACAAGGGTGAGCTTTCCTTATACTAAAGAATAATTGGGTATTTTCTAGCAGAAAATAAAGGAAAAAGTATTGGGGAGAGAGAGAGAGAGAGCACACATGCAAAAGCCTATTGGCTAAGAGAACATAACCAAGTATTAGAAATTGCTAACTGCTATAACAAATTCCTTCAAAATGTAAATGATTCCATACAATAAAATATGTTTCTAGCTTATGCAGTGGTTCATCACTGATGTTCCAAGTTGGATGATTTTAGATGGCTCTCTTCCATGCAATAATGATTCAGGGATCGAGGCACCTTCCAGCTATGACTCTGCCATTCTTTAGAGCCCCAGAATCTGTCACTTATAGCCAGGTCCCCAGGGGAGAATGAAATGGCTTTTAGTGAGCACATAGCAGTAGCTCCATCAATGTGTGTGAAGAATTTCTAAGAGGTGAGGAGAGTTGAAACAAAAGTTATGCAGCAGAGTGGCGAAAGATGTAGTTGTATTGGTAAACAAGACCAGAGCGTGCCAAGCTAAGGACCTTTGGATTTTATCCTGAAAGTAGTGAAGAATCATCAAAAATTTTAAGCCGAGGAACTGTATAATCAGATTTTCATTTTAGATGGATTACTCCAGCTGTGGTATGGATCATAGATTGAAGGGGAAGAGTCTGGAGGCAGTGGAACTAGTCAGAAAATTATTCTAGTAATCCAGACCATTTTACCTTAAGGATAGTGAGAGGTGGGGATTGGAAGAGAGACAGAGAGAGAGAGAGAGAGAGAGATGGTGGGAGGGGTGTTAAAATTGCCCCAGATTGTCTAGAGGCAGTCAAGGTCATTGTTTGGGGTCTGCATTGCAGCAAAGCCTCAAATAGCTTTTGGGTCCATGTCTAGTTCAATGCCTAATTGAAACTCATGCTCATGAAATGAGTCAATTCAGGGCAGCTAATTGGAACATTCTGCTTCCACAAGCCTGAATCTCATCTATTATGGACCTGGTCAATAGATTTGGTCAGTGCGTTTGCTAGCTTTTGGAGAAATCAGAGATGTTTGTGTTGTTTAAACATCTGTGTCTTTCTTTCTGTGTCTCACTCTGTTCTCCATGTTTGTTCCTCAAAACCTTTGTCTCCCCTTAGGGAAGCAAGCACTTGCCCATGAGCATCAGTGGGAAGATGGAGATTTCCTTACCCTGGGACAGGAGCTCTGGATGTGTGGGTCCCTAAGTTCACCATCTTCCAGGCCTCATTTGTAATTCAGGGTTCACATCACCCAGGAAGGGGTCTGGAGCCCAGGGAGCTGGCAGCTTGAGCCACCCTGGGAGGGAGCAGAGATTCAAGTCCCTGCAAGCCATTCTTTTTTTGGAATCTTAGGTCATGAGTTCTGCAATCTCTACGTCTTCTTTCATTTACTCAGAAGGATGCTGGAGCTTCAGGCTGCCTCACGCCTTCCAGTTTGATATACAAGACCTGGTCGGTCCAGATCTACTTGGTATAGAGCCAGAGCTCATGAAATGTGATAACGAGTTTCCTCTTAAAAGAAAGGAGCTTCAGTGCTGGGAGCTGAAAATATTCAGCTGGGCCACATATGGTCCCAATGGAGCTCATCAGTTCTAAATTGAGGCTTCAAGTATCTCTGACCCTTCTATTTCTGCTCCATCCAGGAGTTGGGGTTTGGTCTCCTGGTCACATGAAGGGCCACGAACTTCTACCTGGCCCAAACTCTAGTCTCTGTGTTCCCTGGCTTCTGACTGGCCTTGCCTCCACTTTCGGTCTGTGCACACCTCATTTCACCTCCAGTTTACCCCCGCGTTTGGGAACCCCTGACACCTTCTCCCATCCCAACCCATCCTGTGAGGGGTTTGGGGTCCTTTGTAGCTACTGGGAATTTTCTAAGTATCCAGGTACCTTCTCAGGATAAACTAGTAAATTGGCTTTTATTTCACATACAAATACCTGACTATGTAAGCTCAATGACCATTTATTAAAACCTTACTATGTGCTCAACATTCTACACGTTACATTTTTAAATCCTCAGAATAACACTGGGAGGTATGACCCTCTTGTAAGAGACACGGGATTATCTGCCTCAACCCCCCTCTTCCAGGATCACTTCCATAAATCCACATGGTTTCAACAGAAGCTACTGGATTTCTCTGTGAGCCCCTCGCCTTGAGCCCAGGTGACTGAGCCCGGAGTGTCAAAGGCTGGGCCAATCATTCTCTTTCCTGGGAAATTTGGTGCTGGAACTGAATAGCAAAGGTCAGGATCTTTCTCAGTGTCTGACAGTCATCAGTAAAACATGAGGACCTTCCTAGCTATGTGTTCCACCCCATGAACCCAAAAAGCAAGCTTTGGGCTTGAGAAAGCAGACATTTCTGGAAGCAGTAATGTGTTGGAGTAAGACGAATATGGTCAAATAAGACAGACCAGAGTTTGCAGCCTCTCTTTGCCAATTCCTAGCCACAGGATTTGGACCAATAGTGCTAACACTCATGCTATCTAACTATCACTGTGTCCTTACTATGTGCCAAATGTTTTATTTACAGGCTTGTACACATGACACACTTGTCGTCACAAACATAAGGAAGTTTTCATTGCCATCCCTACTTTATACCCTTGAGGACACTATTACCCAGCAAAATTAACAATGTACCAAACGTGCTCAGGTGGTTGAGAGCATCTCAGCCTTAACTTACTCGTCTGAAAGTAGAGCGAGTACCAGCCCTTGTGCAGAAGGGCAAGGCTGAGACTGCTGTCCTTAGAAAGGCCTGCTTGCAGGGCTGGCTGCGCCTGGTGGATTCAGGGAGGGTTCCCACTGGTCCCTTATAAGGATGGCTCATCATGCTGGAACCGCGCGTGCAAACACTCCGGATTTTGCTTGAGGACTCTTGGCTCAGGTCTCCTTCAGCATTGTTGGGTGAAGTAGGTTTGCTGCCCTGGAGGGGGTTTGGTGACCGAGAGTTCCTGTGAGTGGCCCGACACAGGCGGCACAGCCGGCTCCGCCTATGCGAGGTCCCCGGAGCTCCGCCCCCATCGCCATCATTGCCTTTTCTAACCCTCCAACGAGGGCACTCTAGAAGTGGCGTCCTGTGTACAATGGTAAAGTATCTCTAGGTATTTTGTCAACACAGGAAGTATTTATTTCAAGAGTTTTTTTTCAGTTTTTAATAAAGCTGTGCGTGGGGAAGACACTTTCTGTTGCTGTATTTTTGGGTCGATTCTCTGGGAAACTGACTGCCACAGGCCCGCTGACAAGGAGGTGGCAAAACAAAAACAAAAACAAACAAACAAAAATCCCTCGCAGAAAGGGCCTTAGTGTCTCCTACTTTCTTGGACAGAGCGGGCGATGGGGGCTCAGAGACAAGCAGTGTGCTGGGCGTCTCACTGGAGGCCCATGGCACAGTCAGGGCTGGCTTCAGTGCTGGGCTCAGTGTCCTGCCACTGCTGCCTCCTCCATCTAGCCCAGGGGAGCCAGGGGACCCCACTCTGACCAGCCTTGTGTGTGATCAGGGCGAAGAAGCAGGAAGTGGGGGAAATGTGGAGAAAATACCCAACTTTGGGGATCCTCTTCTATGAACCATCAACAGCGTAAGCCTTCAGCTCCATCTAAGCCCCGGCTGGTGACTGATTTGAATTCAGTCGGACTTCAGGGAAGCAGGGAAGGCAACTAATGGCCTCTTGGCCACTTGTCAAAACCAGTGTGCGTATGTAAATGAAGACAGGCTGTAAGTGCCCATACAGAAAGACAGACCCTATTAAACAGATAATTGAGTTCAAAAGCACCACTGGGGCCTTAAAACATTGAATGGTTCAGAGCGAAAAGGGAGTTGGGGCTTAAGCTACTCCTATAACAAATTTCATCTCGTAACTAGGTCATCTGGAATGATATTTCCCCAAACAGCGCTATTAATAATAGGTATTCTGGGAAGAAAGGTTGCTTTGGTCAGTAAGTTTAGGTAACTTACTAGTCAACCAAGTTGAGTGGGTGTCTTTACTGCAGGACGTGCCAGAGCCTGCTCCTGTCCATTGTGAAACTCCAAGAGAAGATCATAGTACAGTATGGCATTATAGAACAGCATAGACACACACACATACGTATTATATATGTATCTGTGGTGTATGTCTATATCCATACATGTAGTGGATAGAGTAGTACACATTATAGTACACAGCGTTCCCAGACTTATGCACCTGAACATCCCTTTACCCATGACGTATCTTAAGGGACCATCTTTCAGGGCCTACTTTGGGAAACACAGCTCTGGATCGTATTCCCCACCTCCCTACCACCATCCCACTAGAACTAAGAGAACATTCTAGGACAAAATGATCATTCTATGAGGTGAAAGGTAAGGCTGAAGGGACAGGGGTAAGCCAGCCCCGTTTTGTGGGCCAAGGGTCTGGGTTGTAAGCTAAGGGATAGCAACACAGGGCTCAAGAGAGATGATGCTTCCGGTCCTTTGGGGATTCTCTGAACCTGAGTATCTTGAAGTCCAAGGCCCACACCTGGGCGCCATGCTTGTGAAGGGACATTGCGACACTAATGTCAAGCCAAGGGTGACCCTGAGAACTTGTAGACACCAGGGATAGTTGGCCTGGAGAAAAGATGACCCAGGATCCCATGAGCCACAGTTCTCCAAGGTCCCCCCTATGGAAGCAAGCTCACAGTTTCCTCGTAACCTCAAGGGGAACGTGACCATGATGGCGGGCTGGGTATTTCAGAGAGGCAGAGTTCACTGCCACCCGAAAGAGAGCTCCCTGGGGAGTATTGCTGTCTGCCAGCTGTGGGCAAGCTGGCCCTGCAGCTGGTCAGCTCACCATCCCAGGGAAGCAGGGGCTGATGACCTCCTAGTCAGGCAGGGGACAATTTACACTCTGAAGAGGAGCAATTTCGGAGGTCTGTCTCAGCCCTGGGATTTGGGGCTGTAGGTGGTTTGACTCTGTAGTATTGACTGATGACTGATTCTCTAGTCCCTCACCTGCTGAAGTCCATCCATCAGCAAGTCCATCACTTCTACCTCCAAACAAGTCTCAAATCCATCCACTTCTCTCCACCTCCACTGCCACTACCCTGGTCCAAGTGACTGTCATCTTCAACCTGGAGTCTGCAGTGGCCTCTTAGCTGGTTTCTCTGCTTCTACTCATGCCCTCTTTTAACTCAGTCCCCACAGCGGCCAGTGAGCTAAGACTCTTGGAAGAAGGGCAGGCTCCTCACTGTGACCCACGAGGTCTCCCCGAGCCAGCCTGAGCCCCCGGCCGGCCGGTCTCTCCTCCCCCCCACCTGATGCTTCGCGCTCCCGCTTCCCTCTGTCTGAACCCCGGCTCCCGGCCTCTTCGCCTGTCTGGCTTCTGCTTCTCCTTCATCTGCCCCAACTGTCACTTCCCCCAAGAGGCTTCTGTGGTCTCCCGATCTGGATGAACGTATGTCCCCATGGCCTCTACGTACTCACCTTGTCCTTCGTGGCACTTTGTCTATTTTCTTCCTAGCACTTACAATGTGAAATATAATTTTTAATTGCCTGTAACCCAGTTTGTCTCCCCCATGCCTCCCTCCCATTTCCCTCTAAATTGCACGCTCCCTAGGAGCACAGATTTGTTCTGTTCACACTGCATTCCCAGTTGGGACAGTGCTTGGCAAATAGTAGGTATAACCAGCAGTGGCTGAATGAATGAATGGAGGAAGGCACGAAGGACCACTTTCTGTTTATGGCTGGGGAGGTAACAGGGACAGGGGTGCTCTGGTGACGAACATAAGCCACAGGAGTCTCACTGGAACTCTCTGTCTCCACGTTCCCACAACAGGCTGTACCCACGGTGACTTCCCCATCTGCACCTACCCTTCCAGTCTCAGCCAGCCCCACCCTGTAACCGTCGGGGAGGGAGCCGGGGTCCGTGTCAGTTCTGGAATGTTTCGTCAGACCTGCACCAGGAGACAAAACCCTTTCCTAAGTGTGAGAATTGCTCAATGCAGTATTAGGAAATCTCCCTCCCCGGAGGGTTTTATAAGCAGAGATGCATGTCTTTCTGGGGCTGTTTTGGGCAGAGTTCTATCTGGAGATGGAGAGTGAGACAAGCTTGGGACTTAGATGACCTTAGCAGCTCCTCCCTGAGCCTGATGGCTCCATTCTTGCAAGACCTGGAGTTTCGCTGCTGGGGTCATCCCTGTCCCCTAAATTACCCTCTCTGACTTCTTCCTCTCCACCTGGGCTCTGCATGCGCCAAGGCGCTGCGCACTGAGTCGACGGCTTTGATTAAGCAGCTTTGATCTCTGTTGAGCATCTCCAAATAATATCTTTCCTCTCAGCATCTGTGCCAATTCCCAAAATAGTTTAGCCCAGCCAAGCAGGAGGGGGGCTGGATTGCAAAGTGTATTATAGGAGAGATTTAAAAAGAAAAGGCAGCTGCAAACAGTCAGGGGTGTGTGTGGGTGTGTGTGTGTGTGTGTGTGTGTGTGCATACGCGTGTTCACGTGGGCACTCAGAGCCCCTGGGAAATGATTACTGTGCTATCAGCATGCACCCACCCTGCGTTCACAGTGGCTGTCTGCTGTGAGAGAGAGTGGGCAGCTTGCAGCAGTCAGCCCCTCAAGTCAGGTGCTGGTCCAGTTGCAGAAGCAATAACATCAAAGGCCATTGCTTCTTTTCACAAAGACATTTGGAGACTGTGTGCCAGGTTGTGTTCTGCACACCTGGTGTGGGCCTTGGGCGTGCGCATGGAGGGGGAATCATCATGGTTTTGAGATGTTGACCCTGTGTGCAGTCACAGGTATGCCGCAGAGTGGATGGGTTAGTAATTCTAAATATGCGTGTTCTATTTGGGCACAGGTTTACCAAGAAGGTGGTATTTAACCATCTCCATGTAGTTAAACACGTGTTTCAATGTCAGTAAGTAGGTATTCTGTGTGTGCACAGGGAGGTGTCTGTGCGCACTCTCCTATTGTAGGGATGAGCACGGTGATGCCCATGGTTTGGTGTGTTGGGTGGTGTGAACACACATACACACACGTGCACATGGCTGTCTTTCTGTGGGTGAGGTGTCCTAGAGGGGATGGTGTATGCATGCAGCCCAAGGGTGCACGTGTGGTTACATTGGCAGGGGGTCACCTCCGGAAATGGGTACTGGAGAAAAGAGTTTGGTGTCAGGGCATTTGGAACGATAGGTCTTCATTTGCTCCCCTTGGGCGCCCATTCCTGGAGAGCCTTGTCCTTTTCTGTAGCTTCTCCACATTCACAAGTAGAAGGAAATCATCATCTCTGCTTGGGACACTTTGTTCCTCCCTCGGAAGCATTCCTTGGTGCTGGGTGTTGCTGCAAGAAGGCTTTGTTGTCATGGCGGCCCCAGGCCAGTGGATGTGAATTTATGAATCTGACATAACCCCTTGTGGAGAAGGCCTTTGTACTGAAGCTGGGGGAAGTGGGAGCCGGGAGGCAGGCTGTGGTCTAACATTCCTTCTGATCCAGCCATTCATGTGGTTTCTTTCACTCAGGGGATCCCTCAGCTGTGGGTCATGGGCAGCTGCAGAAGCCAGGCCCTTGCTGGAACCCTGAGAATGAAGCCCTGAAAAAGAGTAGTCTGCTTTTGAAGGGCCCAAGCCTGTCGGAAGAGGCCCAGAGCTAGCTGGGGTTGCGGACCTTAGCTTGTTAGGTTTCAAGCTAAGGAGAAAGTAAGGAGCAGAGGTAGGACCCAAAAGGTCCCAAATCAGGACAGAGGGGCCATCGGGCCAGGGCAGGCTACAATCAGATCATCGCAAGATGAACTCATGTATGGCATTATGTGTGGCCCAGGTGGGTCCTTGTCTGGGGGTCACATCTGCTATTCCTCAGTGGTAGCTGCCAGAACCACCATACTGAAAAGGCTTCTCAGGCCAAGTGCCTTCTTATGGGAAGAGATGGTAGGGGTATTAGTTTTCTATTGCTGCTGTCACAAATTACAGAAAATTGGAGGCTTAAAAGACCAACTGATTCCCTTCCAATTCTGGAGGTCAGCATTCTAGCACAGGTCTCACTGGGCTCAAATCAAGGTGTCAGGAGCGCTGCATTCGTTCTAGAATCTGTAGGGCCGAATCCGCTTCCTTGCCCTTTTCGGATTCTGGAGGCTGGTCATAACCCTGGACGGGTGGCCTCTTCCTCTCTTCAAAGTCAGCAATGGCCAAGCCCGTCTCTCTCAGAGTGCATCTCCCTCACATGGACTCTCCTGCTTCCCACTCATACTTCAAGGACATTTGTCATTCCACTGTCCCTCCCCCCCACCAAATCATTCACTATCATGTCCCTGACTCAAGACTGTTAAATTAATCACACCTTCCAAGTCCCTTTGTCATGGCACTTGACATACTCATAGATTTCAAAGATTAGGATGTGGACAACTTTGGGGGTGCCTAACGCTGCCTACCATACCTCAGTAGGAATGCACTAGATGTCCGCGCTGGCCCTGGTGAGAGTTTAGGGTGATCAGAGCACCAGAGTTCATCACCCCCAGTCCGGTAGCTCACTACTTGCAGAGTTAGATAAGGGACACCAATGGCGGGGGGAGGATGAGAAGAAAAGGGAATTGACATTTATTGAGCCTTTACTGTGTGCCAGGCACTTGCTCTATGACTTCATTATTCCCACAACCCTTCGGGTGAAAAGTGACCAGCACTTTACAGTGGGGAACACTGAAGCACAGATAGGACTCATCCAAAGTCACCCACCAAAGACGACGTAGGAATTCAAAACCAGTCTGGCTCCCACATGACACCGTGGCTGAGGCAGAAAACAGGGGCAGCTTCTGACAGGACCGTGATGTCCTTTAAAGTCGCGTTGGCTGCCAGGGCAGTGCTGCTGCCCTGGATCGATGGCCGCGCCTGACACAGAGCTCTCCTCTGGAGCCGTGCCCACCTTGCAGATTATCCCCTGGCTTTGCAAGTAGGGTTGAGAGGCCAGAGCTGGGGGCTCCAGCCCCATCAGCAGAAATGCTAATGGCCCCCTTGGCAAATGTTAGAAAATGCACAGCCAGCATCTCTGAGTGTGGCTTTACGCGACGTGGCTGGTGTCCCAATCATCTTTCATTAACAAACCTGAGGGGCTGCAGAGGCGGGGTGGGAGCGCGGTTCCCTTTCGTACAGGTATTCTAACCGGCGCGCCGGGACTGCTAGAAAGCGGGCAGGAGGGGCCTGGCAGGCTGGCTTCCTCCTGCGTTTTGTCTTTTGTGCAGAAAACCACTGGGCAGCCACGCGTGGCAGGCTATGCTGTGGATTCATGTCTGCATCTGAGCTGAGGCCCTGCAGTGGTGTGTGCCCTGTGCCCAACACTGCTGGAGGTCAGAGGTCAGAAGGGAGGATGGGCTCAGAGGAGTTAGGGTGCAGAGCCTGAGAACTTCCCAGGGTGAGGTTATGATGGAGCGTATTTTAGGGTGAGGGTGCTGGCCAGAGGCAGCTGCTAATAGGCACATATTTAGAGGGAATCACGCAACGATTTTCAAATAGGAGCTACGCTCAAGCCACTATGCTAAGTGCTTTAAATAAAAATCTTTTAATCTTATCAACAACACCGTGAGGTAGGTATTATTGATTTCCCCATTTACGGGTATAAAAGATAAGACCTAAAGATGTTAAGAAACCTGCACAAAATCATACAACTTGAATATGGTAGAACCAGGACTTGACCTCAGGTCTGACTTACTCTATAATATCTCTTCGAGCATTGCAGAAGCCCCACCCTCAGCCTTTAGAAACCCCGAAGGATCTGCTGAAGGAAGCATGGACCTGTCAACATTTCAGGGTTCTAACCTACAGAACTGTGTGACAATAAATGTCTGTTGTTTAAAGCCTCCCAGTTTGTGGTCCTTTGTACAGCGTGACTCAGAATTTCAATGCCTAGGTCTTTAACCAAGAGAAATGAAAACATGGAGTTATACAAAAGACTTGGTGCATATGATCCGAGCAGCTTTAGTCATGATAGCCCCAAACAAGAAACAATCCACATGGCCAACAGCAAGTTAATGGATATACAAATTGTGGCGTCATGATACAATGGAATACCACCCAGAATTGGAAAGGAATGAACTCCTGATACATGCCTAACATGAGTGAATCTCAAAACCATTATGCTGAGTGATAAAAGACAAACAAAAAGGCTACATACAGAATGGTTTTATCTGTATAAAATGCTAGAAAAGACAAATTTAATCTTTAGTGACCAAAAGCACAAAGTGGTGATTTGTGATTGATGGAAAAGTCTACATTGTACTGCGGTGGAGGTGACAAAAGTGTCACATTCATAAAACCTATTGAGCTGAACAATTAAAATGGTCACCCCAATAAGTCTAACAATAAAAATGAATTTAAAAAAAAAAAAACAAGATAGAAAACATAAAAACATAAAAAGAACCAGTCACAAATAAAGAAAATGATAATTAAAAAAAAAAAATGGGTGCGTTTTCTTCTACATAAACGATGTCTCAATAAAGTTGGCCTAAAAAGGGAATGCTATTTGCCCAGGGTCACACAGTTCTGATGACAGAATGTGAATCCCATCATCTGAGTCTTTGTTCAAGGGAGCTCTTGGGAGAAAAAAATGAAAATCCTGCCGGATTTGCTGTAGAAAGCCATTAGGTTTGCTATACAGACCCTCTTGACACACTCAAAGAGCCTTTCTCTGGAAGGCATTCTTCACAACTCATCTCCAGGGAATGTCTTCTCTCAAGGGTCCTATAAGAGCACAGAGATTAACTAAGAGTTTGACTTAAGCGTTTTCAACCTGCCAGGCCCCACAGGGAGAAGAGAGGCCCAGGTGCTCCTCCTTGTGGGAGAGAGGGACAGGGAATTCTGGGACCCATCATGTGGTGTGTACACAGGACATGCTCAAGGCATGCCCTTCCCCACACACCCCAACAGGCCACTGTGATGGCAGAGCTGCCCACACGTCTGTGAGCTCCCATTAAAGAGAGTGCTTCAGGGAGGTAGTACTGCCTAGAGGTCAAGAACCCCATTTCCCTTATGCTTGCTGGGCCTCAATTTCCTCACTTGTAAAGGGAGCACACAAGGCTCACTTCAAAAGTTTATTGTGAGAAATCAGTAAAATAATATATGGAAATCACTTAGCACCATGTAACATGAGGTGAAAGCTCAATGCTTGGGTATTAGTTTTTTCATTTGAATTATTATTACTAATTCTGCTTCATGTAAGAGCCTGTGGATGATCCAAGTGAAAAACTGAGGCAGGTGGGCCAGTTGGTCATCCACTTTGACCTTCAGAGCGAAGACAGGGCAAATGGCAGCTTTGACAGGTGGCATCTATTTCTAGAAACCATTTCTGACAAGATGGGTCACAAAGGGCAACAGGGTGTGCTTTCCTTCTGACCTAGAAGGTGAGGGTCTGGGTAGGCCAGGTCCTTGAGGAGCTCGAGTGTCAAGGTAAGGAGTGTGTGCTATAGTCTGAGTGTTGACCACAGCACATCCTGGAGCAAGGAGGAAGCCGGCAAAGATGGATCTATGATGCTAACCAGTGAAATGTCTGCAGAGGTGCTGACAAAGCAGGTCAAGGAGCAGCAGTGAGGGAGTGAGAAAGCAAGGCTTCCCCCAGACGTGGAGCATCCTTGACTGGATGGGCTCGGACTTGTGGGCAGAGAATTATTGCTGTTCCCACTCTTTCCTTTTTGTTTTTTCTCTCTTAACTCCCCAAGTAACTCACGTGTAAAACAATCAGTCACATAGACATATATATGGTATAAAACGGAAGTGTGGTTTCAACCTCTGTGTCTGCCCCAAATGCCCTGCCCCCTGCCCGGAGGTAATGACTGTGAACAGGGTGGCGGACAGCTCGTACATTTACATGCATACATGTCTATATATGACTACAGAGCCTTTTCAGTGTGAACGGAACCATCCCATACATCGCATTCTCCACTCTGCTTTTTCACTTGGCAGATTTCCATGGCAGTGGAAATATATAAATACATATAAATACATTTCTAATGGATGCAGAGTATCTCGCGTGAAGTGTGATTTCTTTAAGTAGCTCCTTGTTCGTGGGTATTTAGGTTGTTTCTACCTTTTTTGAGACTACAAAGCATTGGTTTTTATTTGCAAAGTTCCAGGGGAAGGCAGGAAGCTGAACTCCAGGTCTGCACAGGCTCTCGGTCACCATCGTTTTTCCGTGCCTCCCTTAGGGCTGGCTCCTCTGTCATCTTAGCACCTCTTGCCCTCAGCCTTAATAACATGTGACACTTGGCACAAGAACCACAGAGCCACGGAGGAGCTCCACTCTGTCTCTGATGCACTGTGTTCCTTTAAGTGCTCTTGTTAATGTTTCATGATGGATGGTGGTGAAACCTGGGAGATGTACCAGCCAGGATCTTAAAGTAGCTGCTCACACTAACTTAATGTATTCATTTATTCAGTGTGACAATGAGGGGGAAAGAAGTACTGTGAATGCAGAGGCGAGCTTCAGAGGGAGGTAGAGGAGGACAAGGAGGAAAGAGACCCGTATTTATGAGGCTGCTACTAAGTGCCAGGCATTTCACATTCGTGCACCCATGAATGCCCCTCACGCACCTGGGTCACTGCTATGAATATCCTCATTTTGCAGATGAGAAAACTGAGGTGAAGCCACTTGCCTGGAGACGTGCAGGCAGGCAGAGCTGGGATTCCAAGAGAGACGCGCCTGGCATCAAAACCCATGCTCTCTCCATCCAACTCCACTATCCTTGTTACTGTGTGATTGGGGGACAGCAGAGATAATGAGGCACGACAGTCATAGCTAACACTTACTGAGTGCCAGGCAGCACGCTAAGCCCATGATGCACGTGACCATATTTAGAATCCTGTGAGGTAGGAAACCAGTGTTATACCCATTTTACAGACAGGAACACAAGACTTGGAGAGCTTGTGTAACTTGCCTGTTGCCCGTGGTAACAAGGTCCTCACTGGCAGGTGTGCGGCTCGAACCTGAGCCCACTGACTTTAGAGCCCGTGGGCGGGACCACTCTGCTTCCCACTTCTTGCCTGGATGACCTTGAAGGATAAACTATTAGAGCTGACCGTGAAGATCAAACAGCAACCTGGCACTCCTCTGGGCCTCTGGTTGGAGAAGGAAGACTGTGCCCTCTTGATTTCCAGGGAGTCAGGTGACCGATGGGGACAGGGGATCATTTGCAGGACTTTTGTCTACAGAAGACCTGTTCGTGCAGGGGCTCAGCATGGTCAGTTGGCTTTGTTGCACTATGATTATCTCACATCACAGCTGCAAGCTAAATTTCTCTCTAAACAGCACACAGAAATGACAAAATGCAGAGCAGTGTGTGACAGTGCAGAGCAACTCCCTTTCCGGGGAGAATGACTGCAGGAGGAGCTCCTGGGTCAACCCTCAGCTAGAAGGGCCCATCCCCTGTCTCATAAGCGAATCTTGTTCTCATGGAGCTTCACATTGTACTGGGCTCTCCAGCTCAGCGTTCTTTTGGTGGAGAGACCCGCAAATGCAGAACCGCTGGCCCTGGAGGTGGCTTGGTGCATCAGAGGAACAGAAAGAAGGCCACGGTGGCGAAATACAGTGAGTGAGGGGAAGGTGCCCAGACGGGAGGCTGAAGAGGAACCCTAGAGCCAAATTAAGCTGAGACGAGCAGCTTATGGCAAACTATGGATTTCGCCCCATATTTGACGAGAAGGCATTGGGAAGGGTTTGGGACTGGAAAATGAGTCCATCTGATTTATGTTTTAATATCCCTCTGGCTGCAGAGGAGTAAGTGGTCAGGAACAGACACTGTTAGAGGGCAAAGGCTTCTCGATGTGGCCAGGGACCCAGCAAAACCCACATCACCTGGAACGTGTTAAAAATGCAGACCCTTAGGCCTTGCCCCAGACCCCCGACTCAGAATCTGCATCTAGCACCAAGGGAGATCACGGTCGCTTGTCTGAGGTGGTTACAACAGAGAAACTAAGAAGCGATCAGGTTCAAGATATATTTTATGGGCAGAGCTGACAGTGTTGGGATACAGAGTGTGAGCGACAGAAATATCGAGACTGTCACCTGGGCTTTCGGGCTGAGCACCTGGGTGAAAGGAGGCACCATTTGCTCAGATGGAAAACACTGTGGACGGGAAGGCTTGGGTCGGGAGGGGGACATCAGGGCCACTCTGTTTGACTGCAATGCATTTGAGATGCCTTCTAGACCTCCCAGTGGTGCTGCTGAGTGGGACGGTAGCACTGTAGATTCAGACTCGAGAGGACAGGTCTGGGCTGGGGGTATAAATCTGAGTATTAAAATCCATGGGAACCTCTAATAAGTATTAATTAATAGTAGAGAAAAGTAAGTCCAAGGGCTCAATCTGGCACTCCAATATTTAGAATTGGAAAAAGCAGGAGAGTCTAGTGTAGATTAGGAAGGCTACGATGACGGCCATTCCTTCTTGAGCATATAATTTATGGCAGGTACACATGTTGGCTTTCGTTTGTACTTGCACATCTAATACATTAAAAAAGAGTCTGTGCTTCAGAAAGGGTAGGTATATAGCTGTGGGTTTGAACTTAAGATGACTTTCAATGCCTATGTCGATCATGCTACATCTGGGGCTAATTTTCAAGTGGGTTATGCATATCAGGGAAACGTGCCTATATCTGAGCTATTTTTGCCCATTTCTCATGATCCTATCATCAGATCAGTGACAGAGGCACAAGGTGATAGAGATGCAGTATTAGATGTAGGGCACAAGTGAGGACTTGGGCTGGGGACTAGATCAAGAATTATTAATAAAGAAAGCTACTATTTATCAAGTACTTTCTGTGTACCAGACACTGCACCAAGGACTTTTATATGTACCACTGACATTTGATCCCAAACAATAATAGCTTTTACTTTGTGCTAGGATTCTACATTTACGAACTCAATTTTTACAGCTCTATGAGGCAGGTACCATTATTATTCCATTTTACAACCTCAGAAAAGGAAGTACAGAGAGGTTATGTAACTTGCTTGAGGTCACACAGCTAATAAGTGGCAGAACCAGGATTTAAACTCAGGCTGTCTGACTCCAGAGTTTAGACATCTAACCGTTACTCTATAGTGAGAAATTTATACATACAAACCTCATTTAATCAGCATGATGATCATATTATCTCCATTATTATCTTTATAGATGAGGAAAGTGAGTCTTGTTACAGAAGAGGCTATATGATTTATTCAAGGCACATAGCTGGAAGGTAGGGGAGCTGGATTATAGACACCAAAGTCCAAACTTTGAACCACCAACTGGAGCACCAGATCCATGGCACCTGGTCAAAAGTGGAGCTGGCAAAGAGGGTGCTTTGTGTCAGGCCCTTTGAGCATGGGAGTCAAACTTCTTAACCCCCTTTACTGAGGACCAGATGGGCTGTAGACCTGGATGGGCCCAGCAATGTACTGGAGCAGGCCTTGCTGGCTGACAAGAGTTAATTGCATGCATTTCTTTTCAACTCTTCATTCACTGACATTACATTGGTTGCTTGAAATCAGCTGCAGTGAGAGTGTTCACACTATGGAAATCAGCAAGTGCTGCAAATCAGGGATTATTTTTATCCCCAGACAGCTGACGTACCAGTACTCCACTGATTAGACTTGAGCTGACTTTTAGAATCAAGTGTGCTTTGTTGAGGCCAGAGGAAGGTTGTGGAGTCAGGAAACCTGGTACATTGCTCCCCTGGCTCTGCGGGAG
This sequence comes from Lyroderma lyra, assembly GCA_004026885.1. Taxonomy (NCBI): domain Eukaryota; kingdom Metazoa; phylum Chordata; class Mammalia; order Chiroptera; family Megadermatidae; genus Lyroderma; species Lyroderma lyra. Next base: position 278,479 of record PVJL010000606.1, on the reverse strand, counting down.
GTAGAAATCAGCAAAAACATTCTACAAATGCATACTTAACAGCTCAAGTGTGCTCCGTTGTCATAACCTTAGGCCCTGGAACTACTCATGACTTCAATAGACATGTCCCTGATCTTGTGAAGCTTACAGTCCAGTGGGGAAGATGCATAGCAATCAATCAATCAATCAATCAATCAATAAGAAAGAATGTTAAGTATACAATTTTAAGTTCTGATGTTATGAAGAAAACACAGGAGTATCTAGTACTATAAAGAAGTCAAGTAAGGTGACTGTAATGAGTTAACATTTAAACCAGAGACCTCTGGGATGAAAAGGAGCCAGCAAGGCCCAGGTAGACAGAAGACTGTGTGTGAGGGCCAAGTGCTGGGAAGAAGCTTGGCAAATGCTGGAGGGCAGTTTTGGTGGAATGATTGGTGGGCAAGGGAGAAAGAAAGCAATGACACAGCCAGATCGTGTAGGGCCTTGTGGGCTATGGGGAGGGGGTTGGAGTGATGCAAAACTATTAAAGAGGGGTTTTACATGGGAGTTGGCAGAGGGAAGGTGACATGCTTCAATATCTGATTACAAAAGGTGACTTTGGCTTGTGTATGAAAAGTGCAATGGGAAGAAAGTGGTAGGAGCCGAAGCAGGGAGATCGCTTAAGAGGAAATCATAGGAATTCAGGCAACAGATGATGGTGGCCTATATGATACAGCTTCAGCCCCTCACTTTTTGGCACCATGGACTTGTTTCATGGAAGACAGTTTTTCTAAGGACAGGAGTTGGGGATGGTTTTGGGATGATTCAAGTACATTACAATTATTGTCCACTTTATTTCTAGTATTACTACATAGTATTAGTAATATATAATTGTCACTTGCCACTCACTGACAGGGTTTTGATGTGAGTCTGTAAGCAATTGATTTATTATGGTCTCTGTGCAGTCAAACCTCTCTGCTAATGTTAATCTGTATTTGCAGTGGCTCCCCCCACTAGCATCACCGCCTCAGCTCCACCTCAGATCATCAGGCATGAGATTCTCATAAGGAGCACACAATCTAGATCCCTCACAGGCATAGTTCACAATAGGGATCACCCTACTATGAGAATCTAATGCCACCGCTGAGCTGACAGGAGGTGGAGTTCAGGAGGTAATGCAAGCCATGGGAACGGCTGTAAATATAGATGAAGCTTCTCTCGCTCATCTGTAGCTCACCTTCTGCTGTGTGACCAGTTCCTAACAGGCCACGGACAGGGACTGATACATGGCCCAGGGGTTGGGGACCCCTGCTATACAGAGACACATTTAAGATACATTGAGGAGGTAGAATCAATAAGACAACACTGATGGATTGATATAGGCTTCAAGGCAAGAGAGTGTGGAATCAAGGGTGACTCCCTAGTCTAGAACTCAGTTTCCTTGAGACACTGAAAACAAGAGGCCGAGACTTTATGAGTTCAAATCCTCACCTTACCACCTACTAGAAGTGTAGCCCTGAGCAAGTGACTCAATTTTTGAAAGCCTCAGTTTTCCCATCAGTAAAATGGAGATCTTACTCCATAGGGTTCTTATGAGGTTTCAGTGAGTTATTCTGTATAAAATGCTTAGTATAATACCTGAGTATGGTGAGCACTACACAAAAAAGAATTATTATTATTATTAGTCTATGGATTATGTCTCTGCCTGGCATGAAGAAATTGAGCCCTTCAAGGCAAACAACTTTTGTTTAGAAAGAAAATGTTCTGGTGAGGAGTACTGCAGGCGTCCCTCTTTCTCTCTGTTTGTGTTCCTTTCCCCAGCATGAGCTTGGCAGGTGAAGCTGTTCAAAGTAAACACAGGTTCAATGCCCCAGAAAATATGAGGTTAGGCAGCACAGCAAAGGCTAGACAAACACCACTGCTGGACAGGAGGAAACAGGCTTGCTTTCTGCTGATCTCACCAGGCCAATGGGTTGCAGGGGCTGCGCCAGCAGGGTTGGCCCTCCCGGCGGGTGGGGCCTCTGACAGGGAGCCCATCACCTGTACTGTCTGGTCCCTTTTCTGGTGTGGCTTGGGATGAGTCACTACTATCACTCACCACTTCCTGGCTTGGACTTTATGATTCATAGGCTCATGAACTTGACCTCCAGGTGGCAACAAGAGGTGGGGTTGGGAAGGAAGCAAGTGGGCAGTGATAGACAGTAGTGCTAGCTATGCCAAGAGTAATTGGAAGTCTCCAGGGCACTGGAGAGGAGGGGAAGGCAAGCATCTGGGGAGGAGACAGCAGATCCTAACCAAAGTCAGAGATTGCTTTGGAAACCTTAACTCAGGTTGTTCTCAACCCTTCTCACCCCATAGGCCACCAGCCTGAAAAAATTGGACAAGGTATGTTATAGAAGTAATAGGGAGCTCTGTTTTCTTTCTAAATATAAAATTACAATATTGAATATAATTTCTAAACTACATATGTTTGCCACTCTAAGACTCTGATTAGCATTGAGGATGGTGTGGCCCCGGTACAGAATGGAGACTTGCCCTTCTAATTATAGTACTAGTAATAATAATGGCCTTTTTGTGTGTAAACATTCTAACAATTAAGGGGAAATTAATTTTGTGCTGTGTCACTCTCTTTTTTTAATTGTGGTAAAATGTATATAACATGACATTTACCATTTTAACCATTTTGGGGGCATACAGTTGAGTGGCATAAAATACATTCACTTTGTCATGCAACTATCAGCACCATCCATCTCTAGAACTTTTTTATCTTCCTAAATTGACACTCTGAACCCATTAAACAATAAGCTTTCTACCCCTTACTCCCAACCCCAGCCACTGGCAACCAACAGTCTATTTTCTGTCTCTATTAATTCAATTGTTCTAGATACCTTATATAAGGGCCATCATACAGGGTTTGTCCTTTTCTGTCTGGCTTATTTCAGTTAGCATAATGTCTTCAAAGTGCATCCATGTTACAGCCGGTGTCAGAATTTCCTTTTTAAGGCTGCATAATGTCCCATTGTATGGATATACCACATTTTGTTCATCCATGTACCTGTTTGTGAACACTTGGATTGCTTCTGCTTTTTGTGCTACTATCAGTGTCACTACTGGTAGTAAGTCTGATGAAATGATTCAAAGTTAAAAAGAACATAATAATAAAGGGCATTGGTATCTCCTGTTTTCATGGTGTTTTTAACTCATCAGAGGACTTTTGAACATGAGGTGTGAAGGTGAGAATAGGAGTTTGAAGGCCAGACAGTCTTGGATTGTAATCCTGGCTTTGTCCTCCTGCTGGTTAGGTGATTTAAAACAGGTTCCTTGAATGTCCTATGTCTCATTGTCCTTATGTGAGAAGTGAGTACATTATGCCTGGTGTAGACAGTTATTACGATAGTAAATAAGAGAACAAATATGAAAATATTGAGCCGAGTCTGATACTTGATACTTAGTGGATTTCATTATTAATTTTGTGCTACTTCATTGTATCCATTGACTTCAAATGAGAATCTGTGGTTAGGTAGGACATATGACATTTGTCTCATGTAATGGAAGAGGAGACTAAGGCACCCAGAATTAATGGCAAAGAGCAGATTGGAATCTAGGGCTCCTGACTTCCAGGTAAGGGAGGGTTAGGGAGCAAATCACATTTAACTTACACGCTAACCCCAATCAATTTTCACTCTGCATCACATTTTTCTGGGTTCAAACACCAATCTCTTCCACAAGACGATGCGTGTATGTGTAGAGTACACTAAAGATTTGCTGGCGAGATAAAAAGGGGATATGTATTTCAGAAGTGCATATATTTTCATATTGAATATTAGATTCTCTGTGTATATGAGATAAATAAAAAAAAAACAAAAGTTGATGTTCATGGGGGCTTATTATATGGGAGGCATTGTGCTAAGCACTCCAATATACACAATTTGATTTGATGGTCCCCATGATCCTATGAATTAGACACTTGATATGTCCAATTTGCAAATAAGACTGAGGCTTAGAGAGAGCAAGAAACATATTTGAAGTCACACAGCTGGGACAGAACAGAGCTGTGGAATTGAACTCAGGCAGTCAGACTCCAGAGCCTGTCATCCAACAGCTCCTGTGGTCCCCTGCCTCCCACTCCGGATGGTTTGCATTTTTCATTATCTGACTCCCAGCCTCATACCATCCCAGTAACACATTCTCTTCTCTTCCCACTCTCCTTTCTGATGCTCACCTCCTTCCTTCCAGATGAGCATAGAAACTCCAATATTTTCTCTCTGTTACTCAGAACAATTCAAGTGTCCCCAGCCCTTTGCCCCCAACCTCCTCTTGTATCTCAAATTCCATCTAAGTTCTCAGCAGAACAAAAGGTCTTGCACATAATAATATCCACGCGCCTTTGATGTGTGGTGTATGGACTCAATTTATGATACCATGTTTTCTGCTATAAGGCAGGGATGACAAGTGTGTGGCATGTGGCTGCCACTCTCCACTCCCATAGCCATGGTAGACATCGCTAATTAATGACAGCACTACTTCCTGCAAAGCCCAGATGCAGCTTTGTATCCATAGCACAGAGTTCCAGAAAGTCACTGCCAACTGATCTGGTCTGTTACATGAAATGAAACCATCTTCCTTCCCTCCCACAGGGAAAGGCCATGACTGTGTAGGAGAGGGAGCAGATTGCCCTTTGACAGGGAAGGCGAATCCCAACCTGAATCACTGGAAGAGAGCAGACTTGGAAGGTGGGCTTTCAACTGGCCCTTAACTCCTTTTCTGTGCCTCACTCTTTCAGCCTAGACACTTTTGGTTAAACACTCTTTTGAATAAGAGGAGAAAGTCAACCCTTTATCACATGGATGCAAGTCCCATAGCTGGTCAAGGAGGCAACTACTGGGGACTCCAAAGTGACGACAAACCAGGTCTGCCAGTCTCCTGGCATGGCCTCTGTTTTCCTACTGCTATCCCTGAGCTTTTTAGTAGTCACATTGCATGTCCCAGCCTGGTTATGACTGGTCTGTAGATTATTAATGCAGAGGTCATGAGTTCAAGCTTAATTTAGATCCATTTAGAGAAGCACTTCCAACCCCAAGCCAATAGGATGGTTACAAGGTTGACCAGAGAAATGCATCTCCCAGAGTAGGAGAAATGAGTCTGCCATCCTTAGAGCTCTGGCAAGCTTTGCTAAGGGGTAGGTCACAGAACTCTGGATCTCTGCAGTAGAAATGGAAAGCTGATATCACCCAAATCTTGATTCTCAACCTGCTTGAGTTTGACCCAGTAGCTGCATTCCCAAGGGTTTCAAGATGTCAGGAAGCCGTTGCCGTGGAGGGGAATGAGTTGCACCTGCCCAAGGAAGAAGGAGGAATGGATGAATATTTATTGAGGACCTAAGACATATTTATGTCCTTTCTCATGTTCAACCTCAGAGCAGGGATAGATTATCTCTACCTTACAGAAGTAAAACCCAGAACTCAAAGAAATTAAGTAACTTGCTCGAATCACACAGCTAGTGAATAGCAGAACTGGAATTTAGGCCTAGGTGTTGTGAAACTTGCAAGTCAAGGAGCTAATCACCTGTGCTGTAGTTTGTGTGTGTGTGTGTGTGTGTGTGTGTGTGTGTCTAGCTGGGGAGAAACAGTCCCAGACTTGAAAGGCTGAGCTAAAAGGCAGAGCAGAGAGAAAGCAGTTACAGAGACCAGCACCGTGTTGAGAATACAAACAGCCTCTTAACCAAACCAAAAAAGCAAGAGGCATGCTTGTACTCCAAGGACAGCAGCTCCTACCCTGTGGCTTCTGGAACCATCTGGGTAGCAGAGCACCAGCCAGGGTCCTCTTCTCCTCCCCAGCTCTCTATTACCCAGCAGTCTTTTCAGGTCTCTGGAGTGGATGCTGGTTTTGAAGCTGAGGAGCAGATGGGTGGCTGCCTGCCATCCTTGCGCCTGGCTTCCTACAGCCCACGTGCCTCCCCTCCTCCCCATGCAGCTCCCTTCAGGAAGCCCAACCCAGACAAGGCCTTGTGGCTTATTCTTTCTACAGAACTGGCTCTTCTGTAAAATGGAGATACTAATGTTTCCCTGGAAGGGTTGTTGCTCTTATTAAAATCAATCTGCGTAAAAGCCTTAAGACATCAGTCACCATTACTATAATTACCATCCCCTGATTTCTGAATCAGGAGATATGGATTTGAGGACCAACATATCTCAAACTTCTCACCATCAACAGTGTTTATCATCTTCTCTTGTCAGAGTAGGAAAGCATGATTTAATAATGAAATATTGGCAGAGCGTTCTTATCACTCTTCTTAAAAAGAACTTGTTTAATCAACCCAAGTATAGAATGTGAATATGATATTAATGATCAATTACAACCATAATTGAAGGTTATTTCATGCTAGGATTATGAATCACAACAGAATTTCAAAGAATGAAATGTCATCGTCACAAGTGCAATTACTCCATCACCACGATCAGAACGACCTTTGATGTCAGGCAAGTGGGCCCTTCCCATGGCTACTCTCAAATCCACCACATGCTTACAAGGCAGTTTTATAAATCCCTTTTTGCAAATAAAATAGAACTCAGCTTCCAACAGGTTAAATAGCATCACGCATTCGAATGGCAAAGTTTCAAGGTCAGAATTTGAACCTGGTCATCTATGGTTTTAGTCACAAGCTCTTTTTCCACTATATCAGCCGGTGTTAAATGTGTCACATGGTTTTTGCCCCTGGCTCTACCAGTAGGGATTCTGATTTGGTTGCCCAGTGTGGGGTTCAGCACGTGTACGAGAACCCAGATTCCCTTCCATCAGTATCTGGGATGGTGTGAAAAGGCAACAGTCAGCCTCAACAGTGACAGAAACCAACTATCACTCCTGGTGCCATCATACTCCCTTCCTGGCTAGGGGTTCGTCATAGAGCCTCCTCTAGCAGCCTGCACACAGCTGAGCATGACCACTTCTCAGGTATCTCTACCATCAAGGGAGATTTGGGGTGACGGCCTCATGCACGGTGGCCTGAGTCCTGAATGTTGGCTTTGCCCCCACAGCTGAGTAGGCTCTCAGCAGCTTGTAGAACTATGATGTCCTTATTGAACTTGGTAGGCACCGACAGCTAGGTTAGTGCTTCTCTCCGGGTCCTCGCCCCCACCTCACTGTACTTCTTTTAGTTCCTAGCCTCTGCTGTGCTCTTCGCCAGCTCAGGACCTCCACACATGCTGGCCTAGAACCCTCTCCTTGCTCACACCATCCCTCTTCCTCCACCTCTACCTCATCAGTGTAATGAGACTCCACCTTGGCCTCACATCTGAATAATTTGAGGAGGTTAAAAAAAGAAAAAGAAAAAGAAAAAAAAGAAAAGATGTTCAGGCCTCACCCCATACCAATTGAATCAGAATTTTTGGAGGTGAGGCCCTGTCACCAGTATTTTTATATCTTTCTCCAGGTTAATTTTCACATGCAACCAGTGTTGAAAGTGGCTGATTCTAGCTAGTTCCCACTTGGTTCAATTGTCACTTCCTCCAGAAGGCCTTCCCTAGCCTATTTCCCACATCACGCGACTCACCCACCCCCTGGATTAGACTCAGTCCATCTGCTGTTCCCACCGTCAGTACCCCAAGAAGCTCCCAGCTCTTGGACATAGTGATTGTGTCTACTGTGTTCACTGGCCACCCTCAGAGCCAGTGCCATGCACATAGGATGTGCTCATTCTGATCTGCTGGCTGATGGAATGGGACCAAACAGATATTCTAGAATTCCACAGTTATTCACTGATGCCTGCTCTGTGCCAGACCCTATACTGGGTTTTAGGGCTTCATGCTCAGTAAGGGGTGGTCCCTGACTTTGAGAGACTCATAGTCAGGCAGGGAAGACAGGGGCATGAAAAAATAATTACAATGTGGTGTCTGACTAGAGGTACAAATGGAAGGTTGGCAACTTCTTTAGGCCTGAGAATACCAGTCAGACAGCCAATACCCATGGGTGGACTTTGGGGGCACCAGGAGGCAGGGAAAGAGAATGAAGGTAAGTCAAGGCAGCTCAACTGGTGGGTTGTAGAGCCCAGGCCTGTGCCTAGGAGCCTCGGGGGGAGGAAACATCCTGGATCCCATGTGCCCAGCACAGGTCCTAAAATGTGCTCTGTGCTCTTTCAGAGCTTGTCGAGTTAACTGATGAATAGATGACTGAATGAGGCAAGTTGATGTCTAGTCTCTAAGGAACTAGAGAACTCACTGGACATGTATCAATGGGTGTTTTATAGATGTCTTTGCCATGAGATTAGCTGAAAGCACAGTTCGTGAAGCAGTGAGCCACACTTTGGGCCTCGAGCAGCGTCATGGTTAAAAGAACACAGACCAGAAGCCAAAAGGAGGTTCAACATGACTCAAGTCCTTTGTATTTCTCACTGTGAAAGGGACTTAAAATCCAGTCACACATCTCAAGGTGTTTGTTTTTTTGCTTTTTACTATTAGTTTCAGGTGTACAAAGCAACCTAGTGATTAGACATTTACACCCCTTGCAAAGCGATAACCCCCATAAAACTACTACCCCTCTGATACCGTACATAGCTATTTCATCATCATTGACTATATTCCCTATACTATACTTCACATCCCAGGCCTATTTATTTTTTAATTACAGTTGACATTCAATGTTATTTTATATTAATTTCAGGTGTACAGCATAGTGGTTAAACATTTATAGAATTAATGAAGTGTCCCCCCCCATAAGTCTAGTACTCATCTGACACTCTGCATAGTTTTTACAATATTAAACACTATATCCCCCATATTGAATTCCACATCCTGTGACTATTCTGTAACTGCCAATTTGTACTTCCTAATCCCTTCACCTTCCTCACCCAATCCTCCAACTCTGCTTCCTTCTAGCAACCATCACTTGTAGCTATGAATCTATTTCTGTTTTGATTGTTTATTCTGTACTTTAGATTCCACATGCCAGTGAGATATGGTATTTGTCTTTCTCAATCTGACTTATTTCACTTAGCATAATACTCTCCAGGACTATGTCCATGCTTAATGTTGCAAGGTGTTTGCTTATTTTATTTATTAATGTTTTTAGCACTCCTACCCACTACCCTTATACATCTCAGTTCCCTTGGAGCCTGTTTTAGCCAAAGCCTCCCAAGTCCCCCAGTCCAGGCCCACAGGCCCATTGAACATCTCCTCTTCCTGTCTTCCCAGGTCCAAGAGGATACCTCTCAGAAGGAGAGAAGACAGAGGAAGCAGGGGAGCTGAGCAGACAGAGCAGGAAGGCAAATGTTTGGGAATGTATAAAAGAGAACCTTTTTATCACATATAAATAAGTTCTGTACTTCCCATGTGAAATGCTATTTCTATCAATTGCCTTAAAAAATAACCTTGGGTTCTACAGCCCAGTAATTTGCAGTGTGTTTGCAACTCAGTGATGATCTTGACTCATCTCAGTTTGGAGTGGGATGGCTCGCTCTCTCTCTCTGTCCCTCCTCATTTGGGCCCTGACTCACCCGTTTCAAAGCTGGCTTGAAGAGGCAACCCTGAGCCACTGTGCCCTAGAGCCCAATCTGTGGCTGCCCAGAATTCAAGCTCTTTCCCATCAACACATCTACTTGTGGAATCAGGGGTGAGACTGCTAGCTCCCCTGAGGTATTAAAATAGGATTCTGTCAAAGCAGAACCTTGTAAATGAGAAGAATGTCCCATTTCATTCTTAGCAAGTGGGCCTATGGGAGACCATTAGGAAACCTTGGGTTTTCATCTATTGTCCTTCTTCTTGGGGTGCCTTGGGAGGATGAGCAAATAGATAGATGGACTAATGGAGGGATGGGCAAGTGACGACCACACATGGCAACTACAGAGGTGGATAGCTTCAGCAGAGGTACCAGCTGCAAAGAGGGTGCAGCCAGCGGCTATCATTTGCTGAGCTATTCCTTGGTGCCAGACGCTGTACTGGGCCATTCTGTAATACACGTCCTTGAATTGCACAAGACATTTGCAAAGTGAGCTCCATCGCCCATCCTCCACAGACTACAGACATGTCAGATCCCTAGATTGGCTGTCATACCCTTCCTAAGCCCCAGACGACCTTTCTCCTTCCTTCAGAATGGCTGTATACTCTTGCAAGTTACTTTCCCTCTCTCTGGACCTCACCTGTAACACCTGTACACTGTGGCTAACAATAGCACCTCTCTCCTGAGTCTTAGGATGACAGGCGGAGTATGTATATATAAAGAACAATGCTTGGCGCACGGTACACTCAATGTAAGTGCTCACTATACAGGTCGTCTACTAAGTGCCAGGCTTTGGGCACCATGTGGCTCACAGCCTTCCTCTTCTTCCCCCACTGGTGATGTCCAGCCTGTGATGAAGCTCAGGACTTATAAGCAGGGGATTTGAGACAGAGGCTTGGAGTGGTTTGAGCTTAGTTAGAGGGTCCTACCCTATCCTGTTCCCTTCTCTCTTAGTGCATTATACATCTTTCAAACCCTTTTAAGGCCAGGTGCCCACAGTGAACCCAGCTTGCCCACAGTGGGTGGGACTCCTTCCTCCCTTGTCCTGGGTGAGCTCAGTGGGTCAGACCTGGTATCCTACTTGGCCTCCAGATTTCAAGTTTCTCTAAAATGCTCATATAATCACACCACTCATTGCATATGACCACCAATGCACTCAGAAGGAAGTCCTAATGCTTTCAGCTGGCCACAAAGTCTCCTGTGATCTGGCTCCTGCCCACACAGATCAGGGACTCTGGCCCCTCGTCACCATGCCCACCTTGCACTCTATGACCCAGCCTCTCTGAACCTCAGTCCCTCAGATGTGCACATGCACACAGTCTGGCCTCTGCTAGCACATGAGCATTCCCTCTACCTGGAATGTTCTCCACCCTCATCTCCATTCTCACTTCCAGTAACTCCCCGTGATCCATTATATCTCTGCTGAGGCTTCAGCTCCTCTAGCAAGCCCTAACAACTACCTGCCTTACCTATCCCTGAATTCACTGGGCAGTCTTGGCCTTGCTGGCTCCAAGAAGAAGACACAGGCCTCTCCTCTCCATGGCTGTGTCCCCAGTATCTCTTTGTTGGGTCTCCATGCAGCACCAGTTCTGTAAGTGCTTATGGAATGAGGCACCTGCCTTTGCAGTGATAGGGAGCTCTGTGGAGAGGGGGCAGCACGCTCTCTTCTGTTACATTTCGGGGAGAACGCTGCAGCCACACCACAGCTCCTCAGCCCAGGCCTCCCACAGCCTTGCACTGAGGGTGTCTGCAATCCTCAGGGCCAGGCCAGCAGAAAGGGGCTGCTGACCAAGCATCTCTCTGACTCACAGGGCAGAGAAGGGAGGAGGCGAGTGCTAATTGCCTGGTCCCTCCGCACCCAAGGAAAGGCCCAGGCTTTGAAGCTGCAGCTGGGCCACAGAGCAGGTGGGAGAGGCCAATGGGGTGATGCTGTGGCTGTGGGCACCTCTGAGCCCACAGGAAATTATTAATAAAGAAATAACAAGGGGGTTCCCTGGCGGTGCAGTGGCTCAGGTTCGGCACTCTCAATGCCATGTCCTGGGTTCGATTCCCAGCCAGGGAACTACCCCTCACCTCGCCCCCCCCAAAAAAAAAGGAAATAACAACTGCCACGCTCTTTGTGAGGATAAGTAATGACACGCTGTCTTCCCAGACAGCCTGGCCTGAGCACATCCCAGTCACAGTCCGGCTCATCCGGCCCTTTGGACACCATGGAAGCTAATGGAGGAGCCCTGAGTGTCATTCCAGCTCTGAATCCCCAGCCCAGGGCAGCCCACCTGGCTAGGCCAGCCTCTTGGCCCCTTTCCTCCGAGCCCCTGCTGTGCCAAGAGCCTGGGACTCCATCTAGTCTAAAGGTGGCAAGTCGGTCACATCTCCCGCAGCTCCGAGTGGGCAGAGGGGGCTGGAGCTTGGGTCGAGAGGCACTTGAAGCTCCATCGAAGGCTGCCATCAAAGAGCTGTTTGCTGTGCGTCTCTGACGTAGCTCTCGCAATTGGCCTTATTTAGGACTGTTCCCTCTTGTTCTTGTGTCGCCAACAACGTGCACGCATTTTTAAAAATTACAAATAATGAAGACTCTCTAGCACAGGTGTGCATGGGCACACACACCCCTTCGTAATCGATGGTGTGATTTCTCGGGTACCGTCCTTTTTAGACTGGGCCTCTTCTTTCATTTAGTTTTGTGTCCCGCCCTTCAGTTTGTATTACCTCTCACTTGTGGTGACACTGAAGTCCTACTCACCCCTTGAACTCAGCTCTCTCCATGAGATGTCCCGCTAACATCTCCTGGTCCAACCACGTGCTGGCACTATTTACTGTCCCCCTGTTCCTTACGGCTCCTGTCTTCTCCTGCAGCCAGATAAGGACCCTGGGGTCAGACTGAACCCCACTCATCCCAGTAGCTCCACTGGCCCATGTGCCAAGCTATTGTTTCAACAGTTTACAGCAGGGGTTGGCAAACTTTTTCTGTAAAGGGCCAGATAGCAAATATTTTAGGCTTTGCAAAGCCACATATTGTTTCTGTTGCATATTTTTGTTTTGTTTTTTTTCTTTGCAACTCTGTAAAAATATAAAAATTATTCTTAGCTCAGGGGCCGTACAAAAACAGGCCAAAGACTAGATTTGGCCCATAGGCCATGGCTTGCCAATTCGTGATTTGGGTGAACAAACCTCTAGGCGCTCCTGCCGTGTGCTTAGCATGGTTCTAATGTGGAAAATAAAAGACACACGAAGCACAATCCATGTGCACAGAACAGCTTTCTGGAGGGAGAGATGTGCACAAATAGGCCATTACAACAGAGTGATTGGTGCCACAAGAGGACGATGGGATGCAGAGTGCTTGGGGATGATTTTTGAGCCGAGCCTGAACATGGAGGAACGAGGTGGGAGAGAGGAGGAAGGAGATGGAAGCAGAGGGAACAGCAGGGCAGGGTGTGGAGGAGTGGACCAGCACTGCATGTCCAGGAACTCCACGTGGAGGGCACTGAGCACAGACTTGGCACATAGCAAGTGCTCAATAAATGTGCAGAGCATTGAGCAGTCGCCACCACAGTCCCTGGCCTCGTGCCGGGTCCTGAGTCAGCTCTCAAGGAGCATTGAGGATTTGTGTGGTTGTATAATTTCTTTTCAGTATTTTTTTTTAATTCTCATAAAGGCACAGAACCTGAATCTACGTCAGATGCCCAGCAATGAGGCAGGTCTTCTTGGGTATCAGTATTAGTCAAAGTGGCACTGTTGGCACATTTTTACTTGACCTGGGTTCTATTTCTCGCTTTGTCACTAACTGACCTGCACGGGGCCCATTATTTTACCTCCCCAGGTGTTAACTTGCTACCTGTAAAGTGGGTGTCATCATGGGCCTGCCTCTTGGAGGTGTCATCAAGCATCAATGAGCCCCCGGCAAATGTCCCATCAATGGTGACCAGCAAGAATTCTTCCCTATTTGCTGGATTCAGGGGACGTGGGGGAGAAGGGATATGCTGAGGGTATATGGGCACAGACCTAGTGGTAGAGGGAGAGCCTGGGGAAGGGGCCTAAAAGAAGTGGAGAGCTGATGCAACCTGCACCGGCCAACTCAGGCTGGGGACAGGCCCAGGGGCAGGCCAAGTGCCCTCTGTCTCAGAGTCTGTGAAGGTCAGGGGCCAGGGACTATGCAGCTCAGCTCGAGGCTGGCAGCTTTTGACACTTTCCAAACAAGAAGATTTAAATCTTAGAGAGGCAGACAAAGGATCAGGAAAGCATTTCTAAGGCACGGAATGTAGATTTGTGAGTGTTTTTATGTTTAATTTCTCCTGTCCTTTCTCTAAAGGGAATTTGAGACAGGTTGCAAGAAACTACATGCATATAAGATGGTTGATAGAAAGAGGAAGTCAGAAATAACTATAGCCCAAAGCTGGATTCAACATTGAACTGAGCTCCGAACCTTCGAGCACCCTAGATAGGTATAAGCAGAGGCTGAACATATAGTGAGTACTATTGTCACAGAAGGTAGTTCCACAGAGCAACCCTGTGATGATGAATGCTATCATCTCCATTTACAGGACCAGTTAGAGAGGCTGCACTGTATTTTATAGCTATATTCATATATGCCTGTGTTTATTGAGAATCTACTATGTGACAGCACTATGCCAGATGCCTTACACACAGAATTTTGATTCTTCTAACAGTTCTCAGAAGATCTTAACATTACCCTCATTTAATAACAAAGATCGGAGAGGTGAGGCAATTTCCTCAGGGTTACAGAGCTAATAAGTGCCCAAGCCAACCTTCAAACCCAGAGGAGTTTAATTCCAAATCTCACCTCTCACCATCTTGATAACCCAACTTCTGTGAGAACAGGCTCCTTGGCACTAAATTCTATAACAAATTTCTCACATAGAGTCTTAACAGGGGGGAGATAGGGACACAGAGTGACACAATAGTCAGTTCTGCAGGAGTCCCAGACATGGGATGGAGGGTTGAATCTTTTTGTGCACTGTCTTCGGCTTTGATGACACAACACATGCACCAGAGCCCTTGGTTTACATCTTTCTCCTGGGAGCTGCATGGTCCCTCCACGACGGGCTAAGCCTGGGCACACTAGCACTCAGGGTCAGGGTCCCAGCATCGTTAGAAACCACATACCCAGGATGACTTGACTTTCCTGCCCTGCATTTCCCTTCCCCCGTCTTGGAGCTGTGTTTTTATGATACTTGGGTTTGCTGCTTCCTAGGGCCAGGCGCCTCCTCCGAGCTGAGCCAGCCTTTTATGGCCATGGAGCTAATTAAGTAACAGCAACTCAGGGGCAGTCGGAGAGCAGCTCTGGTCGTCATCAGGCCTGGGCCCCGCAGCCAAGTGCCTCCCGCCTGAGATGTGGAAGCAGCTCTTGGCTGAACACCAGGCTCATCCTTGGTCCTTTCTCCTGCTGGTCCAGCCTCACCTTCTCTGTTCCCTCTGCTCAGGAGCCCTTGAAGCCCTTCTTCCCTGAGGTTCCTAGAAACCTTCCAAGACGGGTCTGAGGATCGCCGTGCCTCAGGCGTTCGTTACTTCCTTTTCTGCTCTGGGCTGCTTTTGCACAAGAGGGACATGAGGGTGAACTCTTAGAAGAAGCATATGCATACATCTTCCTTCCTGGTGACAGGCCCTCTGGGAGCCAGCCGTGGGGCCCGATGGCTGCCCTTGACCAGCAGGAATGGCTGCAGCTTCCAACCAGCAATATTTCTCAATAGAAAGTTACACGCACGCAACCCTGAAGGTCCAGTTGCCCAGGAGAGAGAGAATGAATTCCTCTGCCCCCTCCTCCCAACTTTGGAGTAGGGAGTTTGTTCTCAGAAGTTACTGTCCTGGGCTAGGCCTTCCTTCTCCCAGGAAAACGTGGGGGCAGCTCAGATAGGAATCTCAATGGGCATGTGGTGACAGCTGGAAGTTTCTATAAGTGAGGTCACCCAGAGAGTAGGTTTTCCTGAGCCTCAGGCTTCCTGGATGTTTCTTTACTTCTCTGCCTGGATCATCAGGCTTTCCTCCCTCAACCACCACCCAGAGTTCCCCTGTCCTCCTTCAGACATCACGACTTCTCTCCCGGCCTCTCTGAAGCAGGCCCCCTGTCCACAGGAAGAGGGAGCAGCCCCTATGAGGGGAAAGAACCAGCCTGCCCAGGTTCGAATCTGATATAGACCTCTGCCAGGCCTCAGTTTCCTCACCTGCAAAATGGAGTAATAGTTGGGCCACCTTGTGGCGTTTGGATGAGGAAATTTAAGCAGGGGATCCATGCAAAGAGATCCTTCACACACAGCAGCTTCCTTCTCTCCAGTGGGAAACCTCCAGGATCCTTAGCATGGTATAACAGACCGTACCCATCTCCGTCCAGCCCTCTTTTCCACGTGATCTCCCATCCTGCCGCCTCCTCTAGGCCTCCCTCAACTCTACGCTGTGGATATACCCTATGAGGACGTCTAACCACATGTCTGCAAATGCCCTGATGTCTTGGAGGTGTTGTCCCTGCCTCCCAGTTTGCCCTCTCCCACTTGTCACTTCATAAACTCCTATTTACCTTTTAGGGCTTAATTTAAATGCCCCTCTTCTCGGAGAAGCCTTCCCTGCCCACCATTACACACATGTGCACATGCACACACACTACACACTCCCTGGAGGAAGAGCCTCCCCCTCTGTGCACACGCACCGCACACGCCCCCTTACAGGAGGCATCGTCCCGTAAGCGAACAGTCAGTGGAGAGGCTTTTCTGTCCCCTTTGCAGCCTGTGAGCTCCTGGACAGCAGAGGCCATGCTATATTCCCGTATTCCTCCCAGCACAGGACACGGCACATACTAGCTGCTCAGTAAATACCCGCGGGACTAATGCCTGCATCCGTGCTCGCACTGTGGGATGTGTGATAGGGGATTTCCTCCCATCCCCCAGTGCATCGGGGCCTCTATGCGCAGCCAAGTGCGCTGTGGAGCATACCATCTGCATGGCCATTCCTAGGGTCCCTCCACTACTTTAGACCCAAAGGTGTTCAAGTCCCCCAAAACTTAATTGATATGTGCACAGCAGTTCATGATGTACCAGTTTGGTTTCATAATAGTATAATTATAATGGTGATAACAGCCGTCATGCCGTAGTAACACTCAGAGAATGCGCCATGAATTGGACAGTCATTATCTCCCTGAATGCTCACAACAACTCTGTGAGGCAGATGTGATGGTTACACCCATTTTACAGACGTGGGAACTGAGGTTCAGAAGGAGAGTGGGGAAAGTGGGCCTCATTCTCAGGCCCTTGGATGCCAAATCCTGTGGTCCTTCCATCCACCCTGAGTGCCATGTGTCGGAGGCTACCAGGGTCCTCCTTCCTCAGTTCTGAGTTCTGATTTAGCCCCTTCCCTCTCCCCTCACTGCTCTTTCCCACCCCTTGTTTCAGGGCCTGGATTGCACTAAGAATAATCCAAGTTCCCGGATCTCCCAAACCCCAGTATGTACATTTGGAGGGAAGCAGGCACTGGAGTATGACAATCTTGGGTTCAAAAAGGGTCTTCTGCCGCCTTCCAGCTGTGTGTATGTGAACAGGTGTCTTAGCCTCTCTGTGCCTCCATATTTTCATTTACAAAATGGAGCTTCTACTATCAAGCATAGTGGTTTGCTATGAGGATTTAGAACCTAGATCAATGCCTGGTTTATAGTAAATATTGAAACAAATGTTTCCCTCCTTATCTCTGTTTGAGAAACAAACAAAAAGAAACCTTAAAAAAAAAATCTTTTTTTAAAGAAAGCAATTTCTATGGTATTACGCTCA
The DNA here is from genome assembly GCA_004026885.1 of Lyroderma lyra. Lineage (NCBI taxonomy): Eukaryota > Metazoa > Chordata > Mammalia > Chiroptera > Megadermatidae > Lyroderma > Lyroderma lyra. The sequence continues at coordinate 261,266 of PVJL010000606.1, read as the reverse complement.
AGGAAACCATAGCAACCAGTTTCCTGCAGCCTGGTTTCCGGCCTTCCCAGCTGTACAATAGTGCTGGGACACAGCCTTTGTTACACGCATACCCCAGGGAAGATGTGGAAGTCACGAGCTCCGCGGGGTGGAGGCATCTGCCCGGCAGAACTGCCCAGGCTGATGGTGGTGTTATAGCCACTGGCACCTCAGCTCCCAGTGAACAGGGGCTGTCCCTCAGTGGTCAGGCCATGAGGGTGCTGTGGCTTCCCCACTTGTGACTCAATTCATCTTCTAAGGCTTGCCGCGTGTAGGCCAGGCCACAGCAGCTGGCCTTTCCTATTTATTTTTTTTATGGGGATAAAAGCAGCATTTGATTGGCTCTGAAGAGCTTCCTGACTCTCCTCAGATCTGTAAGGTATTTGCTAGGATGTAAAGGCCACAGCAGTGCCCTGTGATCATGGGTGCGCGTGTGCTTGCATATTATTAACCGTGCCAGGAGTGAGGGCAGTGCTTCTGAAGGCAGAATAAAGGCTGCCAGCCAAGGAGGCTCTGTGGTCGGCCTCATGGACCGGGCAATTCGGTGTCCTCACTGGCCTCCCAGGCCCGCGGCAGTCTGACCCAGACCACGATGACACCGCACCAAGCCCGCCTCGCCACCCTGCCCTCTGCAGAGGAGTTGTCACTGTGGAGCAATCCAACGTGAAGTGTGGCCGTCTGGATGTGGCGTGATTTCCAGGCAAACCATTTGGGCAGGTGCTTGCTGCATCGTGGTGTGTGGCTGAACCTTGACCTGGCCCAGGGTGACAGTCTGCGGGGGTCCCAGGCAGTGAGGAGTGGGGAGGGCCGCCTTTGGGGGTGGTTGAGATGCCTGAGTTCCTGTGACCGACTCCAGGCTTCCCCAGCCCTGAGGCTCCCACTGGGAATGTGATCGGGGCTCAATAGTCAGTGCCTCCCCTTCATGTTACAGAGGAGGGGACTGAGAAAGAAACAGATCTTGCCCAACGTCACAAACAGAATTACTGCATTTTGGAGACAAAATGTCTCTTAAAAATTACCTGTAGATGAGTACTGGGAGCTTCGGGGCAGGAAAGGAGCTTCTCAGGGTCACAGAGAGGGGAGAAGACCCACCCCCGGGCTATGGCTGCATGAGTGTATGATTGGCTACTCAAGGGTCGCAAACTACGGCCCCCGAGCCAGATCTGGCCTGCTGCCTGTTTTTGTAAATATAGTTTTATTGGAACACACCTGAGACCATTCATTCACACGTGTCCACAGCTGCTTCCTTGAGTCATTGCAAACCCTGAAGTATTTCCTATCAGAAAAGGCTTGCCCATCCCTAGTCTAATTCACTGAGGTTTTTCTAAAGTCCTGAAAACTGCCGGCCATCGTCCCAGCATCCTGCTCCTTTGAGGAGAAGAGAATCTGCCCCCACTGCCCTTTAGGGGACCAGCCAGAGACCCCTCTCCACAGCAAGACACTGCCCCCCACCCCAGGACTAGAGGGAGGGCAAGCTGACAAAATGAAAGCCTTCCTGAGAGGGGAGCTGGGAGTCACAACTCCCACCTTGGAAAGAGGGCAAGATAATGAGAATGATAAGGAAAACAATAGCTAACCTTTGTGATTGTGTGTCAGGTTCTATTACAAGGCCTTCTTGTGTAGGACTGAACCCTCCCAGCAACCTGCTGAGATAAGTCCAATTAGTATTCCCATTTTGCACATGAGAAGTTGAAGCATAGAGAGATTTAGTAACTTGCCAAACCCTCTAAGTGGTGGAACCAGAGTGCGAACGCAGGCCCCCTTATCCAGAGCCCGTGCCCTTGGTCCACGGCAGGCTCTGGATGGAGGGAGGTGTCTGGGGGACGAAGCAGGGTGTCTCACCTGCTTTAGGAGAGGTCGAGCCCTGACCCTGTAAATTCCGTCTTCATTCCTTCATTCCAGTGACTTGCTCAAACATGACCACTTGTTGAGCAAGTCACTATGGAGCTGTGCTGGGCTCTGAGAGACAGAAGGGGAGAGGGGAGAGAGAAATGTCAGGCGTGGAACTGGTGTCTGAGGAGCCCTCCGGTGAGGAAGGAAGGCAGTTCATGGTCAGTCGCTGTCTGTGTCAAGAGAAAAGCACGGGATCAGGGGGTTCCAGGGAATTCAAGGGGCATCATATTCTGGAATACGACACAGCCATTCGAATATTCAGGATCAGGGGCTCACAGGCCAGTGGCTGCATCAGCCAGCAGGTGCTGTAAGCGGAGAAGCTGACCCGCTTGGTGGAAGGCAAGGAGGAGAGGTGGGCTGTAGAGAACCAGCTGGCACATTCCTCCGTGCTTGGTGTCCACATGCAAAATTTTCAGGCACCTCCGTGAGCCAAACAGAACCTCTCTCAGGCCAGACACGTTGTGATTTCTGTAGTACGTTGACTAATATTTATTGACATGAAAATATTCCATAAAATATCATTAAATGTAAAAAGCAGGTTTCAAAACAGTCAGATTAAAATATTTGGTTTTCTTTTTTTCTTTTTAATTTTATGTCTATATACATAGAAATACAGAAAAAGAACTCAAAGGAATTACTCCAAAATTTTAACAAGATTCATGAAAACTATTATTTTGCTTCTCTGTTTTTTTCTTCATTTTTTTCCCTTTTTTATATATTATAAGAAGCTTATATTACTTGCCTGAGATTTTGTTTTCGAGAGTTTAGAAGGGCCTTTATTCTATATTCTTCTCCAATCCACCATGTCCTAACTAATTCCTACTCTTCGAGATTCAAGTCAAACGTCGCCTCCTCCAGCAAGCCTACTCCTGGTCCTAGGGTGGGTCAGGGCCCCCTTTTTTGTAGAGGTTATCTTCCGGTTACCTGTGTGTGCCTGGTTCCTTGCTGAAGTGATCACTATGTATGCATTTCCTGTGTGTGGGGGGTGTCCAATCCACCCTCATATTTCTAACAGCTACCATGGAACCTAACGCACAGTATGTGCTCCATAAATATATGCGGAGTGAGGGGCTGAATTTGGAGCTGAAGGCAGGAGGGAAGGCCTGGTGCAGGAGAGGCATACATGTGGGTCCAAGGGCCGGGGTGGGGGTGCTGAGGCACCTGGGGCTGGGGACAAGGACATTTCAGGCAGTAAAAAGAACCAGGGTTCATCCTGGATATAGTGAATCATCCCATTTGGCTGAGTGTGTGGTGTTTTGAGAATAGAGAGAAATCAGCTTGAAAAAGCTAGAGGCTGCTGCAGACAAGGGCTGGAATGTCGGTCCTGGGAGCTTGGGTGGTGGCGTCGCAGGGTCCACGGCAAGCTTGACCCCTCACTTGCAGAAGTGGCTCTCCCCCACATCGTCATTCCACTCATCCCCTGCCCCCCTTCACCAGAACGTTTTCCTGCCCTTTTGGCAGTGAAAGCAGTGCTGGCTTCTGTCCTGAGCAGCGTGACCTGCTGCCCATGAGTCAGGGGCTCGGCCATTCCTAAGTGACTAAGGCTGTTGCTTCCCGCCAGTTTTCCCGTAACTGCCCGAGTAGACTCCATCTGAATCACCGTTTATTGTTTTTAGGGGGTTTCCCCCCTCCTACCTTCTAGTTTTTAAATACTAACCACCTCAGCCAGGCCGGTGGGGCTGAATGAGTGCTGAGGGACTGGTGGATACACTCCCACACACAAAAGGGACACAGAGCTCCATTCTGTTCAGGGAAGCAGGGCAGCCGTGGTGATGGATCCAGACAGACTCACATTTGAATCCTACTTCTATCCCTGCCCACTGTGCTCCCTGAGCAAGTCACTTCAGCTCTCTGAACTTCAGTTTCCTTCTCTGTAAAATGGGGCTAATCAGGCCACTTTCTGAGGGTTCTTGTGAGGATTGGAGGTGAAGACTCTAAAGCAACTGGGACATGGCATGCACTCTAGGCATGGCCATTATTGTCATACAGCACGGCTCCTCTGCTTCGGGATGAGCTCACGCAGGAGGAAGGTCTGGGTCTCATGCCTTCTGGCCACCTGTCATTTCAGACAGGCAGAACAATACTGGGCTTCCTGGAACTTGCACTTTAGGAGTTTATTTCAAGCTGCTGTTAAGTCATTTAGTTCTGTTATCAATAGCCAACCTTCACTGACCACCAACTCTCCACCAGGTACTGTTCTAAGCATTTTACATTAAGAAATTTATTTAAACACCATAAGCCCATTTGAGGTAGGTATCATCACTATCCCCATTTACGAAGAGAGAAACTGAGGCACAGAAAGGTTAACCAACTTGCTAGAGAGAGGCACAGCCAAGGTTTGAACACAAATGATCAGGAGCTGATGTCAGCACTGCAGTGAGAGCCTCCCAGGATGCCCTGGCCTGGGTGTCCTTTCTCTTATGCTCTCTGCCCTAACTGGGCCCTCATTAAATAATGAGAATGTGCTGGACACTGAACTAAGCACCATCAACATTTCACTTAATTTTCACAAGCATTTATAAACGATGAGATTGATTGTCCTTGTTTTACAGAAAGAAAAAAAGAAATTGAGATTTTAAGCGGTGAGGAAACACTCAAGGGCAGTTAGTGGCAGTCAGCATCTGACCCCAAGCGTCTGTTTCTCAGCGTCGTGTAGCTTCACCACTCTGTGCAAAGTGGCTGGCTGAACTGGGAGTGGCCTCTCATCTGCCTAAATATTCCCCAACAGGAGACCAGTCTGATGAGGTGTAGCAACAGATTTTCCCCTGGGAAAGAACCCCTTGGTCCTGCAGGCCAATGGTCTGTGTCTCTGGGAGGATCTGTCAGTCAGCCCTGACAAGTGCGTGTTTGAGGTCCAGGAATGCCCCCTGTGTAATACATGTCTAGTGTCTGAAGCCTCTCATCAAAGCCTCCCCTCCAGCCTTGCCTCCAGCCAGACGGTCAGGAGGCTACCTGGGGACTGTGCACATCCGAATGGGATTCCTGTGGGGATGGAATGTGTGGTGGCTGACTGTCCTGGGAGGCTGCATGGTGATTTCACACAGGATTCAGGATGCCTCCACCTGATGGAATAGACGAGGAGGGAATTAGCTTGATGTCCAGATCGTTGAGAAAGCTTGTGTTGGCCACATGGCTCTGATCAAACGTCTCAAGGAGGGGCAAGACATGGAGTGAACTTCATCCTTCAGGGCTCCGGGCCTGCTGTCCATATCAGAGCCTCAGACAGGGCCATGGCCCACTCCCCTTGACAGCCCCTTACCCACCTTGCTACGTACTCATCCATGGTTCACCTTACATGTGTCAGTTTTCATGTATCTGCATCAAGAGTGAGAGACTTGAGAGTTAAGAAAGGAAGTTAGGCACAACGGGCTGCTAATGGTGATGTGCTCATAACCATGGCTTCCGTGTGCTTGCTGTGTGCGAAGCCCTGGGCTAAACCTTTTACATACGTGCCTTGTCCCCCATGCTTCGATTACTATCCCCACTTAACAGACAGGAATATTGAAACTTAGGAATGTTATCAAGCTGCCTGGAAGGAAATATATCCCAAGCGCTGTCTGGACAAGTGGCCCAGCGTGGTGTGAAGTGCTCTGCACACAAGGGCTCTAATTAATCCCTAAGAGAACGCTGGGAGGCTGGCATTTATTCTGTCCATTTTTCAGATGAAAACACTCAAGTTCGAAGAAGTGAAGGTTTGCCTGAGATCACACAGTGAGGATGAGAAAGGCCAACTCAAACCTGTGTTTATCTGTGGATTGTCAACTATGCCACCCTGGCTCTGGCTAGAAGCTGGAAGACCTGGGTGTTAGTGGCTGCTTTGCCTCTTATTAATACATATAAAATGGGAGGCTGGATTACATGGTCCTTCAAGTTCCATGCAGTGCTACTGTTGGGGGATTCTCTGAGGAAGCCGGAGTGCCCTGGAGTTTGGGAAACCATCAGTGGTCTGGGAGTGGGGTGCTTCTAAGTGTGCCGAAGGGGGACAGAGGGAAGGAAGAGCAGTGTTGAGGCTCCTCCGAGCGGAGTGTCCAGGAGCAGGAAGACTCGGGGCAGCAGCTTGGGTGTGCGGGCTCAGTGAGGTGTTTTCCTAAAAGAGAAAAGGGGGTGCTGCGGTGCCTCCCTCCGTAACTGCTCGTGTCCCAGCAAGGGCTGAGTTTTTATGGGCTGTCATTTAGTGCAGAGAAAAACGTGTGGTGCTGAGCTCAGCCGGGTCCTCTGTGCCGGTGTTAACTGGTCTCTCTCTCTCTCTCTCAGCCACATGGCTGGGCCATCCCAGAGACCAGCGGGCAGGACAGTCAGACCAGGCGTCGACGCTCCCTGCACTCCCTGGAGAACATCTGGGTGGCTCTGTGGGCCTCCTCTGCCCTGCCACAGAGGATCACTGCTGTGTGGGGCTTCTGCAAAGGCCGAGCTTTGAGGCGGGCCGGGCTGGGCTGGCTTTGCCTCTTTCTGGCTGGGGGAGTCACTCAGCCCCTGGGTCCCCACCTCTACTCCACAGACTGGCACCAGTGCAGGGTCACATCTCAGAGGTCCCCAGGGAGGTAAGGAAAATGAGGATATGCAATGGGGCCTTCAACAGCATACGGTTAAAAGACCAGCCTTTATTCTGATGAGGTTGTCTGCTACTGACATTAAAATATCCTTTCTTCTACCAAGAAGGCATAATGAATGTAGATGCAGCAATTTTTGGTTTGTTTTTTTAACTTCCTTACTTAGGAAATTTAAATACAAGTTAGCAACGCTTGTGTACTCCCCCAGTTTTTGTTTTGTAACTTGCTCATTTGTGAACTCTAAAAATTGGAAATCACTGACATAGCGTCTCTGAATATTAGTTTGTTCATCTGTAAAGTGGGCATAATAATTAGTTCTATTTCTCTTGAAGGGCAATTGTGATGGAAAGGTGAGGTAAAGCACGAGGGCTGTCCAGAAAGTAGCCAGCCATTCTCATTCTATTGATAATGGCTGGATTTTTTTTTCCAGACAGCCCTGATATTACAATGTCCCTGAACTCAGTTTAAAATAGACTTACACTTCCTTTTCATGTCAACTGTTAGGATCGAGGTGTACTTACTGGACATTTGCCCCTGTCACCATGTCTGCCCATCATTTCTAAGGGTTTTCCTAGGGCTTTGGCTCATGTGTGCTGCAGGGAGAGTCGCAGGGTCTCTTCTGTTCCATGGCACCCCTCTTGTCTCCACAGCGCAGTCTGGGTTCTTACAGTCCCACGTGAGGTCACCATCCCTGGCTATCTCTGAGACCCCAGAGGCTTACTCAACCTAAGGGTCAGTCTTGGTTGCTCTCACCTCTCAGAAGAAGGCTGCCATTCAGAGACGCCCCTGACATGTTGTCCAAATGCTCATTACCACCAAAACGTGTTGCTCTTTGAGCTGCTGCTGCTTCTACCATGATAAATGGTGGCGACGAGGTTCTGCCCGTCCCCTGGACAGCTTCCGTGTAGCCAAGGACAGCTCACTCCCCCATCAGGCTGCCCACAGCCCCTCCACACTGCAGGTCCCAGGAGGACCAGAGTGCAGAGTACATGTCTCCTTCCTCCAGTCCCTAGGCTCATTTCATTTCCTGCACCTCCAGGCAGGGTGATTGCACAGGGGAGCACCAATTCCCTTCACAGGGATAGCCCCTCCCTGCCCCGCCCCCACATCGCAAGGTTGGTCCCATCCCCATGACCTAAAGAGCTAACGTTTCCAATGGTTATAACCCACGGTCCCACGGCCTGGCACATTAGGAAGAGTTCCTAAGGCTTCACTTCCCATCCTAAGTCTGTAGGAGCACAGGTTCAGGCAGGGCTAGGACCGGGAAATCCTTCCCTCAGAAAAAGCCAAAGATTCTACCCGTGGTTAATGTGGGGTTGGGGTGGGACGGGAGCAAGGCCCAAATGCTGACTCTAGTCCTGACCCCAAGGCTTGAAGCACCCCAGGGCTCTGCCTCCACAACCCCAACACCTTCGTACAAGAAGGTCCAGTGTTTAGAGGCCTTGTCCCGCCCTCTCCATTCAGAAGCTCTTCCATCTGGCTTTAAATTACCTTCATTTCTAGCCTAGTGGGAGTTTTCCTGTCATTTCAAAGGTCGATGATATCCGTCAAAGAGGACCAGTTGAGGAAGAAGCCTTGGGAATTTCCAGACCCCAGCAGTAAGGGCGTGGAGGAGGAGGAAGCAGGCCTCCAGCTGAATCCAGCCCTGCTGAATCCTGGCCCTGTGGCTACACTCCCTCCCAGCCTCTACTTGAGCAGATTTGCAGGTGTGGCCAGGCTGGGGTGTCAAGCTCTACTGTCTCTGAGATACTGTGAGGGAAGGGCTGCAGATCTAGGGTCCCCCCAAAGGCCATGCACTTAAATTCCTTCATTCTGCAAAGATGTATTTAGTGTCTCTAGACATAAGACATGTTCCCACCCATTAACCCTGCAGAGGTCACAGCTGACTGAGAGACACATTAAGAGCCTATCTATCAGTCCATTTTGAGTTGAAAAACTTTCACAGGGACTAATGAGACAGTGGTACAATGGCAGCGGGGACTGTGCCTGGAGAGCTGGGAAGCAGGCATAGCTCTGCCTGTAAGTGCCAGATGACTTTGGGGAAGTCATTCTCCCTCTCCAGTCCTCAGTCTCCCCAGCTGTCAGGCCCAGATGCACCCATTGCTAAGGGCCCCCGCTGCACTGGCCCCAGGAACAGTGTGAGACTGCAGGCGCCCTCCCACTCACTGGACCCAGCTGATTCTCACGGCTCGGGGATTTCTAAGTCTCATCATGTCACTTCCCAACTTACATCTACAGGGGCTTTTTATGTCCTGTAGGATGAAGTCCAGAATTCCCAGCAGGGCTCAAGAGGTTGTGCGTTCTCTCCGGGCTCCCTGCATCCAGCAACGCCGACCCCTTTATTCTCCAGTTCCCTGCGCCCATGCCCCGCCTCACCCCAGCACTGTCCTGCAGGTTCTCCCCTTCCCCCATTTCTCTTAGGTCCCTGTGACACGTTCCCCTTGCTTATCCTCTGAATAACGAATCTTGTCATCCCTGGTGTTGGAAATCTCGTCACCACCCACTGCCCCTTCCCAGATTGTGAGCTCCAGGAAGGCAGGGTCCTTCTTGTTCTCCATGTTGTCCCCAGCACGTGGCCTGGCCTCAAGTCCATGGTTCCTGGATGAGAGGCTCTCTTTCCCCCTCAGCTTCCATGCTGCTTGGTGGCTCACAGCAAAGCATTCTGGTCATGATGGTTTCTCCCCAGCTCTCTCAGCAAAACTGCACTCATTACGTCCCCTCTCTGAAAGGCATATTCCAGACAATGGCAGCCACTCTGCCCACCTGAGTCGAGCATGGCAGCATGGTCCTGCCCAGGGCACCCAGTGTGGGGAGAAAGCAGCATGTTGGTTCTTGTCATTGCCACATCGTATAGTGACTTTGAAAAGATACTTCCTTCTCTGGGTCTTGGTTTTCTCATCTAAAGTGAGGGGTTGCACTCAATTATGACATTTAGTCCTTAATAAGTACTTACATTTTTGCCAGGCCCTGGGCTAAACCATTTATATGCCATATAGGTAATTCCCACAGCAACTCTATGGAGCAGGCACTGTTATTAGGCCCATTTTACAGACGGGGAAACTGAAGATTAGAAAGTTTATATAACTCTCCCAAGGTCACTTGGCTAGGAGGTAGCAGAGCTAGGGTTTGAACATGAATTTGTCTGTCTGAATCGAGATGCTTGGCTTGTAACTACTTTGCCTCCTGTCTCCTGACAGGTTATTCAAGGAGTGTGAGTCTGCCCAGGACCTTAGGAGGGGCAGCATGAGATCTGAGACTTAACGTGCTCTCAATACAGCTTTCTCCCTGGAAGCAGGCAGGCAGTGCAGGCCTTCAGCCCGTCGTCTTTGAACCTTTGGCAGCCCCGTAGTCCTACAGTAGCTCTCAGCTGCCCTAACACGTGAGAATTGGGAAAGAGCTAGAAAGATTTCTTGTCCAGATAGCAGGTCTCCAAGTTACAGCCTTCTTTCTTTGCTACAACTAGGTCCCGTGCTTTTCAAATTTAAATTTTCATCGAAGCATTAGACGCATACAGGGAAGAGCACACGTTATACATATACAGTGGAATGAATCATCTCAGAGTAAACACACCCATGTAACCAGCACCCAGATCAAGACATAGAATATCACCAGCAACCCTGAGTCCCCCTCAGGGCCCCTCCTAATCATTACCTTCCAGACCCAGTGTGTTTTGATCCAAGCGTACTCCCTAGAGCTAGGGAGAAGGGCTGAAATAAGAAGTTAATTTTCAAATTATCCTTTCATCTCCAGGGAAATCGTAAGTCTGCAGGAAGGAAGGAGGTGGAGGAGGGGAGGAATTCAACACAAGATGTATTAAACCCTCAGAGCAAATGGCTGCAGGTTCCAAAGGAACAGGAAGAGTGACTTGGTGTTCTGGGACCAGATTGTGTGTGTGTGCGTGCGTGCGTGTGTGTGTGTGCGTGCGTGCGTGTGTGTGCGTGTGTGTGTGTGTGTGTGTGTGTGTGTGCGTGCGTGTGTGTATGTGCGCGTGTGTGTGTTCGTCTGAGTGGTGGAGGTCATTGCTGGGTAGGATGGAAACACGGGGGTCTGTGGGTTGAGTGCTTCGCCTCATTTGCAGGGTTAAGGCAGGCCTCGCTGAGGAGGTCATGCTTAGCTGAGTCTAGGACATTTAGCCTAGAGCCTCTGTGCCCCAGCCTGCCTCCCATCCTCCACCCAGAGGAAATGGCTGCAGACGCCAGCACTCTGGGTATGCCTGCTGGAAGGACGGCCTTCTGGTTTCTTCAGAAACCGTGGAATGGGATGGAAGGGAGAATGGGGCCCACGCGAACACCTCCCATTTGGGGAGGGAGGGTCTCTTGCAGAGTTGGCCTCTTGTCAAGCTCAGGAATATCTGCATAACTATGGGGCTAAGAATCCCAGCTAGGACCTTGAGTTTAATGACCGTGAAGTCACCTAAAACTCTTGCATTGGGGGTTACTGCCCTTCTATCTGCTTCACATAGAGGAACGGGAGACTCAGTACAGAGGACAGTCAAATTCTGGGGCAAGCCCAGCCAACCCTAGGTCTTTGGAATTCTTATTCATTCCAACAAACAGCTTGGGTGTGGTGAGTGTGAGTGTATTTCTGTCCACCCTTCCGCCCCCACCGGAGAGAGGCTGTTGTCGTGTTTCTCAGATGACACTGGAGAACCAGGAGGTATGCAAAACCATAGGGTAAACCTGCAGCAAGCATCTTCCTAGCCATCCATATAGGTAGGGTTTTTTTTAGGAGTATATTAAATAGAGTAACAAAACTCACATACCCTTTTGAGACTTCAGAGAAAATTTTGCTGTTAAGGAGCTTTAGGTGGTCCCTTCACACTGTGTACCTGTCCCTAAGGGGTGCACATCAGCTCTCCTCTGCTGTACAGGAACCTTTGTGGACAAGTCTGAGTGATACTGAGCAGAGAAGCAATCAGTAGTTATTACACACCAGGATAGAGTTACCATCAAGCTTTGTCTCTGAGAAGAAGGTTGGGTTATGACAAGGGTACCATATACCCCAGTTTGCCTGGGCCAGTCCCAGTGTATGCCTATTGTCCAGGAATCATTATTAAGAGCATCTCCTCACACTCCCAGAAGAGCCCAATTTGGATGAATAATCATATGGTTACTCTAGCGGTGAAGACCCAGGAAGAGGAGGCAAGGAGGCCTGGAAGCCCATTTCCTGGCGGGAAGTAACTCAACAGCAGGAAAGCCTTGCGTCTCTGCAAGGAGCTCCCCAGGACTTTGGGAATCCATGAGGAGGGAGAATCCTGATGTGGCCACTCTTAATGGTCCATTCTTGGCCTTCTTGGTCTGGACGAAGGTCACATGATGATGCCAGAACAGAGCGGAGGAGGCCAGGCTGAGCCAGCCTCAGTGGGTTCCTGGAGCAGCCAGAGAGGAAAAGCCTCGGAAAACAAGACAGATTATGGTCAGGGAGGTTGGCATGCTGAAGTCAAAAGGATGGGTCAGTTCCAAGGGGTAAGTACAGAGACATCAATAGATGAGGCAAGAAGCCTGGAACCAGGAACTGGGGGAAAAGTTTGGGAAGAGGAGAGCAAGGTGGCGGGGCAGGGGGTTGAGACAAAGGCTGTGACAACACTAGTGGCATGAGGGATGACAAAAGAAAAGTGCCACCTGGCTGGGCAGGAGACATTGGCCAGGCAGGACAAGACCTCCCTGCCCCAGACTACATTCACAATCAGTCAACTGAATGGCCTTCTGATTTCCTGGCTGACATTTGGTGACATTGCTGTGAGTACCTTAAGAGTAGTTAGTTTTATAGAAAAAGGTATTCATGAGAGGAGGAAGAGGTCTTCAATAAGAAAAGGGCTGGTTTTAATATTAACCCTTTTCAGATGATTTCCTTGGGTACAAATGAATCAGCTCTCCCCATCCACTGAGACCAGCCTCGCCAGAGTGTGTGAACTGAGGACTGATAGCAGAGTAGCAGCTGGACGGTGTGTGTTTCCCGTGAGACTTCTATCCCACCGTGTGGGTGCTGCGTTGAAATAGATTGCCGTGGTTGCCAGACGTATGATACTGACCATCGTGTGTGACTCAAACAAATGTTGAGGAAAGAACCAAGAGTTTGGCCTTGTGCATTGACGTGATTCACGTAGATCTATTTTAATACTTTCCTTTTTCCATTCCCGTTTGTGCCACCTCACTGTCTGGGGCTGCCCATCTAGGTAAGCTGACCACACGTACCGTTTGAAACGGGACAGTACCGTGGTTTTCTGTCCGTTGAAAACGGTACGTCTGGTCAGCCTACGTCTAGGCCACCCCTCTGCTCCTAAGGCATGCCACGGCCGCAGTGTGGCGGGCCCGGTCCGCACCCGGCATACCTGTCCTGAGTGCTTGCTCCCGGGGTGGAGTGCAAATATGGCCTCCTGGCTGCTGTGCCCACAGTTACGCACTAGGAAGCTGAGGGGACAACTCTCAGGGCAATGTCCTCTGGGGCTTTTGATGTCAGCAGTGGCAAAGAAAAATTCGGGAGCCCAGAAACCAAAAGCAAATGTGACAAGTTGGGAATAGGCATCACTGGTAGATTGGGGACTGAACACGTGTGTAAGGAGTTTCAGAACAGCCCGGAGGGAATTTGTAGTTTGGGTTAAGAATGAAGAGTTTTTGGTTTACCTTGCATAAAATTCAGACTTGACCACTTACCAACTGTATGATCCTGGGTAACTTAATTAACTGCTCTGTTCTTTAATTGCTTCCTAAGAGGGCTGTCCAGAAAGTATCCAGCCATGTAACATGAAAAATGGAGGCATTTATGGCTGGGTTTTTTCCGGACAGCCCTCTTATGAAGCGAATGAACCCTACCTCTCAGGGCCATTTCAAGTGTTAAAAGAGATAACACATGCAAAGCAATTAGAATCAGTTCTAGCACATAGGAAGTGCTTAACATACTGTAACAAAAATACTAATTAATTAAAATACAGGCATACATCGTTTAATTGTGTTTCACTTTATTGCACTTGACCAGATGTTGGGCTTTTTATAAACTGAAGGCAAGAGCCTCCACCAGCTAAAAGATTACAACTTGCTTTATTGCCATACTTGCTTTGTTGCAGTGGTCTGGAACCAAACTCACAAACCAACACAATCTCCCAGGTATGCCTATAAAGTTCTCAGAACACGAAAGAGGAATACTCGAACATATATGTCAGTTCTCCACAGTATGGGATCATTCTGAATGGTCAGAACCATTCTGATACAAAAGCCAAGGTGAAAGCAAAACCCTCCATAGGATTTTTCTGGGAACGTTTGTAAAAGGTTCCAGTCCTACCAGTTAGTACAAGGGGAATCTCTTGCAGGAGCTTCAAATGTCTTCAGTTCAGTTTGTTCATTTGCAGAATAGGGAACTGGCCCCAGAGAGGGGCAGTGACTCAACCAAGGTCGTGCAGCAATTTCAAGGCAGAACCAGGAATAGAACTCAGATCCTGTGACTTCCGAACTAGTGGCTTAACACTGCACAGGCCAGCGGTCCCTCTCTCCTGGTCTGTTCTGCCATAGCCCTCAAAGCACCACCCACAGTGAGTCCAGGGGTCCTAATGAATGACCTCAGCCAGGGCTTCTCAAACTTAAAAATGCAACTGAATTACCTGGGGATCTTGTTAAAAATGCAGATTCTATTTTAGGAGAATTCGCATTGCTACAAGCTCCAGATTGTGCTTCCACTGTTCTGATCACACTTAGAATACCAAAGCTCTAGGCCAGCGCTGTCCAATAGAAATATCATGTAATCTAAGCTACATCTATAATTTTAAATTTTCTAGTGTGCATGTGTTGCCTGCCTTTGAGTTGGCTCTACCTGAATGATGTCCACAGTGTCCTGCCCTCAACAGCCCTGCTTAGCTCCTATAACTCATGCCCATGGCTTCTTTCATGGAATTGATCCAGCTCGTATTTGCTCTTCCTTTTTTCCTGCTGCCTTCTAATTTTCTAGTAGCAACATTCAAAAAGAAACAGATGACATTCATTTGAACATACTTCATTCACCCAATATATCCAAAATATTCTCATTGCAACATATAATCAATATAAAAATTAATGAGGTATTTTACACTCCTTTTTCTACAAAATCTTTAAAATTCTGTGTGTATGAGCATTTTACACTTAGAGTACATTTCAGTTCAGACTTGCCACATTTTCAAGGACATAGTTGTCACGTGTGCCTGATTGCTACAGCGCATTTCTAGGCAATGCCTCAGTAGAAGCCAGCTCCATCCTCCACCCTGTGCACCTGCTGAATATGACCATCTTTTGGGGTCTTTCTCAGGCTTTTCCCACCTTGGCAGGCCCACCTAGCCCACTCTTGCACCCTTGTCATGAGTGAGGTCTATCTAGCTCTAAGCCATGAGAACAGCTGCATGACTCCTACCCAATTGCAGCTTCCTGTAAATACGATAGTCTACATAGAGACAAGGGCCAGGAAGGCCAAAACCCATCTTCTCCCTTCACTGCTCAGTGATACCGGGTATATCTTGGCCAAAAGACCTCCATCTGACAGGCAATGTAGTGTCAGAATATTCCATTAAAAGCCTGTGTGCTCTGCTCTCAATTAGAGGAATGGGGTTAGAATACTTTCCACACGGCTCAGACCCTACCACTGTCTGGCCTGGTGGTTTGAAGGGTTCTGTGTGGGGCCAGTCATGACAGTGAGAGACACAGGTTGTGATTCCACGGTGGAGCACCAGAATGACATCTGTGGGTCCTCCGTGACTTTGGGTGTGGCTCTCGTGCCAGAGGGACATCGATGGGATCATTTGACAGCTCTGGCCATGATCACATACTCACTGGGAGAAATCCCCTCACCAGCTCATGGCTTCACTGTGGGGGTTTCAAGTCTTGTCTGAACCAGAATGAAAGCTACAAGCTTCTTCCCTGAATGTGACTTGCAGGTGACTCAGCAGGCACTTCTGTTCACATGTACCACTGGAAACCCAAATGTTCGCTTTTGTCTGAGAAAGCCCGTAGGTGATGCTATGTAATGCTAAACATATGAATACCTGGAAACATCTAACTACACTGTGCTCTATAGACAACACATCTACATAGGGGTGTTCTGATGAAGGGCATTTTCTGGAAAAGCAGAAACTGTTCCTTGTTTCGCTCCTTATTGTTGCAAAGCCCCTAAACTTGGCTTTACTTTTTCCTGCCTTCCTAAATAGAGTATAATGAGCAAGATCAAATTCTGTCTCACGCTTCAATATCATGATTTGCTCCAGCATACATTTTTGCATATCGACCATACAGGCAATTATACAGAGGGTGCCAAAATATGTATACACAATTTAAGAAAGGAAAATAACTGTATTAAAAGTGTAATACTCAATATATACTGATAACAAAAGAAGGATACAAGTCACTTTAACTTCTGCAATTACAAGAGGTGCTCACAGTGGTCACCGTCAGCGTGCAGACACTTCTGATTACGGCGAACTACTGCTGAGCAACGTTGACCAAAGTGACCACTTGTATCACTGTGCATGCCGTTTCAGTTTCTTCCCAAAGTACTGGCAGTGCAACCGGTTTTCTACGATACACCACGTCCTTTCAGGTCCCCCACAGGTAGAAGTCACGGGGTGTTAAGTCAGGAGAATATGGGGGAAACTCAACCCTATCTCGTCATCTTATCCATTGTCCTGGCAAATGGACTTGGGGCTCCTTGAACAACACACGTGCTTCTGCTATTTTCTTTGACTTGTCCTGCCTGTCGCATGGTGACACTAGCATCCATTTGGTTAATGTCATCTTTTGAGCAAATGTCATACTACACATTGCTACTGTAATTCAATTCAACTTCAAAAAGTAATGCATAGATAACATCCCTTAAAATGTGTATATATATATTTGGCACCCCAGTATTTCATTCATTGAATTAACAAATATGTCCTGAGTACCTATCATGTGCTGGGTGCTGTCCTGGACTCTGGGGATGCATCAGAAAAACAAAATTCCCTGCTTTTATGGAGCTTATATTCAACTGCACGCATGTGTGTTGATGTGAGGGGAGGTATGGGGGTGGCAAATAAACAAGCAAATAAGATATAAATTATACCAGGGACTATGTACTGTTCTATGTACTGTTGCACAGTTGATGGGCTCCAAACTGAGGTCACAGGGCATCCAGGGCTCCTCATACCCACCCCAGGACAGGTTTTGCTACCTGCTAAGGGTCCCTCCTATAGAGGGACCTGACCAAGAGCTTCTCTCCAAGCTTAGTAGCTTCCTGGTTACCTGTGGCATGGAACTTGCCATTCAAGCAGGTTATTTGGTGCCTCCTGCCCCCATATTTTCAGATTCATTTCTCTGTTTCATCACCTGCCACCAGCCGGTCTCTGCACGGACCCTCAGTTCCCTCTGTGTTGTAGCCAGGACTGCCCATGACTTTCACCCTCCACAGGGTCCTCTCCTGATGGGAGGGGAGGGGATGCTGTGTTTTCACTGAGATAGCAGATGGATTGTTTGTACCATAAACTTTCCCCGATGTCATGAGGTGGGAGCTGTGATAGCTAGAGGAAATATAAACAACTATTTTCCATGCGCTTTTTATGTCTCTGTCAGCCAGGAGTGCCATGCTGACACAAACACAGTATTAATTCACTGTTTGAAGTTGAAATGTGCCATAAAAACACATGGTCCTTCAAAGAGTTGACTCACAGCAGCCTGCTTTAAGAGGCCACCACAGTCATCTTTTGAGGAAAATAAAACAAAAATATATTCACCAAACATTGCCTTCGGGGGAAGCTGAATATATTTTTCCTATTTATGATCTTGTCCTTTTCCACCTGATAAATAGTGATTGATCTCCCCACCCCCACCCCTGCCCTTTCTCCTCTTGTAGGTGGGGCCCCAGTTCACATGGTCTGATGGTTAAATAACAAGTGCTTCTGTGCCCAGCCCAGCCCTGCCCAGAAAAACCCAAATGCCAGCAATACTGGGGGGATATCTGAGGTCAGCACTATTCTGGGAAAGACAGAACAGGGGGAAAGACACTGAGCTGAGAAGCCACCAGGTCTTAACGAAGACTTTGGTCTTTGTTAGAAAAATGTTTTTATTGTAGCTGGTAGGGGAGTGTTAGGAGATTGAACCATAAGACACTATTTGGCTGATCCGTATGAGATTACCATTTTTTTGAATGAAACATAGACATTACTGACTCTTTCATCTGGCTTCATCTAAAAATAAACAACAGCTACCATTTATTGATTACTGCTCGTGTGCCAGGCATTAGGCTAAGCGCTTTGCAAGAATCATGTTGTTTAATCTTCACAATAACCCAGTGAGTTAGTGTCTTATGTTGGGTTCCCAGAAGTAAAATCTAAGGATTCGTGATTTATTAAAGTGCTCCTGGGACAAACCAGTGTCGGGGAGGGGAAGCAGGGAGGACAGGGTCGTGATTTTGGGCAAAATCTCAGCCTCATCTTGTAGGGAGTCTTGGTGCTTCAAGTACACCTCAGAGTTTGTCCCACTGCAAGTCAGGTGAGCTGGGCCTTCATATCCACAGTTTGTCACTGGCCACAGGCCACCCTCAGGGAGCAAATGCCCAGACACATGCCCTTTTGCATGTGTGGGCAAAGGGGTGCCAGTATCCCAAAGACAGGTCTCTGAGCAAGGTCACAGGTGCTGGCTATCAGAAGCAAAGCACACAGAAGATGGGGAAGGAGTGGGCCATGGAGATGGTAAGAGAGGAGGTGTGGGCCTTGGCCAAACATTTTTAGAGTCCACTGGACGTAGAAGTTAGCTTTATCACTATTTCACACACGAAGCAATTGAGATTCAGATGGATAAAAGTAACTTAGCTCTGGTCACAAAGAGAAAGGGCTAGAACTCTGTTATCCTGAATTGGCCACTAAGCCATCCACTCAATGTCATGTACAATGACCTTGATCACCGGGGTCAAGCTGATGGTGTCTGGCTCTTCCTTTCCATAGAATGAGCTTTTATAGCTCACTTGGCTCTTGCTGATAGATTTGGGTGCGGGGGGTGGGGAACCCCAGTGACTAACAGCTTTAGCTTATCTAAGCACGTTTAGCAGGAAGCGTTTAGCAGGAAGCAGGACTCACTGTCACATTAGCTCTCCCTTGTATCTCTCTAGGTTGAAAAGGAGGTCTCTTCTACTCTCAGCTCAGGGGGATCTCCTCTCATGTTCCTCCATGGTCCCTGGAGCCTGTCCTCTCACTCAGGAGTCCTTTGGCACAAGCAGGCATGACCTGCTGCTCCCCATGGCTATGGCCAACAGCAAAGCACTATTCAATGCCACTGCTTGAGAAGACTGTTGCTGTTTTGTTCAAGAGCTCACTCCCAGCCCAGCCAGGCCAAGGGACACAGTGACACCAGAATACCTGGTGAGGGGAACCCCTCCAGCTGCTGCCTCCTAGCTCGCTTCCCTGGCCAGGTGCAATCGCTTGCCCTTGTTTGGCAGCCCCGGGTGGCCTTCCTGAGGGAGCTGAGGTGGAGCCCTGCAGCCCAGAACACACCACAGGAGGAAGAATGCAGACTCAGGAGGCAGGGGTCAGAGTTCACAGCCCAGTCCAGCCACTTACTAAAAGTAAGTGGTTACTTAACTTCTTTGTATCCCAGTTCTTTCATCTATAAAAGGAAATGACAATACTCTACCCTGCAAAGATTATATGAGATGTTATCTGTAAGTGCCTAGCACAGAGTGGGCTTTTGAGTACTATTTGGTCCCAGACTTTTTTTCTAGGCTTTGCTGGCATTTCTTCCTGTCATATTACCTGTCTTAAGTCTGGGTCACTGTGTGCATTTTAATACAGCTTAACTGCCCTGAGCTCAATTGGGTGCAGGGTGCAAGCTAGAGAAATGTGTCCTTTATTATCCAGTGTTTTGAAAGGTTGTGTCCCTGCTGGGTTACCATCTGAGTTTTATCAAAGAACACTGGATGGCCTGTGTTTTTTTTCTTCCATCGATTTTGACTAATGAAAGCTAGCACCTGGTCTTCTTCATTGAATTCCATTATATCCATATGCTAATCACTCCTTGGATGAGGCCCTCTTAGACAGCATACCACAAGAAAAAAAGCAAAATGCTACATAACACTGAGATGCTGGGTCATGCCCCGCTCCAACCTTATCCCCCATACACAGAAATGCTGTCCTAGTTTTCAGCAGGCTAAATGAACATCAGTCACATAAGAAAAAAACCTGGCTTGCCACCCACACCATGGTGCTAAGAATAACTTCTGTTCCAGCAGTGGAGCTGGTCAGAATCATGCCCCTGTGTTTCCATCTGGAATTAGGTGTGAGGATTCAGAAAGGGCATTTGTCCGTTTCGAATCTGAGGCTTGCATGGGCCCTGTAACTTGGAAGTCTGACAGAACAAACAAACAAACCTAGAGTAAACACCCAAACACTGGCTTACCTGAAAATCTGTATCATAGTCCAAGTCTTCCGTTTTTGTTGCATGGATCTCATTTACTCTGTTCTTCCAGTCCAAGACTCAGTTTTCTATCTTGCCTCTGTTTACACAGACAGGGCCCAGTTCGGCTCACCATCTCACAGTGGAGTTCTCAACCAGTAGGGCCTCTTGATGACCAGGATCACGACTTTCTAGTTTGGGGCTGAAAGTGGGTTTGGTAGTGATTGGATGTCTGGCTTTGGGGAAAGGACTATTTACCTTCTAATCTTCCAAACAAATAGAATCATCCATTCATTCAAAATTCTGTATCTATTTTCAGAATGCCAACTTTGTGTCAGATACTGTGTTACCTGAGCACCGATACCTCAACGCGCACAAGATAGATACCTTCTCCACTCTCTTGGAGATTACAGGCTGACACGAGATCCCCGAACTCTGGTTGCACAGTAGGATCATCCAGGCGCTTTTTAAAAGTGCTCTTTCCATGTGTTTTCTTCTTTAATCCTCATAATAATCCTACAAAATAGATACAACTATTATATTCATTTTGAAGATGGGAAAACTGAGGCACAGGTTGGTTGATCACTTGGTTATGCAGCATCACAGAAAAAGAACAGGAGCACAGGTGGTCTTGAAGAGAGCTGCCCTGAGCTGCCCTGGGCTCTGAACTGTCTCGCCTCCTTGCTTGGGGTGGGCGGCATGACTGGAAATGGCTAGAGCACGTGGCAGAAGAAAACCCAGGAGGAGGAAGCTAGAGAGGTGGGCAAGAGCAGGGATGAGGGGCCCCTGAGAACACAGCCCAGAGACTGGATTTTCTTCAGTACATCAGGGTTGTCCAACCATTTGGCCTCCCTGGGCCACACTGCAAGAAGAATTGTCTTGGACCACACATAAAATACACTCACATTAACAATAGTTGGTGAGCTAAAAAAAAAAAAGTTGCAAAAAAGTCTCATAATGTTTTAGGAATTTGTTTTGGGCTGCATTCAAAGCTGTCCTGGGCCGCAGGTTGGACAAGCCTACAGTGGGTGATCAGAATATTCCAGATGCCGTGTAGACCAACTAGACCAAGAAGGCATTCGCTGGGAGCTCCGGGTACATGTCTACACAGCAAAAGTAGGTCAGTGTCTTCGGAAGGGAGCGCTGAGGTGCAGACGCTGGCTGACGGCAATCTGCTCTGACAGGAGCTCCGTGCTGAGTGGGGAGGAATGTGAGAAGGGCCTCCTGCTTCTTTTCCCCACTGAACTCTTGCTTCGACATGTTATCAGGACATGTGGGGTCAGCCCCAGAGCAGCTGGCTCTGTGCCTTCCTTCCCGAAGCTTGCACTGCCTACCCAGTGCTGGTGTCCGCTCTGTTCCTGAAGCTTCCCCAAACCTTTCCACACTGCTGCCCAGAGCCAGCTCAGCACAGAGCACAGGGCTGAGCACTGAGGCTGTGGCCATGGGAGACCTGGAAACTCATGCACCTGCCCACTATTCTCAGCCAGGGGAGAAGCAGTAGGCTGACAGTAACACGCATGAGCCTGGTTCCAGTCCCAGCTCTACCACTTACTGTGTGGTATTGAGCAAGACCCTTGATCTTGATATAGATCAGTTTTCTCACCTGTAAAATGCGGTGACCATCCCTACCGTGCATGTTTGTTTTAAGAATTGGAGATATTATTTGTCAGACACCTAGTAAACATGTCCAAGGCCCTCAGTAAATGGCAGTTGTTATTATGCCTGATTACTGTCATTGCCGCATCCTAGGACACTGTGCATCCAGCGAGACTGCAGTGACAGCCGCTGAACATAGAACATACGCCTTATTCTGCAGATGAGAAAACTGACGTCCGAAGGGAATCAGTGGCTTTCCCAAGGTCATCTGGAAATTAAACAGCAGGAGTGAGAGGTCCCTGTGAGAGGTGCCATGGTCCCCAGCATGGAGCTGGGGTGAGAAGTTCAGCTCTGCCTTGGCTACAACCACTTACAGCCTTCGCTCTGATTGCCTCCTTCCATAATGGCAATGATGCAGCCTTCCTGGAAGGGTCGTGTGGATGAATAAGCTGTCATTGCAAAGTGCTGAAAGGTACTCCTCAGGTGCCAAATCATGACTCTCCATGGATTTCAGCACCCTGGTTGGCACGCCTTCCCGCCAGCTGCAAGCTGCATGAGGACAGCGCATGCGCATGTGTGTGTGTGTGTGTGTGTGCGCGCGCATGTGTGCGTGTGCGTGTGTGCGTGTGCGTGTGTGCGTGTGTGTGTGTGTGTGTGTGTGTGTGTGTGTGTGTGTGTGTGTGTGTGCGTGTGTGTGTGTGTGTGTGTGTGTGTGTGTGTGTGTGTGTGTAGGGGATTGGGGAAAAGGGAAGAGGAGAGGGGAGAGCATGTAGAAAATTCCAGATTTTCCAGAGACTATGTCTATACTGAACCCCAGTGCACTGTGGCTTTACCCCCTGCCCTGTGATGCAGACGGAAGCGTGCTGTTCCTTCCCAGTCCTGTGCACCCTGCTGTCAGCCCCCTGCTGGGGGAAGGTGTGAGCAAGGGCAGCGGGCCCAGGTGCCCGCCTCTGTGGCCCACAGGGAATCAGGGCCCCGTCGCAGACGGGCAGTGATTTGCCAGATGCTCAGAAAATAAGAAGCAGAGTCAGGGACCCCGTCCGGGTGACTGGTGAAAAAAGTGTGGAATTTGGAATAAGACAATTCAGGATTTGCATCCAGCTGCTACTGCTACCTCGCTGTGTGACCTTGGGAAAATTACCACGTTACCTAATTTACACCGCAGTGTCTTCATCTGAGAACAGGGAGAAAGTACTGCTTTCTAGCATCATTAACTGAGCCGACTCTGGCACGTAATCCTTTTACTCCCACCCTAGCTCCTGCCGACATCCCAGCTGCTTTCTGAAGTGGATTTACCGTGGTGCCTGGACCATGTGTTGATTTTAATAGTGGATTTGGTAAAGTTGCACAGGTATAAGTACAAAGAGGTCGTTGCTGAAAGCAAAGCCTGTCTCTCAAGCGGAGGCGTCACCCTTGGAGATGATGGCCTTTGGGATAAAAGCGGCCGTCGGCAGAGGCGGTGCGGAGACACCTGCCTTTGATACACATGGCAAGGAGAGTGAGGGCAGCGCCCTGAATAGGTGTCTTAGTGGAAACAGGCTGCTCAGGGCTCGATCGTGCCCCTCGGTGCTAAGCCAGTTTGGCAGGAGGCCAGGGTGGGTGTGGGTGGAGGTGGGCCGGGGCTGTGGTGAGAGAGCCTGCCCCTCAGTGTTTCTTTCAGCCTGCAGAGCTGCAAGGACAGCATTCATAGAGAGGTGCCTTCACCACCCCCCCCCCCCCCACCGCACCTGATCCATTCCAGGTTCCCAGTTCTGGGGACGCAGATCCCTTCCCCAGCATGTTGGATGGTACCTGTGAACCTCTCTCAGAGAGGCAGGGGTCCCCGTGAGGCTCCTAGCCTCAGGTTCTGAGTCTTCACTCCATGTCTTAGCAGCAGATGTTTCTACAAACCCAGATATGCCCACATCAAGGGGTCACGTGGTGGTTCTGTGGTAGGTGGGGAAGGAACTGTCCCCTGGACACACTGTGTGCCAGGGAAAATGATCATACTAATGGCGATAGTAGTTACCACATATCAGTCCCTGATTTAGTGCTTCACACATACTAATTCATTTAATCCTTCCAACAACCCTGCGTGGGCGGTACTGTATAAACCTCATTTTACAGGGAAGAAGCCTGAGGCTCAGAGAGGTTAAGTAACTTGTCCAAGGTTACACCTAGTAAGTGGCAAAGCTCAAACCCGTGCAGTCAAACTTAGGCCAACTCCGAAGTCATCTTCCTTTTTAACCACTATACCCTACTTCACTGCCTCTCATTTAATCTTCCCCCAAAGTCCCAGGAGCTGGGTCTTTACTAATGACATAGGTGACGAAACTGAGGCTCAGAGAGGTTAAGTGACTAGGCCAAGATCGCACAGCCAGTTAAGTCTTTCCACGTCACTAAGGGACTTTCAGAGGCACAACCGAAAACTTGCTATTGTCTCTTACCCCATAGGTAAGAGGGAGGAGAGTGTGGGGGCACCCAGCTCTTTGCTCACTGCCTGAACCTCCACCATAAGCACAGGGGCAGGTAGCCTGAAAGCCCTATTTTTGCCAGGTTGCCCTCTTTGCCTTTCAGACCTCACCCCAACATCTTCACAAACATCACCCCAAACATCACTTCTCCCAAAGCCTTGGCTGCCTTGACAGTATACTCGTAAAAGGGTCTAGGTTCTTTATCGGCTGACAGCATTTGCTTCACTTAGAAATTTTACATTTACTCTTGTGATTATATAATTATTGTCCATTCCTCTAATTATATTGTAAGCTCTATGGGAAAAGAACTTTGGTTCTTGCTAACTTTGTATCACCAGCAGTCAGCATGTGGCCTGGCATTCAGCAGCACTAAAATAGCATTGAAATAAATGAATGAATGAGTATAGCACCTACAAGGTTCTAGACTCATCCTCAGCCTCCATGATCTCAAATCTTTACAACAACCTTGTGAAATAGTTGCCATCATTCCCATTTTGCTGATGAACAAACTGAGGGTCAGAGAAGTGAAATGACCCTTGCTTCATCCATTTTTTTTTCCGAGATTAAGTCTGGATTCACACCCAGGTCTGCCTGACTCCGGCCCCAGGCTTCTCTCTCCTTCACTCCACTCTGTCAGAAAGGAACCTGGATACAAGACGCAGTGCTGAGGGGCTCTGCCAAAGTTTCTCCTCCGGGGAAAACAGAAGAAAATGGGGTTGTGGAGACCCGACAGGATTAAAAGTCAAGAATAACAGATCAAAGGCAAGGAAAGAGCCAAAATGGTCTTGGGAGGAGATTCTAGAAACCTGTCTTTGATAACTCAGCAGGAAGTCAGGCTTGCAGGCCGGCCGCCTTTGAAGACTGGATTCTCTGTCTCCAAACCCAACCCTTCGTGGTCCCCCCTTGGGAAGGCTAAAACCCTAACAAGCACATGATTCTGAATGAGAGTTCATTCAACATCTCCAAGTTCGAAAAGACGGTCTTTGTGGACTCAGGGAAGCCAGGGTGGTGATGCTCCCGTCTTCAGGGCAGCCTCAGGGAGGCTAGCTTTGTTAGATTCACAGTTGGCACATGTCCAGACTGCCCTGGGGAGAAAATCCTGATAAATTTATCAGTGAATGTCTAAAATTCTTGCACAATATGAAGCTTCAAGAAAATTGCCAGGCACTTAAAAAAAAAAAAAGATTTAATGGTGTCTTGCCCCCACTGTTTGTAAAACAGTATCTTTCTAAGCCAAAAACAGCCCTGCGTATTTTGTTCTTTTCCACTCGTCAAGCTCTGAGGTTTTATTTGCCCTGGGTTTGGAGAACGAGCGGAAATCAACACAGCTGTTTACGTTTAGTGGCTTTGCATGATCTCAGGGCACAAAAGATCCTCATGGGTGTCTCCGCTTTGTTGACAGTTCTTAGACCAGCTTCGAGCTCAGCCAAGGGGTGGTGTGAACTGGAATTCCCTTTCACACATGCCGGGTAGGGTTCATTTCAGGCATAGTGGAGCCCTCTTTCTCCTACCTCCTCTCTTTCGGCAGGATCAGGCCTCTGTCTCCAGGCCAGCACCATTGGGTGTAGAGACAGCT
Source organism: Lyroderma lyra (assembly GCA_004026885.1). Taxonomy (NCBI): domain Eukaryota; kingdom Metazoa; phylum Chordata; class Mammalia; order Chiroptera; family Megadermatidae; genus Lyroderma; species Lyroderma lyra. The sequence goes on along the minus strand of PVJL010000606.1, from coordinate 235,807 downwards.
TGGTAGATCAGTCAGAAAGAACTGATTTCCAAGGCCCACTGCTCAGGGGTGGTCTTGGCACTTCTGCAGAGAATGATTCTGTGAGGAGCTGCTTCCCAGGCAGGAGGGAAAAACAGGACCTCTGGAGTAAGTTCCTGCTTCTCTTAGAAGGAAAGGATCCTGCTTGTTAGTGACTTTTTAACGTGTACAGGTAACATCCCTTTAGCTGAAACTGGATCTTAATCGTTGATAGCTAAGAAAGAGCTTGTCGGTTTGGGACAGAGGGCATCTCTCCCAGCTGCAAGGACAGAGAGCAGAAATGAGCTAGCTAACTTCCACATCACTAACATGTGGCACAGGGCTTGGTTCACTGGAGGGTTTCATAAGTGTCCCCTGAATAATTAAAAGGTTAAAACAAGTCAAGATATTTACTTGAAAAATACAGAAAAACCCATGGAAAAATAAGTTAAAACCAACCTTAAATTTCAACCCTTTGAAACAATGATATAAAAGAAGGAGAAATTACTAGTCCTCTATCTTGCCCTTTGGAAATAACTGCTGTTAACCATTTGGTGTGATTTCTTTTTCCTTCCTTTTTCTTGTCTTTATAAACATTTATTTATATATATGTGAACACATATAAATATATGAGCAAATTTTAATAGTAGCCAAACATATATATATAAATATTAAGATGAATACCTCCACAAAGAACACATTTTCAATTTAACAAAAATTACAAAATCCGTGCCAAAGCTTGTCCAACCTATGGCCCGGGGGCCGCACGTGGCCCAGGACAGCTTTGAAGACTGCCCAACACAAATTCTTAAACTTTCTTAAAACATTACAAAAATTACGCACCCATTTCTTTTTTCTTTTAGCTCATCAGCTATTGTTAGTGCTGGTGTATTTTATGTGTAGCCCAAGACAATTTTTCTTCTTCCAACGTGCCCCAGGGAAGCAAAAAGTTTGGACACCCCTGATAATCTTTTTTAAGTTACCCACTGTCGGGACTTTTCACAACAGCACAGCCTTTTATGAGCACAGACTTCTAAGAGGTAACTTGCTCTAAGTCCTCCTCGGAGAGTCCTGAACCCTGGGCACCACCCGCCTCTCCGGTGGGTCAGACACTGACCAGAAGCACACCTCCTAGTCTCTCACAGCGGATGTGTACCAGGCTCTGTGCCTGGTGCAGAGTCAGAGGGTGGGCATGAGGCTCCCAAGATGATGTGGCAGAGGGGGCGGCGGAGACCGGGGAGCAGGTCACTCAGCGCCTCTAGGCCCACATGAAGAGATGATCCGGCTGCTTAATGCCCTCTGCAGCACTGACTCCGAGGCATCATTTGGGCAGTTACCCAGCAGTGTTTGGGCTTCAGAGGTAGCTAGACTGGCTGAGGGTGTCTCTCAACAAGCAAATCTTGCTCAGAAAGTAGTAGAAGGCCTGAGTTTTTCCAGATTGGCTGTCATTGACTAAAATTATCCAGGTTACTGCCTCAATAGTCTTCCACTCTCAAGTGTTGAGAGAGAAAAGCCTTTGTAACATTTCTGAAAGCAGTGCTTTTCCATTTGCCTGCACCCAGAGAGCTTTACTAACATACAAATGCCTGGGCCCCGTTTCCAGAGAGTCTGATTTAACTGGTCAGTTAAATCAGTGTGAGGACCAGCTGACTCAGAGTCACCCACGTACAGACTCACAGATTCAGAATTCCAGGTCTGCTGGGGGGCCGGGGTGGGGGCTTAAGGATCCTTTAACACCCTCAGTAACAAGCACCCCGGTGATTCTTAGGCTTCTTGTTTAAGGACCACTGGTCCAACCATCTTCGTCCCCCAGAGCAGGCAGCTCTGTCTCAGAGCCCAAGCATTAGGTAGGCAGGCAGGCCCCCAAGGCGGGCCTGGTGCTCATTCCCTGCCTTATTATGAAGACCACCGTCATTCACAACCTGGGTGTTTACTAATTCTTTTCTCCTGTTTCCACCACTGCAAAATGGAGCAATTGTGTGTGCCACCATACAGGGGTGCTCTGAGGAGTCACTGCAATGGTGTTATAAGGCAAATCTCAACAGGAAGCCGTTACTGTCATTTCTACTGTTATCGTTTTGATGGTTAAACCTTTGATAATATAGTGAATACTAGTGCCTAGTGTTCAGTGTTCAGGCTCTGGAGTCCAAGTGCCTGGGTTCAAATTCTGCTTTTCCACCTAATTAGCTGTAGAGTCTTACAAGATACTGAACTCTCCCTGGGCTGGCATAGCTTTTCTGATAGTATTACCTGTACTCCTCATACTGTGCCTCACGTCCCGTTAACCACTACCAATTTGCATTTCCCAATCTCTTCGCCCTTCCCACCCATCCCCCATTCCCACACCCATCTGACACTGTCAGTTTGAATCTATTTCTGTTTTGAGTGTTTGTTTATTATGTTCTTTAGATTCCACATATAAGTGAAATTATACGGTATTTGTCTTTCTCAGTATGACTTATTTAGCTTAGCTAATAACTTCTAGTTCCATCTATGTTGTTGCAAATGGTAAGATTTTATTCTTTTTAATGGCTAAGAAACTCAGCTCTTTTTAAAAATAATTCCTCCCCATCGAAAGAAAACTCTAGTCTCTCAAAGCGTTTGATGGCATAGCGGGCTTTATTGTAATTTTAGGGGAAGAAAAGGGTTGTACTTTGCCCCTGTGCTCCGCTCCTCCTGTGCCCCCTCAGGCGTCTCTTCACATTGCTCTGGTTGCTTCACTTTGGGGGGCCTCTTCATGTTAAATCTGAATTTTTCTCAGTTGTTATAAATAACAATGTAGCTTGACCCCTGTGCTCTGGGCTGCCCTTCTGGCACACAAATGCTCAATAATGTCATCTCTAAGATAACATAGGATCTCAGAGGCTCTCTCGAGTAGCCCAGAACTGACTGACTTCGAAATTTCCAACTTGCCTATTTACTAGAGCCTGAATCTGAAAGGACGTGATCTGTGATTTATATTCCCCTAATGTGATTTATTCACACATCCTGCCCCCACCTACAGAAGGCAAAAGTAGTCACAGTCTATGTTTTGAATGTTTTTTTTCTCTATTACACTTATTTTTTATTAATATTTAGCTATTAGCTTATTGAATATAGACTTCCCTCAGATCCTTTCTGGAATGAGGCAAGATAGCAACTTGTAAAGGGAGGAGAGTGGACCCATATGTCTTAGAGTTTCAATACTAGGGGTGGAAAGGAAAGGAGATTTCTCTCTATTACTTTTCTTTTCTTTTTTTGTTAGTTAGAAAGTTAAATTAATCAAAATAGCCCCTAACCCCATAGATAGTTGATGCTCCTTTGTTCCTTATCGCCATATATTGTACTGCTTCTACTAGAGTATCAGTTATACTATTTGTCACTTATTTTCCTGTTTGCTTCCCCTACTAGATTGTGAGTCCTCTATTTTTCAGTTGTGAAAAAAGGCAATCCTCTGGCTGGGAAACAGCAGTTGCATCATTCTTTAAACCTTGAGAGCAGAGAATAAGAACTTATTCTTAGTTGCTCCCCATCATAATGCCTATAGCCTGGCACATAGATGGCTCTCAATAATTTATTCATTGAATTAATAGTTGAGCCACTTCATATCTAGTTAATCAATAGTTTACTATGTATTTGTTTGACATGTAGTCAGGGCCATTCACTCAGTGCCTGCAAACACACACACACACACACACACACACACACACACACACATTCACAGACTCCTCATACTCCAGCTTCCCAGACCTACAGTCTCCCAGAACTCACCATTGTGCATATTGATTTGCACACAGACCCATCTGGAAGAAGGCAGATTAGAAGTGAGTGGGATACTGTCCTAAAGTTTTAACCCTGGTTTCTCTGTTGTCTGGGATGAGTGGGCTCTCAACTCAGCCACTACCAAAAGGTGGGCATTTGTGCCATCTCTGAGATACGTGTCATAAGCACCAACCATGTTGTAGAAAATTAAGAAAAAGAAAGTTTGTGAAAATGAACTAGTGTGATTTTTTTAACCTTCCAAATAAACTCATAAATGTTTTGTTTTTTGTATTATTAAAGAGACTTACAAATGACCCTTTATTGGTTATAGTCAAGAGTCTCCAAGAGTCTTTTGACTTTTCCCCTAGGTCTTGGCATTTTTTGTGATAGGCTGGAGTTTACATGTTCCAGGCTTTTCACAGGACTGTCTTCTTGGGAGGTAAGGTGCAGCCAGAGGTCTCTAACTCAAATTAAGGGTAGGTTGATGGGGTTGGTTACTTGTAGGTAAACTCTGAAGCCCAATTCACACTCAACTAATCACCAGTGTCTGATTTGGGGATCAGAAAGGGATGTAGCAGGTACCTCTGAGTCTGAGGTTGGCTCTTCTAACCAGGGAGATGTCGGAACTCTAGGATGATTCAGTGGTCCTGAGAGCACCCATACTAAGTTTCAAATAGACCCATCACTAGCATGTGGGTGATTTTGAAAGTTTGAATCAGACAGAATAAAAAGAGAAAAGGGTTGTCAAAGTTGAAATTTAAAATGGTGGGCTGTCCATAGTGCACATAATAAAAAATAATAACAATTTTAAAAAACCAACAACCTGGATAGCATGTTCTTTCTAAAGCAGTTTGCTATTCTCTGAACCAGTGACTTCTTAAGGACCAATGCTTGCCAAACATATTGATTTAAAATTATTCCTTTCATGTTAACATAGCATCCATGTGGAAAAAGAATTTATAGGATGTTTTTGTAATTTGAGATTATCTTATTTAGGGAGGAATCCTGCAATTATCTCTTTTGCTCCAAGGGAAAAATAGCTCCCCGCCTCTCCTTGTCTGTCTGTGATGACAAATTATTTTGCTTTACATAAGAAAAATGAGGATTTATAGGAAAGATATAAAGAATGATGAAAAATGTTTCAGAAAAGAGCAAATAAAATTATTTAAGAGATGAGGAGGCAGGGAAAGAAATTTGGAAATAGACTTAAGATGATAAACAATCAGATTTTACATAAACCACACAGGGTTAAGGTGAATGCTCATATGTTTACCAAATTCTAGAGTATTAGGAACAGGTACTTTTAATACCAAAAAAAAAAAAAAAAAAAAAAAAAAAAAAAAAAAAAAAAAAAAAAAAAAAAAAAAAAAAAAAAGGAAAAAGGAAAGAGAATGCACTGTTTTTCATATTACTGCACATTCAAGGGTCTCAAAAAATGAACTTGGCAGTAAATACAATTTAAACAGGAGATCAAAGATGGCAAATACATAGTCTGTGTGTAATTATTTCTATCTCTGTACCCATGACAGACATTATTAATTGATTAGGGTTTGCAACTAAACTACATAGATGCACCTCAGAATTTTTTTTCAGCACCGTGTGTGACAGAAAGTAACTTAACTACATAAGGATTTTGAGATGAATCCTTTTGCTACACCTGGTTTAGCCTTACTACTCATCATAGGGGAGCCTATTCAGAAAGCAGAATCTCTGCTCCATTCCAGACCTAGGAATTAGAATGTGTATTTTAGCAAGATCTCCATTATTTATTATGTATATTAAGGTTTTAAGAAGACTTGGAAGGGCACTGAATGCATGATGTATTCATTAGGGAGGAAGTTCTCAAACTTTAGTATGCATCAGAATCAGTGTTAAACACTTGTTAAATTTAGATTGCTGGACCCCACCTCCTGAGCTTTTGGTTCAGTAGGTCTAGGGTGTGGTTTTCAAAGAAGTTTCCAGGTGCTGCTGCTGTTGCTGGTCCAGGGACCATACTTTGAGATCTACTGCATTAGGGCCATGGAAATACTTTGGAATATTTCCATGGCCTTTAAAGTCAAAGACTGCAACACCTTTCCATAACTCTGGGAACATCTGTCAGAACCAGGATTCTGGGTAGGAGAGTCCTAAGGTTTAATGTAGCGTAATATTTCTTATGATATATATTCCTGAATTTAAAAGGCTCTCTTCCTGGACAATTGCTGCTAGCATCATTCACTCATTTATTTGATAAATATGGGTAGTTATTTTGTCCACAGCATTACATAAGATGCTGAGAGAATCTAATAGAAGTTTGAATGCAATTCCTAACTTCAAGAGTCTCTCTTTCTAAGAAGAAAATAAAACACACGAAACAATAGACGACAAGGTGGGATCATATGGCAAGAGGCAGAGTGCTAAGTAAGAGGCATGGACCACGTGTGATTTCATTTCAGTGGGAGGGAAGGTACCTGAAATTATATATATATGTATGTATATATAAATGACTGTGCATTTCAGCTTACCTTAGAGTACAAAGTCGCTAAATAGAGTGGGTAGAAGACAAGGTGGGAATAGGCAACAGGCCAGAGTAAGAAGGCACCTTGTCATTTCTTAATGCTGCTTTAAGAGGGGCTTTTAAAACTGAAGTTCGCGGTGGTCTACACAATGAGAAGTCAATGCTATCAGCATTGTAAATCAGGTTATAAGGTGCCCGTGCATACAGAGAAAACCCTACCTCAGATGCAGACAAGAAAAACAAAGAGCTTATACACAGAGATGAGTGGGGTGGGGAGAAGTAACAGTGATTTAATTAATAGGGAAATAATACCCAACTTGTATTGGCCCTTTACATTGCCAGGTACTTGTGCTAAACAACTGCCATGCACTATCTCATTTAATCCAAACAACAGCGAATTATTTAAATGCAGCCAAACCTCCTTACTCCCAATGAAAACTGAAGCTTTATATGGATGCATACAAGATTAAAGAACTTGCCCAATTTAAATCCAGGCAGTTCTGCGGGGGGGGGGGGGGCTCCCCATCCATGAACCACAGGGTTTCTTGCCTGCCTAGATCATTCCTTCTAATTCTCATATCCTTTGAGTCAGTGAGGAACCCAAAAAGCAACTGGGAAAAGGGAAGAAATCCTCAGGTGAATTAAAGTCGAGGAACCTGTGGGGCCAGTGTGTCCAAGGCTCGGACAGGGAGGGGCTCCTACATGAAATGCAGCAAGGTTTAGCCTGAACCAGCCAGGGTCATGGAACCTCTCTCCACTGGCTTCCTCAGGCCAATCTAATTACAGTCTGTGGTAGGTTGCAAGGAGGAGCTGTTTCGGGGCGGGAAGCTTCCTTGGGTATTGTATTTGCCTATAAATACTTCAAATAGTTAAGTGAAATGTGCAGCCTTTGAAAGCTGGAAGGAAGCTATTCGGAGCCCCCCCGCCCCCGGCCCTCCTGGCACAGCAAGCAGAAGAGAGGGGAAACGGCTGGCGTGTCGTTAAACGCGGGAGACAAGTAACAGCCCTGCCCAGGCCAGATGGGGTGGGGGTGGGGGCGGCGCGGGGCTTAGGGCGCGACTCCGGAAGACTCAAACCGTTAAGGTGACTAGAATAATTTGAAAAAGGAAACAAACTTCTCCCGAGCCGTGTCCGCGGGGCCTGGAGGCGGACGTTTGCGTTCGAAAGGGCATTTTTCAAAAGAAGGTTTGGGAGCGCGGGGGTGTCAGCCCGCTGGGAAGCGCGCAGCCGGAGTAATGCCGCAGAGCGGCCACCCGCCCGCTTTGTACTTGCGGCCAAGCGCGGCCCCAGACTTTCGGCCGCGGCCCGGGAGTTAAGGCCACACCCCCTTTGCAGTGAGAGCCGCGGCCGCTGATTGGTGCGCTTCAGACCAATGGGCGCGCCGGGGCGGCCCGGGCTGTCAGCGCGCGCCGCAGACGCGCGGGCCACAGCCTGTCTTCCCCTGTGCGGAGCCCCGCAGCCAGCGCAGCCTTCCCGGTAAGCGCGGCCGCCGCTCACGAGCGCAGCCCTGCCCAGTCGCGCGTCCCGGTTCCCGCGCCCCACGGCCTCAGCCTTGCTGCGCTATAGCGCACGAAGCATGTGCAGACCCACAGGCGCTCAGGTGCTATCTGTCCAGGGGGCTTCTGGGCAGTGGTGATTGACTGACTGTCACGCCTACAGAGACCTTTCGGGGGCTCTCGCCGCGCCTCTGCGTCGCGGGTGACACTGCGGTGCTCGTGATCAGGGCGGCAGCTGCCTCTTGGTGGAGACGTCTTGGGCTCCGTGCGCCCTCCCTCACGCTCTCTCCGCCGTTCGCTTCTTCCCTCCTGCTGCAGCTCGCTCCTTCCCTCGCCCATTAACGCCCGCAGCTTCCCGGAGCTGGACTCGTGCGTCCCCGCCGCTCCTCTTCTCAAGGGGCCTCCTTACTTCGGATCTGCAGTGACAAGTTACTATGGGCTTCCAAGCCTCGCGTTCCCAGGAGGAGAATCGCAAGAGGTAACTGCGCCGAGCTCCCAGAGCCCTGGAACCAGCCGCCTCGGAGGGGCGTGAGATCCGACTGCAGCATCCATCCAGGTGCGACCAGCCGAGCACCGCGACAGGTCCTCCGCCGCATCCCGGCTCCCGCAAGGCGCGCGCGCCGGCTTGCTCCGAGGTCCCCGACCCAGGGATTTTCTTTTTCCCTCCGCTAGTGGTGGGCGCCGTGCGGGCCGAAGCCCGGCGCCTGCTCTGCTGCCCGCGCTGCCTTTAGCGGTCGCCTCCGCCGCCGCTGCCAGGGACGTGCTGGGAAAACCGAAGCCCCGGGAGAAGATGCCGGCCATCCTGGTAGCCTCCAAAATGAAGTCGGGACTGCCCAAACCGGTGCACAGCGCCGCGCCCATCCTGCACGTGCCCCCGGCCCGGGCCGGCCCCCAGCCCTGCTACCTCAAATTGGGAAGCAAGGTGGAGGTGAGCAAGACCACCTTCCCTAGTCAGATACCCCTGAAATCGCAGGGGCTGCAGGAGCCGGCGGCGGAGGGCCTGCCGCTGCGGAAGACCGGCTCGTTGGAAAGCGGGTTCGATACCCAGGTGAGAAGAGCTGTGCGCCGGGGCACTGTTCTAGGGGATGGGTGAGCGCTCTCTATGGGGGAGGGTGTTGCACGGCGGAGGGGGGAAAGGGTTACTCTGTGGGCAAAGGAAGAATCGGGGGATGCGCCAGGGGAGTGGGCTGGCCGGTGGGTGTGGCCCGGTGCCCTGGGGCTGCCCTAAGGATCTATACGAGACCCGAGTGAGGGCACTCCTGCGGCTTCCTTCTGGGGTCAGCCGGGGTGCTCTCAAACAACGGTATGCCGCGCTGGAAATGTTGGGTCTTGCATGTCGGGAGCTTGGGCCCCCCGAAAGCAGTATCGGCTGTGTCTGTCCGTCTGTCGGTCCTGCAGAGATTTTGTTCCTGACAAGGAATAATCTGAGGCCTGGTTGGACTCGACGCCCCCTGACCTGGCTGCAAGATCCAGGAAAAGGGACCTGGGGGTGGCAGTGAACCCGCTGCCCGCGGCTCGAAGATGACTTGCCCGACCGCCCCTGCCCCGTCCCTTAGACTGACAGGATGGATTCCCGGCACGAGGCTGGGACTGCAGTAGGAGTGCCCGGTGCACCAGCTGAGGCAGCCAGCTGGAGACTCCTAGCGTCTTGGCTGGCTGTTGCGATGGGGGTGGGGGTGGCTCCCTCAGAATGGCGGCCTGAGGCTAAGCCCCTCCTTCCTGGGGAGTAGATCCTGGTGCCGGTGGCCGGGGTGACTGGGGGTGGGGGAGGGGGGATGGCTTGAAGAGAAGTGGTGACTTCTACCTTTCCAGGCAGAGCCCAGATCACCCAATTCGGCTGGGTGGCAGGCTCTGGCCATTCAGTCTCTTTTAAGGAAATCAGCAAGGCCCAATCAGGTTCTCTTGGCCTCCTGCCCTCCCTGCTGGTGTTTTCCCCCCTCTTCTGGTAGGAGGGAGCAGGGACACGCTCTGTATTTTCTTGGCAATCAGTCATCAGGGACTTTTGGGGACAGGCCGACCCGACGGATGTGACTGTCCTGGTCAGGAGAGACAGGAAGCGGGGTGGGGGGTGGGGTGGGGGGAGGTAGTTTGGGGCTGGTGTCAGCGAAGTGGCAACAGACCCAGCTGACCTTTTTGGCACTTGCTTCTCTGCTGACATTGTCTCCACCTTCTTCTGGAGCTTTCTCTGATCAGAGGCTAGAACTCAACACATTCCTAGCCTTTCTGATGGAGAAATTGGAGCTGGAAGCTAATTGCAAGCAGACTTTTGGAGCTCTGGGCTGGAGAAGGCCCTCAAAGCAGATTAAGCTCCCACGCCAGGCTGATAAGCGTGACCCTTGCTGCTGCACTTGCTAAATGTTTTTGGAAGCTGACAGGTTTGAGTGATGGTGTGTGGGAGGAAGGCAAGATTTCCCCCAAGAGCTCCCCAGGCCTGTCTCTGCTAGGGTCCTGTGCTCCACTCTCTTGTTCTGCTGTTAGCCACAGGATTTGATCAGTGGGCTCAGAAAGAGGAATGAGGTGGGGTGGTACACTTCATCCTTGGAGGTGGGGCTCATGAGGTGTAGTGGGTGGTATGTGGGAGGCTAGAGCAGTGACTCTGGGATATGATACACGTCCATCCTGATGAGGAGGACCTGAGGAATGAGAGGGAAAGTAGATGCTGGGGTGGATTGTTCATACCCAGGCAGCTGTTCTGCCTTCCCCCTTTGACCCTTCACTTAACAAACATTGTCGGAGGACTTGCAGTGGGCAGGCCCTGGAGAGGTGATTCATCAGCCTCTTCCCTGAAGACGTTCTCCAGCTGCTCCCGGAGGGGCTGGCATAGTCCCGTTCCCTGAAGGCTTTGCTTTCTCCCCTTACCCTTGGCCCACAGTCCCCAGAATGCCTCCATTCCTCTTGCTTTACCCTCAGTGGGAACTTGGGCATGAGGATGGTTTAACTGGGCTGCTAAGGAAATTGGCCACTTCCCCTTGGGCTATCCTGGTTTTTACCAGCCTGCCTTTTCCTTAACTGTGTCCAGCCTTCCTGGGGGCTCTTCTCTGTGACAGATCCTTGTTCTCACTGCCCCACCCTGGCATCGCAGTGACATTGGCACAAGTGGTTTCACCTTCTTTGGACCAGGCGAACTCCCACTCTGTCTGACACAAGGCCCATTCACCATCCAGACAGGGCTCTCCATTATGGCTTGAGGAGTATGTCTGGCTTGGCATTTGGCAGTCCCCAATCCCAAAACCTGGTATTTATCACCAGAAGATATTCAGGAAATGATGAGTTAAATGGAAATGATATTGTGGGCCCATGACTCCTCTTTTATTTAGAGGGTTTTGGGCAGAAGACTGGGTTGTTCAGTGATTAGCAGCATGGGTTTTAAAGTCTGGTGGATTTCCGTGGTGTCCTGTCTCTGCCATGTACTAGCTGGGTGACCTAATTGATTAATCTCTCTGGGCCTCAGTGTTCCCATCTGCAAAAATGGGCATAAACAATCACACAAATAGTGAGGATTAAGAACAATAACATATGTCCAGTGTTTAGCCCAGTGTCTAACCAATAAGGAATCCAATAAAATTAACTATTTATCTTGCTAAACCAAGAGATAGGGTGTGTTAAACCTAGATCGAATAGCCTCAAAGTAAGGAAGGGCACAAGTTATTCTCCCAAGCCCTTGGGAAGGTATCACATGGTTCCAAAGGATTTACTGAGCCTCAGTCATGTGCCCTGTAAAGTACCAGGCATGTTGGAAGATAAGGGAAGGGCACGACCACTTGTTGCGTGCCCATTGTGCCAAGCTCTTTAGGTATGATCTCATTTCATCCTCACAGTAACCCTTAAAGAAGATGTGACATTTTCTATAACAATTTTCTTATGATAATCATTATATACACTTGGTATATGGCAGGAATTATTGTAAAACTCTTACATAAAATACCTCATTTGAGTCTTAGAAAAATCCAATGAGCTAAGTATTATTACTCTCATTTCACTCATGAAGAAACTGAGGCAAAGACTGGGCTAGTAACTTTGTAAACAGCAGAAGTAGCATTAGGCCTGTGACAGTTTGGCTGTGTACTCCATTCCCTTAACCACAATGCTATACAGACATAACCACAGGGATTTCCCAGTTACTTGCAGGCCCTGGTTTATAAAACCATTGCTCTAACCATTGAACTAGAAGAGTAAGTGGGATTCAGTAGGGTGGAGTCACTTGCTTCAGGTCATCCAGGTGATGGAGCAGGGCATCCAGCTCAGGTTGGTCTGGCTTCCAGGCCAGTGGTCTTCCCACTCTTCCTAGCCGCCTCTTCTAGCATGCTCTGGCAGATGAACACTGTAAATGAGACACGGCTGGGCTTTGGAGATTTTATAGTCTAGTTGGGAGGCATAACTGATATACTAAGGGCAAGAGCATACATCACAGACAGGGCTGGGAAGTGTGCTTGGGGTTCAAAACAAAGGAAGGACCATGCTGACTAAAGGGGTCCGGAGGGCTGTATGGCGGAGCCACAAGGTGCCTGGGCTTCAGAGATGAGCAGGAATGGCTGGGTGGAGAGGAGAGGAGGTGAGGTGAGGTGAGCATGACAGAGAAGGATGAGGAGCAGGGCCATGCAGTGGTACCGAGCAAGAATTGATGTCACTTCAGGCAAGCCACACCTTCCTGCACATTGTTTCACATCTAGTGTCTTCCTCTTAAAAGGTGATGATGAGAAAAGAACAAAGATTTCTCACAGCTGAAGGACTGGATTTGCATGCTGGTGTCCTGGTAGTTATGAGAAGCTGGGAAGATGATGTCCATAAAAGACCTGGTTCATAACAGACCCTTGGCAAATGACAGTGATTATTATTATTAGCTTGGGGTTCAGAATATTCAACATGGTAGTTGCAGAGGAAAGGAGGAAGTTCTCATGGCTTCTTTTATTATGCAGCAACTCCCTTCAGCCAGTGACAGCCCATTCTCCCCCAAGCCTGCTGTCCATCTCCATCAAGTGTAAAAAGACCTAACTTAACCTGCAAGCCAGCAAATAGCTCTGAGGTGGAGCCCCACTGTGAACTCCCCAAGCCCGTCACCTTGACTCTCTCCCATAAACCTATAGCTAGGACTCAACCCCAAGTAGGGGGAACTGTGCTATGCAGCAAGCACATCGCTTCCAAATTCCCTTCCTGGTGCTGGGATACCTGGGCCTTTCCCCAAGAATGAACATTTATAGCATCTGCTCTGTTAACATGGTGTGTAAATTATGACCATGTGCAAAGAATTGTTTTAGAGGTAGGTTCTGTGTTAGTTCAGAAACCCTGTCCAGCCGACCTTCAGATAAGGAATGCTCATGAGCTATTTGAGGAGAGGTTAGCTGACTTTTAAGAAGCAGTTGCAGGAGGGAAAGTTATATATATAATACTTTGATATTTCCTGTTTTTAGGAGTCTGGTGCTCAACTTGCAACTCATTTCTTTAAAAAAGTAATTAGAAATGATTGAAATCCTCTGTGTGTGTTTTAGATGTTTGAAAAGGAAGTGCAGGGAGGCCCCTGGGAAGAGCATGCAGCTCCAAGCTTACAACCTGTTGCAACTTTACCCCATTGTGTTTTGATTAGAATCCGTGCTCCATCATCAAAGTTGATTATGGATTTGATTAGTGCATTTTTTTGCTATTGTGTTATTCTCTTTCTTCTCTTTCTCAGTTCTTGGAGGGGAATATGTTGCATGGTTATCTGCCAACATGCAAGAATGTTTATGGTTCACATATTATTGCTTATACCATGGGTTAATTTTCTGAAGACACTTTAAGGGTGGGACTGGTGGCTTATTGAGAGGATCATTACGTGTGTATATATATGCATATAAATACATCTACTTCTGGATATGTATATATACACACATACAAGTATATACACATGGAACAGCTTAAAGTAATGACCACATGTAACCATACACACACATCAAAGGCCAGGCTGGAGGAATTACAGCCCAGTTTCCAGCTTTCAGAAGAGCTAGATTTGCTTCCCACTTCTCACACTCTTTTCCTCTGTGACCAAGATTGAAGCACCAAATCTTAGTTTCCCATTTTATTTACTTATAACTCATAAGAGATGTAGCCTTGAGAGAGGTGTTTTATTTAGGCCTTAGTGAAGCTTCTGAAGCCAGTTTGAAAAAGCCAGACCACCCAGTGAGATATATATATATATATATATATATATATATATATATATATGAAGTTGGTTGGACAATTAATTTCAAGAACTCATCCTTGAAAAAAGTACTACACACCTCATTGCTGAGTATCACTATTTTCATTTGCGAAGCACCCCCTTTGGGAAGTTATACGCTGATACCAGTGCCTAGTCCACCCTTCAAAGCAATTCTGGAACCCTTTTACTGGAATGGCCATCAGAGCTGTTGTCGGACCCACAATCTGACAATTCAGTTTGCGAACTTGCCACCGTGTGCTTGGGTTGGCAGCACTGTGCAAACACCTTGGTAAGGTGTTGTTTGTATATAACCTTGCCAAGGGAATGACACCTTTCCAAGTTGTTCATAGAGTGATGCTAATCCTAGTGCACAGTGGCAAGTTCATGAACTTGTCAGATTTTGGGTCCAGTGACAGCTCTGATGGCCATTCCAGAAAAAGAGTCCCAGAATGGCTTTGAAGGGTGGACTAGGCCCTGGCGTCAGTGCATAGCTTCCCAAGGGGAGTACTTCGAAGGTGACCACAGTGATACTCAGCAATGAGGTGTGTAGCACTTTTTCTAGGATGAGTTCTTGAAATTAATTGTCTGACCTCATATATGTATGTGTATATATACATATATATATACACACACATATACACACACATATATAATACATACATATATATGTATAATTTAATTTGAGACATAAGAAACTGGGTAAAATATAAAGTGGTCCGGATTTTCTATGAGGAAGCTGAGCTTTGGGTAGGTTATGTTATTAACCTCTCTAAATTTCAGTGTCTTCATCTATACAGCAGAAATGGTGATGCTTATAGGGTGGGTATGAAGATTTAGTGAGATAATACTGGTGGGTTGCTGAGCACAGTACTTGGCATGTAATCAGTAAAGTATATGCGGTATTGCCTATTTTTATTACCCAAGGTCACAGCCAAGTTTGGAAAAACAGATTTGCCTCGTTCCAAGCTTCTGTCTTTCCACCCTACCTCTCTGCCTCCCAAGTTCATGGTTGACTACATGGAAAGACAGATGGCTTACACGTAAAAACAGAGAACATAGCAAGGCTTTGGTTAGATGAATGGGGAGCAAGAGTAAACTAAGAACAATTTCTTTTTAATGAGTCATGTTCAGACTTGTGAAATGAAACCTCTACATTTTGGTCCCAGACATGCCATCTCTATAGCACTAACCGTGCTGAGGGACCTGCTGCAAACCAAACTTATGGGAAGGCTTTCTTGTACACGCAGTCCAAGCTGGCATTATAGAAGTAGTTGAATGGAAGTGGCCAATCTGATGGCCCTGCCCAGGACCAAAAAGGAACAGTCCCATTGATTGGGTTTTTGAATGACTCCTTGTTGTTCTGAGGGCAGAAGGAAAGCCCTATTTTCTCACACCTGGCCTGATTGTACTGGGATCTGGACCTTGTGATCAGATTGGTCATTAAGGTGCCCCAAGGCATGGCTGCTGCCCAGTGGTGTTTTACCAGTAGTCACAGGGCCAGTTTCAATGCTGACTCTGTCTTTTGGTCACATTGTTCAAAGAGATAGAATGTTCCTAGAATGTTTTGGGCAGAATGGGCCATGTGATTTTGGGGACAAAACTGGGTCAGGCTTTGTGCTTCAGTCCACACACGACAATAGTGAGTGACACAAAGGTTTTTGCAGGAACCCAAGTCGCCCACACAGAACCTAAAGAATGACTCATGTATGACTTAGTGCTCTCTTTCCCGAGGAAAACAGACCTTCTCTTGTGTTTTGTGAACGATTGTCCCACAGCCTCTGAATATTTCGTCTCTCCTTGCAAGTGAAACCTTAGTACCTTTAGTAAGTTTGGTGGGAGAGAGGATAGGGTAGAAATGGGGCTTCATCAAAATAATTATGAGCGTAGGTTCTTTTGGGGCCTTTGAACAGAATCACTTACTCATGGCAGTGCGACACAATAAAAATAATTATAGTAATGGTCACTGACACTGACTGAGTATACCCTCTGTCATAATGCATAGCACCAGAAATGTATCATTGCACTTAACCCTCACAACATCCGATGAGGTAGATGCTACTTCCTGAAGAGAAATAGAAATGACAGCTCTGGGAGTTAGAAACTTCTGTTCTAGTTCTGTCTCTTTTGACATTTTCCCTGCATAACTTTCAATAAGTCACACTGTCTTTTGAGCTTCAGTTACTTCATCTATAAAAGGGAGAGGATAATACCTGCTTTGGCTTTTTTGAAGATTTATTGTGAAGCTTCATAGAGGCAGTTATTATGAATGAGGCACTGGTTTCAGCAGGTTATACCCTAAATACCCTTTAAAGAAGCCAAGGCTAAGAGAGGTTAAGCTGTTTTTCCAACTAGCACAGGTGGTAAGTGGTGGACCCAGAATTTGAATCCATATCTGTGTAACCCCAAACTCAAGGTTCTTAAATAGCCAAGTGTGAAAGTACTTTGAAAAATATCTGGAAAGACATTGTTAAAACTGAATCAAAGTAAATTGCTCTAAAATTTTCTTTGTCTGGGTCCATATGCCATTTGGCTTCTCCTCTCTGCCCCAGAGAGTTTTAAAATATTAAAAATATTCTTTCAATATTACATAAATGATTAGTCACTTAATAAAATCAGTTAACCCTCTCTGGGATGTGTAAAATTCCAAGTGCTCTGAGGCCTCAAGATTCATTTAGTGTTATCATTGAGTGTAACAGGCAGGGCTGGTTTTGGAAAAGGGAAAAATGGGAAATTCAATCAAAAACATTTGTTGGGATAAAGAAGTAATCACATAAATTAAGACTATGAATCTTTTTTTTTTAAGACAATAGGCCTGGGATCTTCAAAATGTCAATGTTATGAAAGACAAAAGAATTTTAAAGGCAGGTAGAGGACTGTCTAGAAAAGACCTTAACAGCCAAATCCAGTGAGAAGTTCCTGATTGGATCCTGGATAAGCAAAACCATAAATGCCAGAAAGGTTGTTTTGGAGGCAATGGGAGATCTTTGAATGAAGACTATATATTCGATGATATTAGTCTGTTGATCTTAGTGGTATTGGATTCTATGAGAAAATGTCCTTTTTTGGGGGAGGTACAAGCTGAAATAGTTAGAGGTGAAGTGTCTTGATATCAGCAACTAAACTCCCAAGTGGTTCAGGAGAAAAATGGTGAGTATATCTGCAGAGAGAAGTTTGGTGAATCTAGGTGAAAATGTACATACAGTTCTTTCAACTTTTCTTTGTTTTTCAAAATAAAACGTTGGAAAAGAAAACAAAGCCCTGGCTAAGCAAGACCTTTGACATCTGTGGTGTACCCATGAGAATGTAAATGTAATAGGAATGTGTGTGTGCACGCCTATGTGTGTGCATGTGTGAACTCACTTATAAATAACCTGGCCAAGTTCGTTTCATGAGGTTTAGGATTGGGATTCCTTATCTCCTTTCTGGTGTAGTATGAGCATCTTGGCTTAATTCCTTGTTCTTTCATGAGAGTGGTTGCTGACATTTTATAGAAATCAAAAGATCCAGTTTAATTTGGTAATCTCTTGTAAAATTCTAAGATGTCTCCAATGTTGAAAATATAAAAGTAATTTTTTAAATGAAGGAATTAAAAATATATTAAAATTCCTGATTGAGCCCTACCAGTCTAGGCACGCAGAAGGTAAGGGGTGTGAGTAGAAGCAAGCCCTTTTTTCTGCTTCCACCCTCTTTCTCTCCTCACTGCTAGGTCTCCTTTGTCTGGCTAAGTCCTCCCCATCCTTTACCCATTCAAGTCTAGGCTTAGTGTCACCCCCTCCAGGAAGCCTTCTGCCAACACATGGTCCAGATGCAATCTCTCCTATCTCCTTCCATAGCATGCTCTGTAGTCCCCACAGCTTGGACTGTGAATGCTTCATTAGTTGGACCATGGCTTCCACGAGGTCAGGGATGTGTCTTTCTTCATCTCTTGTGGTCCAAGGCCAGCACATCATAGGTTCTTAGTGAATAATTATGGGAGAAAAGAAGGATGGGAGCGGGAAGATAAAAGTAAGAATTGAAAACAGAAATATGTGGATATTGAGCACCAGCTGTGTTCATGAAGCTATGGCTAAACCATAGGGATCCTGCAGAACTCCCTCTTGGGACATGAACTGAGTGGTGATGGTGGGTGGCCAAGCGTAGGAGACGCAGAGTGGGCAACCTGAACACTGGCTGAGTGTCAAAGCGCTCCAGCATCAGTACTTAGGAAAATGTGCCTGGCCCAGCTGGATAGAAGGGACAGGAAGATTCCTTTACACAAGAGTGTTTACAGTGTCCAAACTGTCTGGCTGCTCCAAGGGAAGAGGATCTGTCAGGACGTGATAATGGCGGTACTGCAAACTGGAAGGGTTGAGGGGGAGAGAACACCACGGGCTTTGGTGGGCTTTGGTGGGTCTCCGCCACCTTTGGAAGGGGGACTTGAAAAGGGTTATAAAGGATTTTAGTTGGTTAAGAAAGAGGGGGGCGCATTTAGAGAGTCCTAGGATGGGACAAACCCTCTAGTAGTAATGATTACAGCAAACATTTAGATGCTGTTTCCACACTTAATCTCATTTAATCCTCACACTAACTCTCTGAGCCAATGTTATTGATCCTGTTTAACCAGGAAGGAGAGAAATGAGGAGTCAGTGAGGAGTCTAGCAAGAGAGGGGTCATGGAATTTATTGGGGTCACACAGCTGGCATGGACAATGGCAGGATTTGAACCTGGTATTTGTGATTCCAAAAATCGGTGCTCTTAACCACTGCCTTCTTCTGCCAGTAACTGGAAGGGGCCTGACTTCCGTACTGAGGTGCTGCCTAAGACAATCAAACCCCTAAACGCTCTTCTCCTGGCCTTGACCTCCTCCCCATTTCCTTCTTGTTAAGGCCTCCTGTGCCTGTTCCAGCCTGTCGCCAGAGGCTCCGCACGAATGAGGAGCCCCATTGCTCTTATTCACATGCTGCTGCAATCTGGGCATGATCTCCTTCTCCCACTGCTGTGGCTGCTGTCCCCCAAGTCACCCCCACGCTGCTGGGCCTGGCCGGGTCCATGTGCCTCACAGCTGGAGGGACTTCTGTCCTCCTGCCACAGGCTGCTCCACTGCAGCTCCACAGACAGTCTCGGGCTGATTTGCTCTGATTCTTTTCAGACCTGCAAGTGACGCATGTTCGCGTCAAAATGTGTGGGCCGCAAGTGTCCCAGAGCTGTCAGACCTTCCGGTGTGCTAACTCTGGTTGTTTACTGTCTCTGGACTGAGAAAGGCAGTCCCTGGAGGAAAAAGCACCATTTAGGTGACAAAACCAGATTTAGAATATCCAGACTCACTTGGGATGTCCGATTAGTGATTTGTGCCCCCAAGGTAGGCTGACCAGATGTCCAGTTTTAAACGGGAAAGAAAACAGCGGTCCTGTCCTGTTTCAAATGGTACCTATGGTCAGCCTCGCTGGGCTAAATTCAAGGTGTCAGTAGGCTGACCATAGGTACCGTTTGAAACGGGACAGTACTGTTCTTTTCTGTCTGCTTTAAAACAGGATGTCTAGTCAGCCTACCCCAAGGACTAGAGACTCCAGACCTCTGAGCCAGTGTAGACTTTGGAGGCAATCTATTCCCACAGTGTCTTTGTACAGTTAGGAGAACCATGACCAGAGAGGGTCGTGACCTGCCCACAGTTACCCAGCTCTGAGGGCAGAGCAAACGCTGAAACCTAGGCCTCCAAACTCCTGGCCCAGTGTCCTTTCCACATTCACTCATGGCCAGCCATCAGACACTCTGCTCTGAAGGGCCTGGTGGTTTGAAGAATGGGAACCAGCCCTAAGCTAGTTCTTTTCCCTTCTACCAAATAGTTAAGTATTCTTAATTCCTTCATACTAGAAAGTTTCTGCATTTGGCTCAATGCACCAGAAAACCAGGATCTCTTGCGGATAGTATAATTGTGGCAGCAGATCACCACTGAATACCTCCCATAGGCCAGACATTTTATATAGTACACGTGTCATTTAAGCCTCACAGCAATGTGAAAGACTGGTGGCATTCCATCCACTTTATGTATGAGGCCCCAGGGAGGTCAGAAACTTGACCAAGACCACATGGTGTCAGTACTGGAACTCTTAGATGTCATGTCCATGCTTTTTCTGCCCAGCCTCTTAGCCCCCTGCCTCCTGCCCCCAAATAGGAAGTCAGAGAGATCCAGGATAAGCTCCAACCTCCCCGTTTACTTACTGGGCATCTAACGTCCCCATTGCTACTTAGCGTGGGGCCTGGGACGTGGGGCCTGGGATGTAGTAGGCACTCAACAATAGTTTTTGAACTGCAGCTTAAACAAGTCAGCCCTGCCAAGCCTCCATTTCCTCAGGGAAAGTGTACCCTTTCAATGGGTCATGTGGATTAAAGCAATTGGTATGTGTAAAAATGCATGGCCCGGATATGATCACTGTTAATTTACTGAGCATTTATTATGTGCTGAGCACTCTTCTAAGCATTTTATTATGGCTTTTCCAATTTCATCATCACCAAAGCAATAACCTCTGAGGTAGGCACTTTTGCTATTGTGTCCATTTTACAAATGAGCCAAGGCATGCTGAGCATAAGCAACTTGCCCAAGGTCACCCACCTTTAAGTGGAAGAGTCAGGCCTGACCCTCAGGCGGAGCCTGCAGAGCCGCCTCCTTACCCCTGCCTGGTCCTCCCTCTGTGCTGCTTCTAATAAACCCAAATCTAGTTGAGGGTGGGGAGGAGAGACACGTACAACTGAGGGCACAGAGGAAAACAACTTGCTTAGTGTTCTTCAGTCTGAGAGGTAGGAAAACCCGGCTAGACTTGCCTTCTAGAGTGGCCTGTGGCTCTGTTCTTTGAAAGGCACTGCCTCTCTAATGGGGAAGGACAAACTGTTTAGTTCTGGGAAGCACCCCAAGCTGGAGATGGTCACCCAGAATCGGGGACTCCCAACTGTCTGTGGACTGTACAGCTCTCCCCTTCGGTCCCTGCTTCTCACTCGTGGAATCATTTCTTCTCTGAATTGCAGAGCAAAGACCAATATAAATTTGACCGAGTCCCCAGAATTGTTTACCTGGCTAAAAATATGCCTGCTTCGTCTTATTTTTAGCCACATTTAGATTCAAAGTATATGAATTGCCCACACTGGTGTACGCGGCATGAACTGTTGGTACATTTTGTAACAGGAAGCTGCTGGTTTTCCATTCCAAAGAACTGGAATTCGGTCAGAAATTTGTCATTTGCAAACGCCAGCTCTCGCTGCATTCCATTGCTGTTTTTAAGAGCGTCTGGTCACCTGGGTTTAGAGGAAGCAGGCCCTGGATGAGGCCAGGCTGGCCAGGCTGCCTTGCTGTGCTCTCCAGGTCTGGTGCCTTCCAAGCGACCTCGGCCTGGCTCTTCCCAGGCCCGCGCCATCTGCAGTGTGTTGCCTTTGGATTAGTGTATGGGCAGACAAGGTGCTTATTTTAGAACTGGAAGGAGAAGAGATGTATCAATAAAAAAAAAAGCAGGGAAGGAAAAATCCATTCAGTGGTTTTAAAATATCCCTCCCTTAATAGGACAGATTGTTTTTGTTTCTTAAAAATAACTACAAGTTTGCTCCTCGAAACATAGTTGGAAAGAGGGATGTATAAGGGCAGCAAGGGAGGGGGCTGGAAAGGTGGCTTGTAGGTCTCACAGCCCTGGCCGGTTCACACAGGACAGGTCCTTTCTCCTAACCTCTAGAGCCTCCCCTACTCCTGCCTGGCAGACTCTGGAACCTTAGAACTGCATCACCAAACCCGTTTTCTTACACGGTTATTCTTTAGGTGAGGAGGCCAAGCCTGAGGGCCCTTGGCACTATCGAAGGTGCCTTTTCTGACCACCTATATAAAATAGCAGTCCATCCTTTTATATCTCCTCACCTTGCTTTCTTTTTCTCCAGACCCAGAGCAGTCTTCTCCTGACACGTTATGCATGTATCATGTGTCTTCCTCTATGAGACTTGGAGCTCGTGCGAACAAGGACTTCACTTGTCTTGTTCACAACGGTACCCGCTGCACCATGAACAGTGCCCAGGACACAGTACACATTTACGAAATGCATAGTAGATAAAGCGACAGGGACTTGTGCGAGATTTCAGGCAGAGCTAGGCCTAGCTTCCGGGTCTGAGCGCAAGTCCAAGGGCTTGTACTTACAGTATTTCTCCAGACCCTACTAAGGAATCCACAGTGTATTTCTTAAAATGCTAGTGGATCCAAATGTCATCCATTGGACAGTTTTGTTTCTTTTGTGGGGGTTCTTAGCCAAAGGCTGGGTGAGTGCCTTAGCACTAAGTGGGTGCCTCTGGTTGGCTAGGAAAAGGTAATGTTTTTGCTAAGGTGTGCGTGTTGCGGGGGGGGCGGTTCTTACCCTATGAGCAGAATCTTACTTTGTCTGAGTTTAGGGCTGGCTCTGAGATGCCCACAGTAGAATGTGGAGTTGAGAATTGGGTTTGCCTATCTGTACTGGTTCCATTTTGTCTTCTCCCCCGCCCCCGTTCTCTCTGCCCCTCTCTCCTACCCCTCCCCCTTCCTTTCCTTCCTCCCTCTTGTCTCCTTTGCTTTCTCTTTTTCTTTCTCTTTTTTCCTTTCCATTCCTTTTCCTCTCTTTCTCTCTCTTTCTTCCTTCCTTCCTTTCTTTCTTCCTTCCTTTCTTTTTATTTCTTTCCCTAGTCGTTTTTTGTGTTTTAAACCCTTGTTAATAAAAACATGGTTTGTGAACCAGTATTCATGGAATCACAGGGAAGCTTGTTAGAAATTCAGAACCATGGGCCTAGCCTCAGATCTTCTGAATCAGAACTTGCATTTAATAAGACCCCCCAGATAATTCGTAGGTAAATTTAAGTTTAAAAAATAGAAGAGCATTTATACCTTACCCCTTCAGAAGAAGGATTTAAGAGAAACCCCCTTCCCTCAAAGCACTCAGTTGCCACTTCTGTCTGGAGGCGTAGACCCCTTTGCCTCTAATAACCCTACCCTGTGATTGGGGATGGGAGGGATAGACAGGGCAAGCCTAGAAGAGGGTATCATAAGAGAGACTTCTAGAATACTTGGCCACTCCATTTCATACATTGTTCTGTTTTACGTGTATTCACCTGTGCGTGGGGTTTTGTAGCTAATGTTTAGTCAGCCTCGTTGGAGGCCTGTGATCTATCTGGTCACTACAGAAGGAAGGGAGACCTAGTTTTAGTCTGGGAGTTCAGGATTGGAGAACCTGAGCTCTCTGATGGATGTGCTCTGGGCTGATTGAGATGGCATCTTTCAGGAATTAGAGGTTTCATCGTATCTTTTCTCACAGACAGCTATGAAATCCTTTTCAGTTCCTTCAACAGAAGCGGGACAGCCATTCCCACAGTCTGAACAGAGCATAACTTCCATGATGCTTTGTAAGTTTCTTTCAATTGCAATTGGAAATTGCATTGCATGATTGCAGCACATGGTTGTGTGGGAAGTAGGATGTATCCTGGTGCACCAAGAGGAGGGGTTTGCTCAAGTGGCTGCTTGGGGCTCTCCATCTCTGTCTAGGGAAGCCCTCCCAATAGGCAGGTGCTGTGCAAATATAATCTGTTTGTCTGCTGAGGCATTTCTTCCAATCGTGCTGTAGTTGTGTATGATTTGGGGAAAGCCCATTTGATGAGAGCTGAATCAGGCTTTTGGTGAAATTATTGTCTAAGCCAGAGATTGGAACTTTTTCACCTGGTTCTGTTGTAATGCAGGGCTATTTAAAAGCTGCTCACATAGTCACTGGTACCATAGAAACTTCCTGTCCATGTGGATTCTGGTGTCTCAGTCAGGCATGGGCCATTGCAGGTGGAGGAAGAGGCCTTGGTGGCCTCACTGGGGAGTGTGCAGGAGGAAGGAAGGTAGTCCAGGCCTGGCCCTGAATGGGAACAGGGAAGCTGCCCTGTGACTGAAAGACGTCAGCCCGATACCAGGAAGTTGTTCGTTTGTGTAGGCATACATGAATATGCATGGACGTGCGTGTGTATGCGTGTGTGTGCGTGTGTGTGTGTGCGCATGTGTGTGTGCGTGTGTGTGCGCGTGGTGTGTGTGTGCGTGCACAGGCCTGTGTGTACATGCGTGTCCAGAGGCTCCTTGAGAGGCTGTAGAAAATCCATTTTTACCACTGGCAGCCCCATTGCATGTGAGGCGGTGCAGGGAGGCTAAAAGAGCACTATTCTTGTAATCAAGAAACCTTCTCTTTCTAGACCCTGCTTTAACAAGCTGCGTGACCTGGGCACATGCCCAGCGGTTCTTTGCCAGGAGCCTGTGGAGTTGTCAAAACAGCACACATGCCCAGACATCTCCCTTATAGATACAGGCCTGGGGTGAGGCTTCAGCATCTGTATTTCTTAGGGCTCTCAGGAGATTCTGATGCATGCTCTGGGGTGAGATCTCCTGGATTTGAGACCAGCCCCCTCAGAAAAGTCAGGATAGTGCAAGTTGTCGTGGCCACACAGACCAGGGTTTGGGTTCAGTTCTGCCTACTGAAGGTGAGGACTTAGGCGAGTTGCTAACCTTGCCCTTGCATCCTATCTGCTCTAGAGGCATGAGAGTGATGTGCACGCAGGATTGCTGTGAGCATTAAACACCATAACCTGTATGAAGCCCATGGCAGGTGCCTCGCATTGTGATGAATTCTTCATAAATGTCAGGTCTCCTGGGAGCACGGGTGTGTGTGCTTGCATTCATGTGGATATGGATATATAGATAGAAACCTCTCAAGAAAATCCAAGGCAGAAAGCAATGGAGAGATGAAATGACAGTGCTCAATTATATTAGTGTAATTTGGCATAAGAAAACCAATTAGTTCATTCTTTCAGACAGTTAATACAGGAAAGGGAATGTACAGAGGAAGGTCCCATGGGGGCAGAGAGAGATGCCAAGCATGCCCCTCTTGCTCCACGACAGTGATTTTTAAGTTTTTATATGTGTCAGTATAACCTGGGGGGCTTGGTAACTGCAGAATCCTGGGCCCCAGCCTCAGAGACTCTGATTGTGCAGATCTGAGTGAGGTTCAAGAAAGTGTATTTTTGGTAAGTATGACCACGTGGATGTGCAGAAGCTGGTCTGCAGCCGCTACGCTGACTGGTCCACAGTGAGAGATCAAATTGGAGGATTGAGAGGAGGAGAAAGTTGAGTGAGTTGGAGCAAGCAAGAACGGGGTGCTAGATGAATGCGAAGAGTGGAGGTTTGAGTGCATGCAGGCTCCAGAGAAAACAGGGCAGCACATTTTGGATTTGGTGTGCTAAGCAGGTGGCGGAGGGCTCTCGTCCGTGCTGCCGAAGACTGGGGTTGCCACGTAGGTTTGGCATCACCCCAGTGGTCAGGCCAGCTACTGGGAAGGGTTTACCAGGACTCCTGGTAGAGGGTAATGAATGCAGAGTGTCTCTTTGTGCTCTGTTGAAGAGCCAGGCTGCTGCCTTTAACTGTCCGACAGCGCCCCTAGTGTTCAGCACCTGTTTCTCTGTTTGCTCATTCCGAAATTAGGGTTTAGGCACAACCTGGGGTGTAAAGCAGAGCCAGGACACTCAGGACCCCAGCGTGGGTGGCAGAAAGAGCACCAGAGCTGAGACGAGCTGTGAGTTTGAATACTCCTTATTACAGGTTATCTGAGCTGAGAGGGGCCTCGGTAGGAGTCCCCGGTCTGCCAGGGGCCCAGTGTCCCCTTGATAAAGCCTGAAGTAAGCTATTCCCATACCAGAGGCCTTTGGATCTGCTGGTTCCTGGGCAGCGCATTTTCTGGGGTCTTCGGTTCATTAACGAGAGCCAGAAATAAGAAGGGATAGAGGGGAAGGGACCATTTATTCAGGACCTAAGTTCTGGGCTCCTGGGCATGCCACATACATGCCACGTGATTTATCTCAGTTAGCCTCCACCTTAGGAGGTAGATAGATATCACTTAGTCTCATTTTACAGATGGAGAAAGAATTCCCAGAGAGACAAAGCAACTTGCCTAGTCCCACACGGCTAGGACTTGGCAAAGCCCGGGCTTGAACTCACACTGTCTGGCTCTGGCTGACACATCACCCTCAGTTCCTCAGTGAATGTGGGGGAGGCACTGCTACTCGGTCCTCAGGTGCGGGCCCCTTGGAAGCCCAGCTGCTCTGGATGGGACTGGTCACACTGTGGGCAGAGTGCCCTGGAGTCTCATGATGTGTGGGGCATTTCTGTGCCCTCTATCAACAATCCAGCCTTCAGAAATGCTGGCTTGGCTGCCAGCTGTTGTCACCACAGCCAGACCCCCCTCCCACACAGGCGAAGGCTTCTGCCAAGGGCACCCTAGAGGGGGAGGAGGAAGTGCCCTCCAAAGAGGCCTGTCCTAAAGCCCCTGAATGGCCCCATTGAGGCACCAGGCAGGATGACAATGGGCCTGTTGGGGCCTTGGTCCAGTCCTTTGAGGTGAGAGGGCTGGGGCTGGGCAGGCAGCGCTGGCTCAGAGGCCAGACACTGACTTCCAGGGCTGGGAGCCAGCGCCTCTGACGTTCTCTGAAATGCCAGCCCTGCTTAATGGGGAGCAGCTGGGGCAGCTCCACATTCCTCCCCATGCCAGGAAGGCAGCGTGAACCCGGTTCCCCAGGCCACACGCTGGCCCTCGGCCTCCCTGCCTGCTGCTGCTCACCCTTTCCTGCTCCTTGGAGGACTTCCTGCTCACCTGGGACTATGGTCATCCCTTTCTAGTGTCCCCTTGGCTCTCAGGAGCATTCTTTCCAACCCACTTTGAGAATAACCCTACCCCCAAATCCTTAGGGCACCCGCTGGTGGATTTGCCAGGTATAAAGCAGGGCGTCGAGATAAATAAGAAGTAATTTTAAAATTATGTTTAAGTATTGAACAAATATTAATAAATGATATGGGTCAATTTGGTGTGTCCTGCACGGTACACACTTAAATTAAAAAATTATTGATTGTTTATCGGAAATTCAGATTTAACTGGGACTCTTCTATTTCCAGTTGCTGACTGACAACCCAAGCCGAGGGAGCCGTGCCCAGCACACAGGTGGGGTCACTAGGACTCAGTTACGTTTTCCTTGCTGCTACCAAGGCGGGACCTGGGAAGCAGAAGGCCTCTCTTCTGGGCCTGCACTCCCCGTTTTACTCCCATAACAGAATGCCGGACACCACACTTAATAGGTGCTCCCTGGGAGGCAGTCGTGGTCCCGTCGCTGTTACCCCCACCCTTTCAGGAGCTGTGTCTTTCTCCCCCAGCTCCTACAGAGGAAGGGAAGCTCTGAGGTATGATTCCAGTTGGTGACTATGTACTGAGTACCTGCATGTCCCACTGGGCTGAGACCTGGTGACTCAATAGTGAATGAGCCAGATGGGGTCTCTGCCCTCAAAGGAGATTATAGGCTAGTAGGGGAGCAACCAGGATTCAGCAAACCATGACTACTCTGTGTGGGCGGTGGGGATGGCTCACACAGGGGCTTTCTGAATCCCAGGGGGGCACCCCACAGCTGCGGGGACAGACTAACCCAAAGAATAGGGGGCTTGAGGTCAGGGATCCAAGTGGAAATCTTGAGCCATGTCCCTGAGATGACTAGCTAGTGGCCCCGAGCAAGTCATTTAACTTCTCTGAGCCTTGGTTTTCTCATCTATAAAATGGGAATGACATTCCTTGCCTCTAGGGACCAATATGAGATTCTAAGTAAAATGATGAATGTGAACATGGATTGCCAATGTAGGGTTCTAGATGGAGCATGTATGCATGTGTTGGGGAGTCGGGGCAGGGGTTAAAGGAGAGGGGAAGTATAGGGGGCCAGGAATGCTTGGACCCCATGCCTGTTCCATGCCCCTCCATACTAACCTGCTCAGCATGCTGTTCCTCTGCCTCTAGTCAATCTCTGGGCATTATTGCCAGTCCTGTGTAGCGTTCCCCTTCTGTCTCAGGTGAATACCAGTGACAGCAGGTGTTAGTATCATGTTTTACTGTTCACAAAGCATAATGATTAAGAGCATGGGTTGGAGATTCAAACTGGCCTTGGTTCAAGTTTTATCTCCACTTGTGTGACCTCAGGTCAGTACCTAAGCTCTCTGTGCTTTGGCTCCCTCCTTTGTTAAATGGAGCCTCATAGGCGTGGTTGCGAGGACAAGAGACCATTCATGTAAAGTGCTTAGCTTGGGGCCTGGCACATAGCAAGTGTCCAAGAAGTGCCAAACTATTAAAAGGGTCTTATTTGAGTATCATAACAACCTTGTGAGGTGGAGAATGAAGTTCAGAGAGGTAGGGAACCAAAGGAGCCTAGCCAGAAAGAGTGCTGTGGGAGAATATACCCCTGGCTTCTCAGGAGGCCTTTGGTCACCTAGCGCTCAGGGGACTCTGCTTCTAGCTTTCAGCCATCTGGGGATGCGCTGGTCTCAGTCCCTCTTTGCCCAGGTCCGGTCTGATTCAGATACCTGCATACTTCCTGGAGATCTTGGCATGCCTGTCTGTGCCAAGCCCAGCCCTGCCCAGCCTCCTGGGAGGCGGGGAGAAAGAGCATCCTTTAGGAACCTGAGGATTTATGCGCTTCACACATCCATTCTTCCATTGCCGGGCTTGAAGTCTGAGATGTGGGCGTTTTTATGACCCTCTTCAACCTTTTTGTTAAGCAGTGCCCATACAGTTATGCTGTTGGCATGGATGCTAGTTTTATTGTCTTGAGCACAAAAGCAGCTTTGAAAAGAAGGGGGCATTTCTGGGGAGAGGCTGGGGTGGGCCTCTGGGAGAAGCAGGCTTCAGCTGAATACTTCCCCCGCCTGTGGGAGCAGGTGGATTAAACTGCTCCGTTAGGCAGTACTCTGGTTTCTAATAGAATAATAACCAACAACTTGTGATTGTTTGTTAAAGGGAGGGGGCAGGGAGCTAGCTTTCCTGAGCATTTGCTGTCAGCGCAGCCCTGCGACAGGGCTTCTTTCATAGCATCAGCTTAGGTGCCCCAACGACCCTCTGGGGTTACGGATGAGCAAAATGAGCTGGAGAGGCTGGCAGGTCTGATCTAGGTCACATGGCACCAGCTTTTGAGCTCCAGCGTGTCAGCTCCGCAGCCCGTGCCTTGCTATCAGGCACGTGCCTATGTCTTCATGCTTGGGGGAGACCCAAATCACAGAAGGCATGTGCTCACCTTCAGGGTTCCAGCTGAGGACATGGAGGCGCCACTTACCCCACAACAGGCATTAAGCCACCTGGCACTCTTCGTGCCCAACTTCAGAACAGACTGAGGCTCATGGGGGAGATGGGACAAGAGCTGGTTTCTGATCTCACACTTTCTTTGAAGAGATGAAAGGATTTTGGATGCATGGAGGGAGGAAGGATGGTTTTTGTAAGGACAGGATGGGACAGTGCAAGGCCTGAAGACAGGAATGAGCTTGGCCGCCAGGCGGTGAGGGAGCAGCGAGGAGGCCCGCTTGGCCGGGTCCAGCTGAGAAGGTGCCGCGGCAGGGCAGGCTGGAGGCTAGGGGGGAAGAGGGCCGTGGAGGCCGGTCAGGCAGGGGTCCCGGAAAGTGGGAGCGGGAGGGAGTTCTAAGTAGGGGAGGGCGGGCTGGAAATGAGGGCCAGGGGTTCATCTCGGGGCACTGGAAAAGACAGACCGGAGGCCCGACGAGGGGCCATTGGTGAGCTTGGCGCCACTCTTGGTTATGGTGACGGTGACGATGGCTGACGCTTATTGAGAGCTTAGTATGTGCTTGGTACGATTCTAAGAATTTTACATGTGTCAACGAGTTTGATGAGTTCAACAGTCTTATAAGGAAGGCACGATTACCGGCCCTGTTTTACGGATGAGGAAACTGGTGCAGAGAGGTGGTGAGGCCCGGAATGGCTGGAGAGGATCACATCCATCTAGGAGCCACTGACGGAAGCGCGAACCCAGGACTCTGGGCTCGTGTCAGGGAGGGGTAAGGCGGCGGGGCTGTGCAGTGACTCCCAGGTGAGCCAGGGCTCGTGCGTGGGGGCCAGTGTCCTAGTGGTGGTGATTGGTGGGGTTGCCACCGCTTGGCACAGGCAAGGTAGCAATTTCCTAAATGACTGTGTTAAAAGCTGTTTGAAGGGAAGAGCATAATAAACCCGTGCCAGACACAGACACCTCAATACTGACCGAGGTCATCAGGTTCAGGGTGGGGAGCACGGCTGAAGAGAAGGGGCCCCCAGATGGCTGAGTTCTGAGAGGCTCGTGCCAGCCCGTTCCTGCCATTAGGATGCGCTGCCTCCACACGTGGCACCCAGGGTCCCTTGCTCTCGAACCCCTTGCCCCTTCTTCCCACTCCCACTCAGTGTGAGGCCAAGCAGTTCATGGTCAGCATTCAAGGCCAATACCGGGTTAGCTGTCCCTCCTTCCAGGTCACTTGCTGGCATTTTTACAGCCTCTCAGGAGCTTGGGTGATGGAGGTGGGGGGTGAGAAATCCCTGGGAGCTGGGCATTCGTGTATCTCCCCTGTCCCACCCCCACCCCCCCGTCCCCAGCTCCAAATGTCCGATGAGAGGGCTGGAGCCTCTGCCTGTGCTTCACAACGGCAGTGCCTGGAACCCAGAGGCCTTGGACCCCCATAAAGTCATGAACCACACCCCCACTCAGCCAGGTCTGCCACGGGGGGCTGGGTCACGAGCCTCCTCTCAGGGTGGGGGTGTGGAAAGCGGCCCTCAGACCCCCAGCCCCACCGAGCGGTACGCAGTCAGCACAGGCATGCTCTCTCCAGTTGCCCGGGCCAGAGCCGGGTCCTGGCCTCATTCTTACTTGCCTGTATGACCTTTGTTTTCTTATTTGAACAATGGGGATAACGGCAGTACCTCCCTCATAGTGCTGAGAGGGGTCAGTCAGGGAAGGCCTGGAATGTATTTAGCCCAGGACTTGGTAAGTGCTCACTAAATGGACACGGCCGTGGTTGCTCCAGCCCCATCTGACCCCCCTCAGAGGCCTCGGACTTCTCCATGGACACTGTAACTGGGCCCGGTCCCAGGCAGCTCAGTGCCATCGGTTGCAGGGTGGCGAGGAGCTCAGCCTGGTCCCCTGCCCGCTCTGCTTGGCTCTCAGCCAGATACATGGTACTGGGGCTTAGTGTTGGCCCCGGGAGCAGCCCTCTCCCCTGGCATCCCAGACAGGGCCTTGCAGAATTCCTTTCCAGCCCCACGAAGGTTTA
This sequence comes from Lyroderma lyra, assembly GCA_004026885.1. NCBI lineage: Eukaryota > Metazoa > Chordata > Mammalia > Chiroptera > Megadermatidae > Lyroderma > Lyroderma lyra. Next base: position 204,797 of record PVJL010000606.1, on the reverse strand, counting down.
CATCAGAGGTAGTCATAGCTCTAGCCAGTACTTATAGAGCACCTACCATGTGCCAGGCATTTCCCCCAGTAAACCCTGTTATCACCCCCATTTTACAAAGGAGGAAACAGAGGCACAGCAAGGCCAGGTCACTTGCCTGTGCTCAGAATCATATAGCCAAAATCAGAGGCAGGTCTCGAACCCCTAACCCCTGTGCCATTCTGAACAAAGGCGTTGGAAGCCATGCCTTCTGCACATTGAGTGGAATTTTAATAACCTGCTGACAGCCCAGGAGCTTTGCTGTTTCTCTGAGCAGCGGGACCAGAGCCATCTGTTGAGAGCTTTTTTTGAGGAAGCTGGTGTGACTTGTTTTAGGAGAAAATGCAGAGAAATAGCATCACTTTTACCCATGGTAAAAATAACCTGCAGGGGTGGGAAGAGCAGGGAGGTTGGGAGGCTTACGTTGTGGGAAGGAAGGAGCTCGAGTGCTGGTGGCCCACCTGGGTGCCATCTGCTGCCATCTGCCCAATTTGGGGACAACCCCGGTCTGGCCTGCCAATACCCGTCTGGCCACCAGCATCAGCCTTCAGACATCGAGTAGCTTTCCGGAGAGCCTTTGGCCCAAGGCAGCTCGAGAGGCAGAGATATCCATGGGACGTGGAGGAGGGTGACAGCTCCAAACACATCGTCCCTTCATGGGATGTGGCAGTGACCACAGACCACCCTCTCTCTGTATCACTCAGCTCAGACCCAGATTGGGCAAGGCTTTTGATCATGAAACATGTTTTTTAAAAAACTGAAAAACTGAAAGGTGTTGGTGAGATTGAGATTATGTTAATGTACGTAGGTTCCACTACGGCTAGGATTAAAACTAGCTTCCTTTTAGGAAAACCGGAGCTAGTCACTGTCAGTCTGCCTTCTAAGCCACCTCTTGGGTGGCAGGGCTGATGATGGGCTGGGCACAGGACACAATGATGAGGACCTCCTTGGCTGTCCCAGGCTCCGGAGCTTTGCTGATGTGGCAGATGGAATGACACGAGCCATCTTCCCGGGCACGTTTAGGGGAATGGAGCCTGCTCGGCCGAGCCTGACGGAGAGCTCTCGACAGTGCTAAAAATCCTAGGGAAAATTCTGGTTCTTCTCAGGGAGTGCTCTTTCGTCTTCGGTGTGTCTGCTGGGGCCCCGGGTATCACTGCTACGTGTGCACTAAGCAAACATGCTGATTGCTTTAGAGGTCAAATTCAGTAACCATCTTTTGTCGAATACCTCCTGTAGGCTAAGTAAGATTTCTTTTTAAATTTTTTGTCTTGTTCATAATAAGCTTGTAATGAAATTACAACTAAATCCATTTTACAAAAGGGGTAACAGAGGGTCACTCTGTATAATTGGTTTGCTATGGCTCAGAGAAGTAACTGGGGGCAGAGCTGGACTTTGGACACCTAGAGTCGGACCACAAAATGCAAGTAATTTGGAAAGATTTGGGGACCTTTAAAAAAATGATCACAAAGCTTCTGTACCAAATGCTTACACTTTACTCTGCAGGAGGGAGTCATGGTAGGGGTGGGGGGGTGGGTGGGAAGGGAGAGACAGAGGCGGGGGTGAGGGGAAATAGATAATCCCAGAGCAGAGTAACATGGTGGACAGTAGTGGTATAGCTCGTACTTGGAGGTCAAAGAGACCGGATTCAAGGACCATCCTTGCTCCTTCCTAGCTCTGTGCTTCTGTGCCGGCACCTAAGCTCTGAGCTCAGTTTCCTCATCTGAAAAATGGGGATAAGAGTTCCTACCTCTCAGGGTTCTTAAGTGGATTCAATGACAACGCAAGGAGAAAGAAAACACTTAGCAGGAAGTCTGAGACACGTGTTGTGCCCAGTGAGTGGTGGCTATTACTAGGCACTATCTGATTTCTCAAATGTAAACAAATCCAAAACAACTGATGAGGAGGCTGGGATAAGTGGCACTTGCACAGCCCAGATCACAGGTGACTGAAACTGCCGACAACCTGACAGCACAGGAAAGGGGGACCAAAAATGGGGCTCTTATCAGCCCTTGGGCGATTAATGATGGTTAGGATGCTTCTTGGGCCAGGAAGAAGAGGTGAATTTCTGTTGGATGTGCTCATTTTTGAGAAGGTGAGAATCTATGATCTAGAATTTCATGGGGGATAAGAAGAACTGAAACATTGGATGCAGGTTATACTTACCTCTCTGTGTGGCCTGGGCCCAAGCAGAGCAGGGGTCCCTAGACATGTGTCTGCTGGGGATCCATTTGGAGCCTGTCAGCGTGTCCAGGCTGGATTTTCAGTTTTATAGATAGAGATCTTAAATGTGGGTGACAGATGTGGGAGAGGCACATCCAGGAGATAAAAAGACACCTCCATCTGCTTGGTTCTGGAGGAAGTATGAGGGACGTAGGGAGTGGCTGGTGGCTTTTCCTAGTGGGGAGTTTGTGGGTGCATTTTCGGGGTTGGGGAGGCAGTATTTATAGCCAAAGTAGACTCCTAAACCTGGTCTCCTGACCCCTGGCTTGGTGGGTGAGGTTGGCAGATGGCGCTGGTTTGTTAGGAGAGATGAGGGGAGGCAGTTCCTGGCCATTGTGAGGAGAGTGCCAAGGCTCTGCCCTGTAGAGGAAGTCACAGAGGGTTTCGTTCCTGGGCTTGGTGACAGCTCTTTGCCGGTGTTTTAGTAACTGCAGATGTAAGGCTTTTGCTGCTGTGAGGTTTGGCTGCCCACAGCAGTGCTGAGCTATATGCTGGAGCCCAGAACCACCCTTGGAGCCTGGCAAGTTAGGTTCTGTCCCCTGGGCCACACAGTGGTACCTGCTGGGAGAAGAGGCAATAGCTGGGGAGGAGCCATGGCTAATACCAGAGGTACAATGTAATTAGAGACATATACAGATCTAACCCTTATCCCTTATAATCCCCCCACTCGGTCAGTAAAATTTAAAATCATTTATTGAGTGTTACTATATATCAGGTTCTTTGTTAGTCTCTTCATGTACACTTTCTCACTTATTCATCACAGCAACCCTATGAAATAGATTCTCATTTTCGTCCCATTTTAATCATGAGAACATGGGTAAAGAGAGGAGGGTAAGGTGTCTAGAATCAGACAGCTGGGAAATGACAGAGGAGGGATTCAAGCTCAGGTCTGTCTCTACTTATTACTTCAGAGGTGACACTGAATTCACACCCTGAATTCCCTGTTTTGTGAGTCACTGGCAGATTTTCAAGGTAAGAGTATGGGTTGCAAGCTGATGGCCTTTACGTTATATTAGTTCTGTGGTATGTTTGTTTACCCCACACAGTGTTTTTAAAATGTTTGTAATGGCCTTTAGGTAGCGTTCACTCTTTAACTGCAGTCCCCACCATTCCCAATTGCCTTACACTTGTCCAACTGCTTAGCCCCTTTAGGAATTTTACATTTCTTGGCTACGCATTTCCTGTGCTTGAGTCAGTGATTGAGTCAGATATACTGACAGTGTTCTGGGAGGGGGATGCCCTCATTTTTCCTTTTAAGAGGGAGGAAGGACTGGTAGCTCCAGACATGGCCAGCGGGCCTTCAGAAATTCTGAGGCCTTGGTTTTGCTTTTGTGCTGGAATTCAGCTTTCACAAATGCAAAGAGGAAAGGGAAAGTTCTCCCACAGTTAGCATGCTCCAAGCAGGCACATCCTGGAGGGCAGCCATTGGGCCTCGGTGAGGACTTTGGGACACACCTACTATGAACCAAGTTCTGTGGGAAGTGCTGGGAGGATGACTGCCTGCAAGCATCTGGAGACAACAAAACATATTCACAAAGAACTAATTCGAGGCCAGTTGTACTAATGTGTGGTGGGCCTTGAAGTTCAGTGTTTTGTTCAAAAGAAGTGGGCATTCCATGTAGCGGGAACAGCATGGGAACAGGCGTGGAGATTGGAAATCACTGGAGACGTACTCAGGGAAGGAGATTTACGGATATTTTGCAAGATGCAGGGAGGAGTGTGAAGACAATGCTGTCTTTGGTAGCCCATACATTAATCGTAGCAAGCACTTATTGAGCACTTACTATATCCAGGTCATTTTAAAAGCATGTTACACATATCTCTGCCTGTGAGGTAGACAATATTGTTATTATCATTACACTTTCAAATTAGGAAACTGATGCCAATTGCTCAGGGTGACATTCAAGGTCACCTAGCTAATAATGCACTAGTCTGGCCCCAAAGCGCATCTCCTAATTTGTGCCCTGTCCTGCTTCCAACAGCAGCCAGCACTCCCAGTAGGGGGGATGTGAGACTGCAGCAGGAGTTCACAAGAGAGCAGTTTAGACCCTGTAAAGGTTCATCTGCAAAGACTGGGATCGAACCCTTCCCTGGATGGCCCCAGCCTCCCCTGACAGTATGTTTTCTCCATTTACCCATCCCAAGCCCCTGATACTCCAGCCCAAGCAAGCCCTGACGGAAGAACATGAGCTTGGGAGTTACATGGACTTTGGGTCAAATTCTGATTACCACTTCCTACCTCTGGTGACTTTGGGCAAGTTACTTAACCTCTTTTAACCTCAGTTTCTTCATCTATAAAGTGGGGGTGCTAATAGTACCTGCTGAATAGACATGTTGTGAGAAGCGAAGACACTTAACACAGCGTCTGACCCATAGTGCACAGTAAACAACTGCTTTGGACCAGAATTCATTTCACATGTGGTCATTAGATAGGTCTGGGCTGGGCAAGGGTGTGGGTGCAGTTTGCAGTGAGGGCCCATGGACTGCCTGTCACCCTCTGCGTGAGATGCTCCAGATAGGACCTGGAGGCTGGCAGTTGATGCGTCCTTGCTCTGCCTGGTACCTGCGTGGATAAATGGAGCACTGGGGCCAGGAAAGTTATCAGAGCTGTTCCCTTACATTGGTGCCTGGCCTGCTGTCAACCCCGCCTGTAGCTAGATAGTGCAAACACGCGTCCTTTGGCCCTGGCACCTCAGGCAGGCAGAGAATCAAAAGGGCGCCCCTGCCTTCGTCCAGATGAATCCTCGTGTGGATTAGAAGCCGCTCTGCAGTGCTAAACCTAGAGGGCTGCAGACAGGCCCCCATTCCAGTCCACCTTGGCCGCTGCCCTGTGAAGCCGTGGCTGCTATTGCCACCTGGTGGCGTTTTGCAGTAATGCATGCATGGGGATTTCGGCAATATCATTAAGGGAACTGGGAATTGGAAGTGTAATTCAGCCGGCTCGCAGTACAAAGGCAAAACTGAGATCCATAGAAAACAGTGAGCTTTAGGAGAAAGAGCATGGTACGAGGCGTCGTGGGCCTCGGTTCAAAATGCACTCCTCTAATTGGGATGTCGGACAAACACCTGAACTTCTATGAGCCTGTTTCCTATTTAAAAATGTGATTAAAATACTCCCCGTCTACTCACAAGGCCATTGCAAGCCTTCCCGAAGGGCTTAAAACTGCAGAGGACTCTGCAGGTGGGAGAGGTGGTGGTTACAAAGTAGCAAAGCTAGGTCAATGCTTCTGACTTTGTGAGCCAGGAGTGTGGCCTAGCATCTTTCCCCAGCTTGTTGGGAGGGACCACCCACCATGCAAGCCCAGGCCAGAATGGATGTGGGTCCTCCCTGTTTGCTGGCCCAGAGTGAGTGAATCACTGGGGTCTTCAACTCCGGCTGTGTGTCCCAGACCCTTTCTCCCTCCTGGTCTTGCGTGCGACCTCCTCCTCCAAAGGTACCTCCTTCAGGTGGAGAAAGCCTAGTTCTTGCAAGTCTCAGTTCTGGGCATGGATGCTTGTGTCTGGGTTTCCCAAATTCTGAGTCTAAATGAGGGAAGAGAGACAGTCCTCCAAGATGAGACCACATATTTGAGCTTGGAATGTTACAGCATCTGAACCTGGACAGGAAATGTTAGCTCATCCCTTCCTGCTGATGGACAAAGGGCCCAGTGTGTAGTGTTGGGCTGTCATCCCACGGGCTTCTCGCTGTCTTGCTGGGGCACCTGTCCAGACAGGTCCAGCCCAAGGGGCCTGGAGTGTCTGCTTGCCTCACCAACAGACTGGGGCCATCCCCACCATCAGGCCCTAACGGTCCTTTTCAGGTTATGATGTGCACCTCTGCCCATGGCATACCCTTCTGCTCCACTGGCTTCAGGTGCAGTTTATTTTATTGAGCAACTAATATGTGCCCGGCATTGTGCTGGATTTTTTTCACAGAGATTATCTCATTTTTTCCTGAAAGCAGCCCTTTGAGGTAATTTCTTCCATATGAAAAAGAACTAAGGCTTACAGAGCTTAGTTACTCAGTGAAGTGGAAGCTTGATTTTACACCCAAATTTTGTGCCTCCTTGACTCTATACAGTCTAAGTGCAAGACCTTCCAGAGGAACAAATCTGGCCTCTGGGAAGGGTAACAAGGGGGGCCCATTTGCATTCATTATCGATGGACCATGGACTTGGTCAGGGCTGCATCATGATCTTCATGGGGCCTCAGCACCTGTACCATTTGTAAAAAGAAAAGAAAAGGATATTAAAAAATATGTTTTATGACGCCATTGGCATAAGACAAATAGGGTCCAGGTTGGATTGTATTCATTATTTTCTTCTGGTTTAAAAAATCTTTTAAAACATATTTATGGGCCCCTACAAGTATCGTGGGCCCCAAGCATTGTGCCTAATGGGCAGTTTGGCCCTGGACTTGGTCCCAGATTAGCCTTCCATATACCTGCTTCCTTACCTGTGTCACCTTCCCTCACCCTGGGCTTTTACACTGGAAGGGACTGAAATTCAAGCCATAGAGGATCTAGTGGCATCACGTAAAGCACTGGGCAGCACTGGGTCAGGGCCGATAATCCCTCTCAGCAGCAGAAACCTGCAGTTTCCGAAGTGTTCTCACCAGCATGGCTACCCTAAAATAGTGTGCCCACTTTACACATTAGGGAATGGTGCCACGGAGGGAGGACAGAGGTGACTTGTCCAAGACATACAACTAGTAAGGAATGGAATTGTAGGTTCAACTCCGGCTGTGGCCCCCGTCATGCCCTCCCGCACGCCCCATGCTGCTGGCCCGGTTCAACCCAAACCTTACGATGCATCTTTGTTCTTTGAACATCCTCAAGTGTGTGGCTTTACACAAGATGAGGCAATGACAGTGCCACACACTGGCAGGCACACACGTGGAGCGCCACACCTTGGGGTGTCACGTGGAAGGCAGTGGCAGCCGTGCTTGCCAAAGCTCCCCCTGAATAACTGACTTCAGTGTGTATGTGTGTGTGCGTACGTGTGTGTGTATGTGTGTGTGCGTGTGTGTGTGTGTGTGTGTGCGCGTGTGTGTATGTGTGTGTGCGTATGTGTGTGTGTGTGCATGTGTGTGTGTGTGTGTGTGTGTGTGTGTGTGTGTTTTGAACTAGAGCAAAATCGATTGTCACACACGCCTGGAACCCTATTTTAATGGACGGAGAGCGTGGTGGGAAATTCCGGATGAGGCGGCGCGCCGCGCTCTGACACCTCCCTTGCGGAGCATGTTGGTCGTCGTTAACTCGGGGAGTGCTGGAAGGGCGTGGAGGGAGGACGCGCCGACAGGAGGTGCGTTTCATAAGCAGTTGTGGATGGCAACATCAGAAGTCGACTTACTGCTTTTTTCTTTAATTAATTGTATCTGATTTCCACATTCTTCTGGTGCCTTTGCCACATGCCCCCTCCCTTCCTCTTTTAGGGATCCTCTTCCGTTCCCCTTCTGTCGTCCGACCCACAGTGTCAGCCGGTCACATCCGGCCTCTGGGATGCTCCCCACGACCTGTACTCCTGCCGGGGAGGGCCCACATGGTCAAGCGTTAGAAAGCTAAGCTCTTACCATGTCCCTCCCTCCTTAAAAAGCCATCAGGATTGGTATCGTTGTCGTCTACCTTCTATTGAACACTTATGTCATCACTGATATTCTTTTACCTCCCCTACAACGCCTCGAGGTGGGAACCATTACACCCAGCTCACAGATGTGGGACAAGGCTCAGAGAGGTTGCGCCAGTAGCCGGAGGCCACACAAAATGGACAGAGGCTCCCAGCGCTCACCTCCCAAGCCCTGCCTGTGTCACTGTCACACAGGAAGACGGGGCAGAATGAAGCCCTTCACTAGACAGTGGGGGGTAGGTGGGACGTGGGACAAGAGCTCACCCTGCATGCTCAGACCATCCAGGGGCCACGCTGGGCCCTGGTGAAGCGGCAAGTCACCTTTTGCCCTATTCCTGGCCTCCTTTGCTTCTCCCTGTCTGTCTCTGGTTTCAAATTGTTTTGGTTTTTGAAAACTAAAAATCAAGCTGTGTTGGGGTAGACTCTTCACTTAATAGTTTGCCTGAGCAGTTATTTCCTTTCCGGGAAGGAGCCGGGGTTGCTTTCCCTCCTGACAGGGACCCCATCTGGACCCCGAGAACTCTCTGCCCAGGTGGAGACCTGGAAGGGCCTTCAGGGCTTGGCCAGGATGCCAGGATGGCAGGCCCCCTGCCCCCAGGGCCCCGCTCACTCAGTGACAGAGGGGTGTTGCACAGCCCAGGAGCCCTGAGTGCACCGGCAGCTGAGCGCGGCCTTCACAGGATATGGGGGGCATATAAGGAGCCCTTCTGGAGGTTTTGTGGCGAAGGCTCTGATGTGAGAGGAGGAGCCCTGAAGCCTGGGCAGGGCTGACCAGTGCAGGGGTGGAGCCGGGGAGATTGGATTTCCTGAAGAGCCAGTCGCCTCCCTGTCACATGTGCTTCCCAGAACTTGTTCAGAGGCCCCTGCGGATGCCTGCATGGGCTCTGGGGTCTTCACATCAGCCCCAGCAGGCAGAGAGAGGCAGACCTGGTCACCCCACATTCGCATTAGGTGACCGAGGATTGTCTCCTGAGTCAGCCTTCGTTACCGAGCATCTGTGAGAAAGATGGTACGGCTCAGCGACCTGGCGTGTGGGAGAGGGGAAAAGACATGGACCTGGACGGCAGGGGGCGAAACGGCTTAGACCGAGTTTGAATCCCGCCTCTGCTACTTCCCACTGTTTAGCCTTTTCTGGGTCTCAGTTTCCTCACCTGTAAAATGGGTATAATAACACACCACACACTCCTTGGGGACAAGGACTGTACCTTCCTTGTTGTCCACCTTATGGCACAGAGTTACTGCTGAATGAGTACCTGCTAAATGAATGAACACCGTCGTGGGTATTAAATGTAATGATGTGGGTAAAATGCTTGGTTCTGGGGTTCATAGGCAGCATCGTGGATGGTGGCTTTAATACTCCCTGGAGGACAGAGTACCACGTTTATAGAAAGGTACGGACCAGAGAGAAGCAGGCTTGGAGGAGAACGAGGGCATCTCTCAGCGGGGCTTCCGGAGCAGATCTCACGCAGGCAAGACAAGGATATAAGGGAATGTGCCAGGCACAGAGCGGGGAGACCGACCAAACTCCCGGGCAGGTAGGTAACTGCCAAGACGGGAGTGACACCTAGAGGTTCTAACTCTCAGCCGGTGTTGCTTCCAGGCCACTCAGGGGTCTTCCAACACTCCTTTACATTTTACGAAGAGATCGTTTGAGCATCCTCGGAGAGTTGCTTAGAATTACAGCTGGACTCTTGCTTTTAGAGGCACCGTCACACTGAGCATTTGATGATTGATTCATTTCTCCGTTTACCTTTAATAAGCTGAAAGGCTATTGTTGATAATTGTTTATAGACACATTTAGTGCCGTATTTATAGCTCCTGACTCCTCAGGCCTGGAACGCCCTGTGTCAGCATTCGAATGATGAAACCGAGATGTGAGAGGAGGTGGGGCATCTCTGTCACAGGTCTGTCCTCACCTCTTTAAGCATCTACTTTACCACTCCAGTCACCACAGCTACTGCGACTGAGGTCCCAGTCTGATTAACATGTCATTACATTTTATTACGACTTTATCCTTTCAGTCATGAGCTGGTTGATTAGAAGCTGGGGGCAGCCAGTAATTAAGCTCACTTGGCCGAGCTCGGCCCGTCACAGTGAAATACACTCTCTAACTTCCCCTTCATTCCCCTGCGTGTCAAGGCCTCTGAATGAAGCTCCTTATGGGAACAATACCTGACCCAAACACGTTAGACCAGGGCTTACTGAGATGGAAATTCGGTTACGGTCCCTCGTTGTCACAACTTAGACGAGCCGTGAGTGCTCAGGCTGCTTGAGACAACTACTCATTTGTGAGGGAAATGGAGTTCCAAGCCATAATGGCCAGGGGAAGCAATTTCAGACTCAATACTCATATGTCCCCCAGAGAAGAAATTCAGGCCAGTCGGAGAGTTTCAGGAAGGAAAGTGCAAAGTCCACAAAATCCTTCCGTGCCACTTGTCATCTGCGGGGAGGCCTGCCTCATGTCTGTGGCTTCCAGGGAGCCGTGGCAGATACTTGGTCCCTACTGATGGGCCACATGTGCCAGGGGCTAGATGGAGCTTTGCTCCTGACTCTTGAAAATTATAGTCTGGTGTACTTCAAAGGGATTCTAATGAGGACGGAGGCGGCACCAGGAACTGCGCCTGGCAGACTCAGTGTTCAGTGCAGTTCGGAGCTGCCGACTCCTCTGGCTAAGCTCGCCCCCCTGCTCCCTCGCCTGCGCCTGGTGAGGACTGGGTCGGGGGGCCTTATCCTCCTGGCCTGCCTTTTTCTCTGGTACGCTCACCGCACCCCAAGTTTTATTAACAGCTTCTTTCTGAATACTTTTCTCCTCTTTCCTTGCAAGGTTTTGCAGAGGTAATCTTCCTTTTTAAAATGGTTAAGATGGTTTCCTGAAACCTATCAAGCCCGAACCTACTCACTGGCACAGATCTTTTTCTCTCACCACTGCCATGCATCTCAGGTTTTTGGGGGGTGGTTTTCTTCAGGTGTCTTGGTCTCCCTTCCCTTGACCTTTTGCACGATTAATTCTTAGGCCTTTGCTGGGAAAGAACTTGCCTAGGCTTGCTGTCCCAGACTCTGCACATATGTGCCACTTCTGTCTGTGTGGCTTTTAATATTGGTGAGAATCTGATGAACTCCATCCCACCCTTATGCTGCCTGAGTAGCTTGCAACAACTCCCTCTTTTCAATGGTGCTTCCAGAACAATCTGCAAAGTAAGAAGCTGCAGAATGTCCAATCTGGAAGGGACTTTATAAATAGCTCTACCCCTCATTTCAGATAAAGTAACTGAAGCCCAGAGAGAAAGCAATTTGCCTAAAGTCACACAGGAAACAGATTAGAATAAGGCCCCGGCCTTCTTGGCCCTTTGCTGTCTATCATTTGAGAATTAATTTCTACATACAAGTGCCAGAATTTAACATCCTTACTGAGTAAGAATTACAGCTCTCATTTACGGATCATGAACTGTGTCGTGCATTATGCTGAGTGCCTTGTATATATACCCCCTCTAATTCTCACCATGTACTCTATAAGGTGAAACCCACTTCACAGCTGAAGAAACTAAGGCCGTGGTACGTCAGGGCTGCCTGGGACTGGCCGTCGAGAGCCAGTTGCATGCATCTCCTCCTAATTCCATGTTTGGTGAGTTCATGTAGAAAATTGAAATCCGCCATGGTGGGAGCGTTTATACCATCCAAATTGGCAAAGGCTACAAATGGGCACTTTTCTCCATCCCCTGCCCCCCATGCCACCCCAGGAAATCCAGTTTATCAGCACACCCCTGGCCTTCAGGTAAGCTAAGCAGCTGGCCCAAGGGCGTGCAGGACTTCTACCCGGGGGTGTCTGACTTCAGAGCCTGAGCACTTAACTAGCCCCCTGTACTGCTGGTCAACAGGGCCAGGTTCTCAATGGCTCACTCACTTTGGGGCTGGAGGAGAAAGCAGCTTTCTTGGCTCTGATCCAGGGGACAGTGGCAGGGCATGAGGGACCCATACCCAGAGGGCCCACGCCCGGATGGCTGGAGAGAGGAGCTCCAGGAGCATTTCCCAGACCTCACTCCGCATTAACCTCATAGGCTTCCTTGCTGTTTTTTAAGTTTTCCGGTCCCGCCCCCAACTCAGGGTCTTTGTTGTTGCTATTCCCGCATAGATAAACACAGAGCTTGCTCCCTCACTTCCCTGACCAACCCACCTAAAAGAGCCCCTCCACAGTCTCTATTCGCTTCCTTTAGTTTATTTCTGTGGTACTTATCACTGCTTGCCTTCACAGAACATAGGCATTTGCTTTTGGGCTCTGCAGTGGGGTGTAAGCTCCTTGAAGGCTGGACCCGTGTCTTGTTCACCATTATATCACAGCTTAAGAGTAGAGAATTAGGTGGATAAGTTAATGAACCAGTTGTCACTCTATTCCACATGCCACCTTTCTTAGACTTGCCTTAGGTGGTCTTTGGTTAGCTCAGATATTTTCTTATAATAGCAAAAAGGGCTTTCTCCTTGCTCTCTATCATGGGATCTTCAAAGTCTATAACCATCTTCTCTCCACCCTGGAACTTCTCCTTTGCCCACTTTCCCCACAAAGTAGGCCAATGGGCAATGTCTGCCAATGCCAATTTGCTGACAAATCATTAACAAAACAGTTTTAAAAGGAACGTTTGACTCCAAGGAATAATTATAATCCAACCTTGGAAGGTGAACATGGCTGGGTCATTTAAACTGTTTCTTAAAGAAGATAGCTGTGACTGATGGAGTGTGACCTTCAGAGAAGCAAATACAAAAGGATTTAGGTAGTAGCAATGGGAGAGGCTGCAGGGATCTGGGCTGGGTGCTCAATCACTCAGTCTGACCCGGATGCTGTGGCCCAAATTCCCTGGGTCATGCCTGTCAGGAGATACATCATCACTAACACACACACACACACACACACACACACACACACACACACAGAGAGAGAGAGAGAGAGAGAGAGAGAGAGAGAGAGAGCGCCCTGCCTTTCTTATTTAAAAAAAACCTTCTATGTTTATTATAGAAAATTTAGAATATATGAATAGGATAAAAGATAGTTGAAAATGTCTTGTAATCTCACCCCTAAAGTAACAATTGTAAATACTTTGGTAAGTTCTTTTGTAGTCTTTGTGTTCTACTAATTAACATTTTTTATGTACATTTAAAAAATTTATACATCATGGACATCCTTCTATGTGATTAAATATGTTTATTGTACACAGTCATTTTTACTAGCTGGTACTTAGGGGTATGCAGGTGCTGTAATTTAGTTAACACATCCCTGACTGTTGCTTAGTTATATGGTTTCCAACTCTAGATTATCACAGACAAAACTGTGATGGAATTTCTTGTTGTTACATCTTAGACAAACAGTGATTATTCTCATAGTCATTAACTTCAATTAATACAAACTCAGCGCTATGGACTGAACGTTTGGGTCCCTTCCCCAGTGCTAATCCCCAATGTGATGTGCTAATCCCCAATGTGATGGTATTTAGAGGCAGGGCCTTTGGGGGATAATTAGATTTATATAAGGCAATGAGGACAGAGCCCCCATGAGGGTAGTAGTTTCCTTTTAAGGACATGAAGGGAGGGGCCAAAGCTCTCTCTCTTTACTATGTGACGACACAGTAAGTAGACAAGCATCTATGAACCAGGAGGCAGGCTGGCACAGTGGTACAAGAACCCCACCATGGCACCCAGCCTCCAGAACTGTGAGAAATAAACATCTGTTTTTTGTTTTTGTTTTTTTTTAAGCTACCCAGCCTATGGCATTCTGTTATAGCAGTCCCTTTACTGAGTCCCCCACATACTTACTAGACTGCATTGGCAACCATAATTTTACCTCTGGGCATTTGCATATTCTGTTCCATCTGCTTGGATAGCCCTTCCAGGCTTCTTCACCTGGTTATCATAGGTTTTTCCCCCTCTCCCAAGTCAGACATTTCCTTACATCTTAATATTTCTGAAATGTGGGTGAGTGGGGGTAGTGAATTGCCAACTTTAAGAAGTTTAATAATTCCTGTTCGTCCTTCAAGGCTCAACCCAGGCAGTCTTTCCTGAGTGTAGGTCTCCTCCTCTGTGCTGTCATGACCTTGGGCAGCTCTCTCCTTGCACTGCCCACACTGCACTGCACTTTCTGCTCATTTGCTTCCCCCTGCACAGGGACCTCCTTGAGAACAGCAAAAATGTCGTTCTCATTCCTTTTGTCCAGCTCCCAGCAGCCCAGCAGCCCAGGCTCCAGGACAGGCCGAGGGCAGGCTGTAGGGAGGTGTGGAGCTGGTTTCTGCTTGTCTCTTGTCCTCTCCACTGAATAGGCAAATGGATTTCCTTGTTCCGGGCCCATGGAGAGCTCCTTTACAGAGCCCTTTGCAGGTGGGTCAGAGCATTTCACCTGCCCCGGTGTTGAGGTGAATGCCCATTTCAGGCCATACTGGATGTATTTCTTTGCTCTGAGGGAGGGCAGGAGAAAGCTTGGCAGGTAGGGGTTGGGGTTATTTGTGCCCACGTGGCTGTAGAGAGCTTCCAAGAAGCCACGTTACCAACACATCAATTGTTTTCACTGTGCTTCAGAATGACACTCAAGAGGCAGGGAAAATGCTTGAATTTCAGCTTTACAAAAGGGCCTGCTAGAGAGATCGCCTTTCCCTTCCGTCCCTCTCGCCCAGCCCCGACACAATTCACGGTGGATAAAGTTGGCCATTTGAGCTTTTCGGACCCCTACCCCCCAACTGCCCCTCCTCCTCCACTCCGCTCTGCGCTTTCTCTGCATTCTGAGTTCATCTTCCCTCATATGCCTCTGCGTGACTTTTTGTCTTATTTTTCTGTTAACTCTAACTCCAGAAAGAACAGTCCTTATTACCTGGGGACCACCCAAAGTTGGGAGAAGGAAGATTGTCCCTTTCTGGCTGGGAAGGTGGGTGAAGCCTTATGGCAGGAGGTAGCTGATTCTTGAAGAATGGGTAGGATTGACATAGGTGAAGAAAGGAAGTCACTCCAAGCTCGGGCAGGAGTGAGGTGTGGTCAGGAAGGCGAGGACTGAGGCAGAAGCAAACATTTATGTATAATGTTCATAAAGTTCCTGCAGTATGCGGCCACTTACACGTGTGGGTAAACCAAGTGTCCCCCAGGTCCCCGCTTCCCCAGCTCCTCATTTTTACTTCCACCACACCTGGCCTCCAAACTAGCACCTCTCCAAGATTGAAGCAAAAGAATGCGTGATCACAGAAATGTTGCTACCCAATTTAGACTTTCCTGGATAATTTTATGGGAGATGGGAGAATGAGCTTTGCCACAAACAACTGAAAGTATATTCTAGACATTTCTATTTTCCCCAAAAGCCCACCTCAGCTACACTATGGTGTGGAGGGGTGTTGATTCCTCCTCCCCTCGCTCTCTTCCTGGCCCTTTTTAGCTCTTGGATTCTTCCCCGTGGACTTTATATTCTTCACCCTTTATCAGCCAACTCTTACCACTCAACTTACTGACTACAAATCCATCATATAAATCAATAGTCCCCCCTTTTTTTGATCCTAGCCCTTGAGATGCACCCTCCTGCCAGTGGTTTATTTAGCTATATTTCCAGGCAAATGCAATGCCTTCCCCAAGGGCAATTCTAGTGGCTGATATTGTCTCTTTCTTGTTACATGTATATTTTCTCATTCAAAGCCCCCTAAGAGCCCTTTTACTATCTTCATTTTACAGATTAGACAACCAAAAATAAGAGAAGTAAATTGATTTACCCAAAGTCACACAGCAGTTGGAATGGCAAGGATGAGACCTGACTCTGTCACATTTTTAGAAAAATGTGTAGCAGCCCCCTCTCAGACATGGAGTTCAAGGAGGGCGGCTTTGATGGGAGAAGGGCTAGACATGCAGATTGGCACCTGTATTAGCTTCATGGAGCTGCCGTTAAAAAATGCTACAACTCAGTGGCTTAAAGCAATAGAAATTTATTCTCACAGTTCTGGAGGCTACGGGTCCGAAATCAAGACGTCAGCAGGGCTGCCTCCCTCTGGAAGTCTGAGGGAGAATCCCACCCAGGGGTCTGGCGTTTGCTGGCAACCCCTGACCTTCCTTGCCTTGTAGACCCATCACCCCAGTCTCTGACGTCGTTTTCACGTGGCATTCTTCTATGTGTCCGTGTCTCACGTGGCTTTGTTATGAGGACACCAGTCATTGGCTTTCAGGTAGGCTGAATAGATGTCACATTTTAAATGGGACAGAAAATAACGGTACTACTGTCCTGTTTCAAATGGTACGTGTGGTCAGCTACTGACACCTTGAATTTAGCCCCGGGAGACTAGGCTGACCACACACAGGACGTCTGGTCAGCCTACTTTAGGGCCCACCCTAATCCGTTACAAACTCAACTAATCCCATCTGCAAAGACCCCGTTGCCAAATAGTCGCCTTGAGAGGTTCCGGGAGGACATGAGTGTTCGGTGAGACACCACCAGTTTATGAAGATCCTGGAATTTGGATTGTGGTTGAGGAACAATCACGTGCGGTTTTTGAGGAGAAGGATGACAGATCCAACTGCACAGCCCTCCCCCTGCATCTGACGGGTCCCCTGTGACGTCTCCCTGGCCACAGTCCCCTGTGTGTGTTGCTCTATCAAGGAATGAAGCAGGTGGGCCTCCACCAGCGGGAGAGTGCGTTCGGGAGGCGGCAGCCTGCCCTCCCTCTTGGAAACGGCACTTCGGGAAACTTCGCACTCGTCTCCACTGGGCCTTGGGCTAATCGGCTCGCCGCGTGAAAGCGTTTGAAGCCTGACGCTTCAGTCCCAGCAAATCTGCTCCCTCTGGGAGTCAAAAAGGCTGGGAGCAGGGCGCCAGTTCCTTTTTGGTGGGTGCAGTGTGTTCTCCCCTTACGTCATCTATACCCGGCCCCTTGGACCCCTCAGACTTCATGCCTTTCCTGAACTGTCCCTGCTGCAGGAAAGCTGCCAAGGCCAGGGGAGGCCATCTTCTAAAGGCTTTCTGAGGACAGGGTCCAGGGGCTGAGGCCTGGCAGGGGGTCAGGCTGAGAGGGACAGCTAGGGAAGACCCTGATGCCCAGCAAACACTCCATGCCAGCCGGAAGCAGCTGAAAAAGCCCTTGGTGACCACTGCAGTGCCCGGCTCTGACCGACCCCCAGCAAGCGCTGGGCTATTTTGATGCTGCTGTGAAGCTGAGAGAGCAGCAGAACTTCAGGATAGTTCTAGTGGCGGAAGCCACAAGGTCCATATGGCTTTGTGACTTTGCCAAACCCACGACTTGCCTACAAGGGGGCGGGCTCGGGAGAGGCAGTCGGCCTCGGGGAGTGCAGAGGCCTTGGGTTTCTGTTTATTTTGAACAGAATAGTGAAGCAGCATGGCAGGCTTTCTCCATCCTGGGCCCTGTGCGATGTCGTCAGATTTTGGGGTGGTAGGCTGCGTAAGGAAGCAGCACGGGTGGTGACAGGAGGAATTCTTGAATCAGAGGCTTTACCTGCTCTGCTTCTGGTTAGCCGTCTGATCTCCGGCAAGCTGCTTGACCTCTCTGGGCCTCGGACTTGTTCTGCTATGAAACTGAGAGGGTAATTCGGGCCCTCGGAGAGATTCAGGAGCACCAACTGAGAGGAGTTGTGTGAAAGTGCTTTGCAGGCTGACTAGTGTGTAATGGGAAACGGTCCAGCCCACAGCAGTAGCTTACATTTATTGAGGGTATGGTACGTGCCGGACATTGTTCTGAATACTTTTCACAGATTATCTTATTCAACCTGCATAATAGCCCTAGGAGTTGGTATTATTATGATGATGATGATTTATTTCTATTTTACAGATGAGGAAGCCATGGCTTAAGGAAGTAATTTGCTGAGGGTTGAAGAGCTAATCAGTTGCAAGGACCACGTTCAGACTGTAGAGCCTACAGGCTATACCCCTGCCATCTATACTACCTCTCTCAATGCAATAATCATAATTCAAAAACTTCAGGTTATTGGGACTGGTGTGTGACAAACCCAGAAAACACAAGATCCAGCAGAAGAAACACCCGGATTTGAGTTATGATTTTATTGCAAAATCATAACCATGCATGCTTATGATTTTGTAATAAAAGATTTGGTACAGAGTACCAGCTCATGAAAAAGAAGGCATCATTTATGTAACCATAAGCATGTATGGTTATGATTTTGTAATAAAATCATAACCCAAGCCCGGGCGTTACTTCTGCCGGACCCTGTACCTTGTCTCTAATCCTCACAGCAGCCTTGTGATGTAGTATTACCATGTGCACTTTATAAAAGAGAAATTTGAGATTAAAGGTGTTAATTCACTCCATTTATTGAGCACCTACTATCCTATTCGGGACACTGGGGACAGAACAGTGAATAAAATGGGAGGGGGGTTCCCCTTTATTATAGAACATATTTTAGTGCCAGGGAGACAGAAGATGAAATACAGAAGCAAAATAATTTCAGATCATGGCGAGGTGATGAAGAAAATAAGTGAGCGAAGTGGCAGAGTGGGGGGAGGCCAGGGAAGAGCTCTCTGAGAGGGGCCCTGGGAGCTGAGATTTGAATGGTAGCAATGAGGCGGGGGTGTGAGGTGTGTGAGGAGCAGCTGCCTGGGGAGGCAGAACAGCAGAGTACTGTGAGGCACAGAGCGGGGCCCCGAGAGAGAAGCCGGGGCACGGGGAGCTCACGGAGTGCGCACAAGAGGGGGGCCGGGGTGGGCGAGCAGGAGGCGGCGGCCGCAGTGAAACTTGGGTGATGGCAGTGCCAGGCAGGGACCCAGTCCTGCCCAGGCCCGTTCCTATGGTGATTGTGCTGCTGCGTCACTGGCCGTGTGTCTAACGAGGGGTGCTGGCGAGGAGAGGCCCCGGCTGGGCAGGGCAGGAGGGTCTGGTAGGCAGCCTGCTCGGAGGATGAGCTCGGGCTTGGAGCCTCTGGAGCCCTCTTCCATTCTGCTGCAGGGCGAAGAGGCACCAGACCTAGGGGCTTAGGGGTTCCCTGCACACTCACAGGGATGGGTGCGGCTGGTAATCCCCCCATGGCCAGACCCAGCCGGCCGCCAAAGTGGGAGCCAGGACCTCCCCAGGGAGGCGGAGTGGCTTCTTCTCCCACTTGCCCACACCCCCCCGGAGACTAGATCCAGTTCATTACTCACAGGGGGACTTTCTAGGAACCCCATCATCTACAAAGCGTTGCTGGTGGGTATTCTAAAGAGCCTGATACCATTTTCCCCCACTTGAGAGGAAGAAGATGCTTTGGTGCAGTTGTGAGCCCGAACCCGCAGAGCTCTGAACCTGGCAGCTGGTTCAGGGACAAAGTTGTTCCACGTTCTCATCGATGAGAAGGGGCTAAGGTGCGGGGATTATTTTAATGCAGCGTGCTGCAAAGTGGGGGGAAGTCTTCCTGGGAGAATAAACACGACCCAGCCGGTCCGCCTCTCGCGGTTTAGGGAGCAGGGACTTGCTCTGAGAGAACAGAGCCGGCGGCAGCGCCGGGCAGGCTGCTGGTGTTGGGTCCCGGTGCGCCCCACGCCTGGGACTCACTAGCTAGGTTTTGGGGCAAGTCAGTTAACGTCTCGGATTCCTCGGTTTCCTGATTTGTAAAATATAGATAATAGTGGATCCCTACCTCACGGGGGTTTTCATGTGAACAGACCAAAATCACACGTATCAAGTGTTCTTCACATCGCGAGTCTTCAGGAGATGCTGACTGTACCTTTGGGGTTACGACGCAGAAGGTACACGTGAGCGGGGATGCAGAGCATGAGAAAATGCTCAGCAATGGCAAGACGGTCTACAAGTGTCACTACCTTGAGGGCAGGCCTCCATAACATCCCTCAGAGTTGGTTTTTATTCATTCCCCTGCCAAACAAAGTTTGGGGTCTTCTCACTTGCCTATGAAGTGAGAGTTCCATCATGTGAATTAGCGTCCTTACTTGGTTTCGCTTACAAACGCAGCACGTATGCCCACGTGTGAGCCGAGGCACTGCTCCTCTGAACCAGGCTGGAGAGAGGTGTCCAAGCCTAAGCCGTCTGTGCTGTGGTGCGTGCTATGCCCCACCCCAACTTGACCCCAGGGCATTATAGGAGATTTATAGAATGGCCGTTCATCTTATCCCCCCAGCACCATACTAGGGTTTCAGCTGAAGTCATCATTAGACGGTGCTGCTATTAGTCACATCCCTCCTGGCTCGGGAGAGTGTGTAGGTTCGTGGAAGGGATCAAAAGACCCATGCACAGCAGCCATTGACTCACAAGGTCTGAGAGCTGACCATCCACTGGTGACTAAGCTTGACTTGTCCCTTTGGTGGGTCCTGCAGGAACTGGCTGGGCCTTGCCACATCCTGTTTCTTTCCCCTTTGCAGGATACAGTCCCCATCTTCATGTTATAAAAAACAGCATCTTTTCAAAATAAAATTAGAGGAGTCATAGAGAAGACTTGAGAGCCCCTTCCAAAAAGGAATTTAGCTAAGGAAACCAAATCCTGTCCAATATGTTGGGTTAAAAGGAACCACTTATGAACTACAATGCAGTTGATTTTGGCCCTGAGAGCTATAGGGATATCTAGGGGGAAAACATAGTAACCAATTGTGAGCTCTTCCAGTTATGTGTGAGATTAAGTAATTTTGTCCCTGGATCTTACCGAGTTTGCTCCAGGGTGTGGGGTTTGGAAAAACATCAGTGCTTGTGGTTGTCTGCTTTGGGGAATAAAGAAAAGGAACCCACCATGGCATGCTGTTTCCTGGAACACGGTTACGCACCTGAGCCCTGTGCAGACGGAGGCCAGAGTGGGTCTGAATGGGCTCGTCAAGAATCTGCACCTTCACGAGCCCATTCAGTCTGTGCCAAGGCCTAGAGCCAAGGCTGGGTGGGATGTTCAGGGTTCCCCAAGCCGACGGCAGTCTGGGGGGGCATTTGGACTTTGGGGAGTCATTTATCCCTTCATTTTATTGAGCACCTGCTATGTACCAGGCACTGTACTAGCCGCTGTGGAACAAGACTAGCAAGGTTTCTGCCATCATGGAATTTACCGTCTTGTGGGGAGGTACTACAGACAAAACACAGGCCAGCAAATGTGTTAATAAGTTTATTTCAGAGACTGACACGTACTGTGGAGAAAGCTAGGTGGGGTGATGTGCTCAAGAGTAGCTAGAGGTGATGTTGGATGAGGGGCTCAGGAAGACTGCCCTTAGGGGCAGTGTTAGAACTGAAGCACCAACCACATGAATACCAGGGCTCGTTCCGTGAACATGCAACGGCCACTGTCACTGGAGCCTCATGAACTAGTGGCTCCTGTCAGCTTTCTACCTGGCATGTCCACTCAAATAGCCATCTCCTGGGGGTGCAGTAGGTAGGGGTGTCTTGAACTACTTTGGGGACAAGCAAAACTGATGGATTAGAAGGCTAACCCTACCCTATGAACTACAGTGCAGGTGATCTTGGCCCTGAGATCTATAGGGAAGTCTAGGGGGAAACATAGTAACAAATCACCTCCACATCTAACCTGTCAAACTCTGTTCACCGTCCCTGTTTGCGCTTCAGCGAGTCCATTTCTCTTCAGGTCCCTTACCTTCACCCCGGCCCAAACCACCCACATCTCTCCCCAGACCTACTGAAGAAGCCTGTGAACCAGATTCCTCACGTCTGATCCTGCCCATCTCCAATCCATCCTCCTCACTGTGGGCAGAATGATATTTGAAACCTCAGACCGGATCACCTCACGCACCTCCTTGGTACTTCACGAGTTCCCCCTGCTGTCAGGATAAGGACTCACATCTCTATAATGACACACCAAGCCCTATCGGTGCAGATATGCTTTTTCTTCTCTAGCCTTGTTCCGAGCTACTTACAACTGCACCTTCTGTGTTCTGGCTACACAGGCTTCCTTCCCGTTCTCCCAGTGTTCTGTGTTAGTTCTGGCCCCAGGGCCTTTGCACAGCCTCAGTGGCTCCTAATCTGTTCTCTCTCCACGCACTTTGGCTTCAGTGCTGCTACTCAGGTCTCGGCACGCCTGTCACTTCAGCAGGGATGTCTCCCTCATTCTTTGACAGTACCACACTGCATAGGTTCCTGTAGTTACCTGTTCGCAGGAGCACTTCCTATTTTTTTCGTACCTCTCAGCACGCTTGTGTTCACTTGTGCTGTCTCCTTCCTGTGCTAGCCCATGAGCTCCAGGAGGGCAGTGACCATGACTGTCTTCTTTATGACGGTGTCGTCAGCACTTGGGAAGTGTCTGGAGCACAGTAGACACTTGATAAGTAGTTGTTGAAACGCTGAAGGAACGAAGGCTCACAAAGACCTTGAATCTTAAATGTTCCACTTGAATGTGCTACTTGCTTTCAACAAAAAGAAATAACAGGAGACTGTCTGTGTTTTCTGTTCCATTTCTGTACCCTGTAGAGACGGTGATTGATATCTGGAGTTCAAGAATAAGCACAGGGAGCAGGAATTCTGGCCGATGAACAACCCGCTTAGGAAGCCTGTTCTTGCCTTGGACTATCAGAACAGTGTTATTTTCTTTGGCTCAGAGGAGTCTAAGACTGTGTGTACTCAGGGAAATGGTGTAGACCCACAGTGTGGAGTCAGGGCCAGGGGTGAGACTCAAATAATAATCAAATGAAAGAGGGTTGTGTGAAGCCTGGGGGGTGCGGGGGGACACTGCCTTTCTCAGCAGCTGAGAAATTGGAACATTCCCCCTTGTGTCAATGTGGAAGTGAATAAATTAAGCTGCGTTTTATGCCGTGCCTGGAAAAATACCAATGCTCTACTCACATAGTCTCTGAAAGCAAACCCCAAAGGCCACTCAGTCCCAGATCTATGAGAGACTGTTACAGGAAAAAAAGAGTCAACATTCACAGACTATGGGAAATATCACTGAAGTGGAAAAAGATTAGAGCCATGGATTTTTGCTTTTTCGAGGTTATGTACCCCTTTGAAAATCTGACAAAAGCAGCGGACCCTTCTTCCCTGCCCCTTCTGCCTCTGCAAAATGGATATCCATATAACATTTTCCCATCATGGGGAACCCCTGGACGGCCATGGCCTCAGGGTAAAAGCTGCAGTTAGTGGGTCTGATTGGAAATTGAGCAGAAATAAGCTAATAAGAGATGACAAGGAAGCCCAAGATAGACGATATTCGGTCTAAAGAATAAGATAGAAGTGATTTGTAATTAGATTTTGTTTTATTCCCAAAGTTCTCCACTTTTTAAAACAAGTTGGTTGGCACAAGGTGACCATGTGCCTCAGAGTAAAATAAGGCAGACTTTGGAGGTCTGAGGGGAAGCCACTCTGAGCATCTTCTAGGATTTGCCACCCATGATGATCCATTCACTAAAATATGAGCAGCACAAAGCCAGGATTTTAGTCTCTCATGTTCATTACTGGGCCCCAGTGTCTAGCTCAGTGCTTGGCACTTAGTAGGTGCTCAATTAATATTTGTTGAATGAATGAATCATTTAGTCAATCCTAGGTTGCCCCAGTTCACTCTGTCTTTCTCTCCTTAATTTCATTCTAAATTTATCAGATGCCTTGGTTTTTGTTTATTTGCTCAAGAAATATTTACTGAGCACCTCCCAGATTTAATTCTTGGGCCATAATTGTGCTCTAGGTATAGAACAATGTGAGATTGAAGAGCTCTGCTCTGGAGTTCGTTACCCCTGGGTTAAGCCTCAGTTCTCTGCTGGTCGGGAGTGATGAAAGCCTCAAGTTTCCTCTGCTGTAAAATGGGATGTGAGAATTAAATAAGGTCATGCAGTCAAAGCTCTTAGCATAATTCTTGACACACAGCTGTGCACTTTAATAAAAGTCAGTGATTTTTATTATTACCTGGCTCTTCTGCCATACTGTTCATTGGTACCTTTGGGGTCCTCTTTACTATCTGAGCCCACGGTTCTGAACCCCAGAAACTAATTGTTGCTATCTATGCAGCAGGTGAAGTATAACCCTTAAAAAGTCCCAGAATATTCAATCAGGCATATTTAAGTGTTGGGTACATTACTAATTTCCTCCTTTTTATTTTTCCAAATTTCTAATTTTAATTAATTAGCATGTATTAGTTTCATAATTTAAAAAGTAGTGTATAAGTATTATTATTAAAAAGGTGTTTATTTAATTTTACAAAATTCAGAGGTGGACAATAAGAATATTTTGTTGTCTCTTGTCTGTAGGATCAATTCGAGAACTCAGTTTGTCTATTATGTGGCCTAAATAAAAATGCCCAAACACAAGCACCAAGAAAGCAAGGGTGCACTGCTGAGTAGGCATGGGTGTGTCGTTCAGTTTAGTAGACACAGGGATGAGAACTAGGACTTCTGGCTTTGTCTCCCAGCTCTACCACCATCCAACTCCACGTGTAAACTTTGGGTAAACTGCGGGAACTCTCTAAGCCTCAGTTTTCTCATCAGTAAAATGGGAAGGATAAACGAAGAAATTCCATTACAGATTGTCGTGAGAATGAATATCAAATACTTTGTATATAAGAGCCAGTCTTCAATATTCTTTTCTTCTTTTTTTTTTCAAATAGCATCAGTGACATCACCATTTTTTAAATATTATGTGTGTGTGCATTTTGTACCCACGTGTATATGAATGTCTCCACTTGGATGTTTATCAGGACTTTTGATTTCTTAAACCCATCTCACAAACTGCTTCCCCCTTAGTCATCTGCATTTCTGTGCAAGGCACCAGCATGCACTCAGTTGTTCCAGCAAAAAGCCCAGTCATTCTCCACTCCTCTCTTTTCCTCACATCCCTTGTTCAGTTTGACCACTCAGCTGACATGTCTCAAAATCAGTCTCTTTTCACCAGAACCACTGCCCCTGTCCCCAACGGAGCTACCATCCTTACTCCTGTGTGAGTGTAACAGCACTAGCTGGACCCCCACCCCCGGTCCCCCCTGCTCCCCAAAACCAGTTCCCCATAGTACCAGTGTGAGCACTTGCAGGTGTACCCCAGGCTGTGCCTCTTCCTGGCTCAGAACACGCTGCCCCCGGCCTCCTACATCACTGAAGTAAAACCCGATGTCGTACTGTCCTTCAGATCTGTGTGAGGGGATAAGGAAACTTCTTCTGCAAAGGACTAGATAATGTCTTAGGTTTTGTGGCCCACATAGGAGTCTGTCAGATCGGCATCATCTTCTTCTCCTTCTTTGCTTTCACCTTTCTCTCCATTTCTGTCTCCATCTCTGTTTCTTTCTCCTTCCAACCTTTTAAAAATGTAATGGCTGTTCTTAGATCACGGGCTTGCAAAGACAGCCCAGGGGCTGGAGCTTGCTGCCCCTTGCTCCACAGGACCTGGCCTTGAGCTTTCTCTGCCACCTACCTCTCCCCCGCCTCGCCCCTCCTCATGTCTTGCTCACTCTGTTCTAGCCTCAGGTGCCTGCTTACTGACCACGTTCCACTCAGGGCCCGTGCACTCCTGGCCCGTGCACTCCTGTCCCTCTTATCCAACACTGTTCCCTCACATCCACTTCTCGGCTTTGCCTCCTTCCTTTGTTTGAGTCTCTGCTTGCAGGTACGACCTTGGAGAAGCTCCCAGCAGCCCCTCTAAAGTGCTTGTCCCCTCCCCTTGCAGGCACTCTCTGTCCCTCACCCAGCTCTACTCCTTTTCGTGGTACTTACCATACATTCACTTGTTTGTTTGTCAGTTCTGCTGCCCTAGAATGTGAGCTCCTTAGTTGATCTTGCTCAGCACTCTCTCTGCCCAACACCCAGAAAAGAACCTGGCACATAGTGGTCATTCAAAAAATATTTGTTGCACAAATTAATAAGTGTAAAAACAGTTCTGTCCTGTAACTAGATAGTTTTTAGCCCCTGCAATATTCATTGGCAACAAGGCGGCCCTCTTCTTAAATCCTCAGCCTTGTTGGCTCTGTCTAACGGGAATTGGATGAAGGCACCAAGCTGAGCTCTGGGTGACAGCAAGGACTGTGAGAACCAGGTCCATGTGCAGTTGGGGTCTGAAGATGAATCCGAGTGTGAACTGGGGGGTCGGAAGGAGCAGGAGGAGGAGGGGAAGCAAAACCAGGCTTTGAAGTGAGGGGAACTGTCCAGCTCTCAGGAAGCTGATGTCATTAGAGCATCCCTGGGTGATAAGTGCTCAGCGGGCCCAAGGCCTGGTGTCTCTTAAGAAGGGAGAAAAGCCTCTTAGATCCAGAGGAAGAACACTGAGATAAAGTATCCTTCTCAGGAACACAAAGCCAAGCCAGCCTGCAAATCAATTAGTGTAGACATTGAAAGGATCGTTCATATCAGGCCTAGGAGGGAAAAGGTGGGAAAATCTGGTATTTCTGGAGCCACTGAATAGAACATAGTGACTCCCAGCCCCAGGCACAAATCCTCCAGAATCTGATTCTAGTTGGGGGCCTCTTGGGATTGTCAGGTTAGAGGGAGCAGCTGGGTATACCCTCCTCCCACCCCATACTCCCACACTGGACTGGCTTTGCTCTCCCGAAGCCTCAGGAAAAATGAACTTGGATCTTGGTCATTGCAAAATAGAAGCTGGGTCCTTTCTTGGAGCCCTTTCTTGGGAGCTATTCTGAGGGTGGACTGAATGGAGTGGTCCTGTGGAGGACCCCAGGAGGACTTGCCACTGTATGCCCTTGAGTTCTGGCTAAGGGTCAGACAATGAGCCTTGGATTGGGAGTGAGCCTGGCTGTAAACTGACTCATACAACAGGCAGGGACTGGAGTCAGGTCAGGCAGCAAAAAGATAAAGCGATCTCTTCCTTGGATGCCCCTTAGGATTAAAACTGGAGGGTGTAGGACAAGGGAGCCTGTACTCTGTCCAGATTGGGGGATTTTATGTCCAATATCATGACTCTAGCTCTTGATTTTAGAAAATAAGATAGGTGCATAATGTGAAGGGAAATGCAATGGCAGTAGAGTTCAAATTGTCCATGGATTCACACCCCAGGAGCTCAAGGCTGGAGGTCAGATGGTCTGGAATCTGATGAGGGTCTGCTATGTGGTTTTGGATTAATCACTTGACCTTTCTGGGCTTCAGTGTGTTCCCTTATACAATGGTATCAGTGAATCTTGACATTGTTATCTCATTGAGTTATTAGGATCGAACGAGAGAGGAAAGAAAGTCTTTGTGAAGTTGAAAAACCTCTAATCATGTATAACTTGATCCCTAATCAACTTGTATAAAACAGTAATACCAATAGGAATAATAAACATCCAATGAGCACTGACCACGTGTCAAGCACTGTGCCCAGCGTTCATATACGTGTCTCTCGTGGGCCTCACAACAAGCTAGAGAGGGGGTCACTACCGTGGTTCCCATAGCAGATGCAGTCGTAGGGTCCAAAGAAGTTAAATAAGTTGGCCCAGGTCACATAGCTAGCCAGAATGGACCAGAATCTGAATACAAGCGGTTTGTCACCAGGGGACACACTTGGACCTCAAGGGCCTCTAGCCCAGGTTTTCAGGCGCCCAGCCTTGCCCCCCTTCGCCTCCTCGGGGAAGATAAGTACACGTCTGTCCAGTGGAAACAGACCCACCGCTATCTCTTCCCTGCAGAGGGTGCAGCCCCTGCCAACTGCAGAGGCCTGCTGCTTACCACCTCCGAGAGCCAGGGGTTCCAAGGGCCACGGCGAATCCCCACCAATCCCGAGAAACAGAGGTGCCAGGGAGCAGGGCCTGCTCCAGGTTACGGAGAGCGGGCGAAGTGCTGGAATGTTCCCGTCCAGGGGAGGCCTCCCTCACGACATACTGAGTGGGTCTTGGAAAAGCATTTCCCTGAGAAAGCAGAGGCCGGGAGACAATCTTTGATGAGCAGGCTGTCTTTTCCCATCTTCTCATCGGGAAGAAGAGGGGGGAAAGCAGGGGCGCTCCCTCCCTTTACAGCCCTCCTGCAGGAGGGCTCGCAGGCTGGCAGCCCAGGGCTGTGGGCTCTGCTTGCCTAACATGATGCCCTTCAGTGGAATTTGGTGAGTTCAGCCAACAGGAAGCAGCTGATAAGGGCTTCTGGGCACCCCTCTTTGGGAATACTTGAAGAGCTTTTCAGGGTGAACAAGGATGGCACAAGGGCATGAAAACAGGTTTAAGAGGAATTACTGAGAGTAAATTGGCTTTTGTCCTAGGCCAGAGAAGACCCAGGAAGCGTGGGCACTGTGAAATATCTGAAGGGCACACTACTTTGCTGTGGTCTCCATGGCGTGGAGGAAGGAATGGCAGGAAAGGGTGTAAGGAAACTCAGAGAAATCTCACAGAAATGCAGTGGAACCACCAGAGGCTTCCAGAAGGGAAAGGAATTACCTGGGGAGCGGTGAGCTTGCCATCACTGCAGGGTTCAAGCAGAGGCAGAAGGCCCTGGGGCGGGGGCCCTGCGGAGGTGGGGACATGTGCACTGTAAGGAAGAGAACTCGGGGATCATGAAGGCCTGCAGATGGCTGTGTGAAGAGGGAGGGTGGGAAATGGGAGGGAATGGAATGGAAGGGGCGTGGTATAGTCAGTGCAGGCCCAGGGCCGTGCTGGCCTTTCCCTGCCCCCACGCTGGACCTCAGGTCTCCATCCCTGTTCTTTCTTGGCCCTAGTACCTGGGGATCATTAGACCTCACTATTACTCTTCCATACTAGAATAACAGCTAGCCCCCCACCTCTGCCCTTCTGTGTCCTTCTTGTTGCTGGGTGACACTGGTGGATAACGGGCCAGATGATTCATTCTGGGACTGGCTGTGTTACTTTTCTCAGGTAACACGATGCCACAACCTGGGTTCAGAGCCCTTACCCCTGGACAAGTGATTCTCATTCTTTAGTCAGCATCAGAATGAGCTGTACTCTATAAAGCAGAGACTTCTGGGACCCACCAGAATTTCTCATTCAGTAGATCTGGGGTGGTGCCAGAGAATTTGCCCATCTAACAGGTTCTCAGGTATTGCCGATGCTATTGGTCCAATGACCTCACTTTGAGAACCACTGCTGTAGAAGACCCAGAAGACCTGTAACCTTAGGTCCAAGGCTATGGGTTCAGACAAATCCCTGCTAGAATCCCGGCTGCACCATTTGTGAGCTGTGTGATGACCGGCAACTTACTGAACAGCCCCATGCTTCCATTACCTGTTATGCAAAATGGTGATGGTACCCCTTTAAAGGGGTTATTGTGAGCAATGAAGATGATGATTTCATAAAGACCTTAGACAGTATCTGGAACATGCTAAGTATGCAAATACTCAATAAATGAAGGATTTTTTTTTATCATGTGGGTATGTCAGACACCCCATGTCTACCTTTATAGGATAGCGGTGTTGGAGCAGAGAAAGGTACACCTTCTCCTTCAATTGTGTGCGGGGTCAATACCATTGTCACTCCTTACCCAGGTGCTTTGTGCTGGAATGATGGGCCTTCATCATCAGTGTGGCCATCCTTAAAATCTTAGTTTTGTGGTACAGGCCAGCCACACATTCCAAAAGACTGACTTTCAGTGCGACTCTGAGGAGCCTGCCTGATAGGAACCAGATTGTGTACGGGATGAGGAGTGGGGTCCTCTAAAGTTTCTGGTCACATTTCTGTTGGAGCCCCATGGCCCCTCTCCCTCATCACTCTTGTCCTGGGGTCCTTGGACTGATAGTTTTAGGTATACAATAGACTCTCAGGAAACCGGCACCCATGGGGATTGGTAGATGCCAGATACATGTAAGTAGACTCTCTGTTAGCTGGAACTCAAGTAACTGGCACTCTCAAGCAACCAGCAAAATCTCAAGCAACTGGCACTTTCAAGCCACCGGCAAGCTGGTTTGCTCTAAAGTGCCGGGTCGCTTGAGTTCCGGCTAATGGAGAGCCTGATGATGGAAGCATGGGCTTAGGTCTCCTGCTGGAGAGTCTCAGAATTTCATGGGAAGGCCTCAGGCTGCTGTGAATTTTGCTGAGTAGGGGGACCCTTTAGGAAATTCTACCTTGTGGGAGATCCTAAGGGGGTTCCTTGGAGTAGTCGCTTGAGGAAGGCCCCGCCTGAAGGGCTGTCGTCAGATGCATTTCCAGTCTCGCGCTTAGAGCTCCAGGATGCTCACGAGCACATTTAGGCTCTCCAGAAGTGCTGCAGATGGGCACATGTAAGGTTGCTGAACATGCTAACCTTTGTCTGTCATCAGTTAATTTGGGGAAACTGAATCTAAGGATTTACAGTGTTCCAGGTGCCTTCCTATGCAGTATCTCACCTGATTTTCACAGCAACCTTCAGAGGTATGATCATACACATCTTACAGAGGAGAAGGCGGAGGTACCGAGCGGTTTATGGCTTACCTCAGGTCACACTGTCTACAACTGCAGGACCTCAGACAGAATTTGGTGCATTTGATGGAATTTTATTTATAGTAGCAGCAATCATGAAAACCAAACAGAAATAAAAAACAAAAAAAAAATTAAAAAAGAAACACTAAGTGGGAATGGCATCTGTTATTTGTCAAAACCCTTTCAGTGGAGTACCTTTATATTATTTATTGGCCTTAGGCTCACATAACAATTAGGATATTATGAGAGAGAGAGAGAGAGAGAGAGAGAGAGAGAGAGAGAGAGAAAAACACAAGTAAAGAATGTAGATTCTGCAGCCAAAGAGTTTAAATCCAAGTGACAAACTCAATGACCTTGGGCAAGTT
This sequence comes from Lyroderma lyra, assembly GCA_004026885.1. NCBI lineage: Eukaryota > Metazoa > Chordata > Mammalia > Chiroptera > Megadermatidae > Lyroderma > Lyroderma lyra. The sequence continues at coordinate 174,409 of PVJL010000606.1, read as the reverse complement.
ATTTAATTTTTCTCCTCCTGTAAAGTGTAATTCTCAAACCTATATCATAAAGTTACTATGATGATTCAATGAGATATTACATGAAGATGGCTGGAACACAGTATTTATGAAAGTGTTAGTTATTGCTGCTGCTATTGCTTTTGTTAATAATAATGATGTTACATAAAGCCCATTGTCTTGAGGACCCATGGAGAAGGTATTCAGAAAGGAGCCAGTGGATGTGAGACCGAGCTTTGGCCCTCTCACTAAGCAGCTGTGCCTTTGCATGGCTCATTAAACCGCTGTGCCTCAGTGTCCTCCTTGGACATCCAACTTAGTTCATTCATAGAATAACCACCTGGGTCACAGATGTAAAAGTCCTTTGACAAACATAAAACTAAAGGTCATTACGAGTTCTTGATGTCCACCTTTGACTGGAACACGACGTAAGCTGTGGAAGGGGGCCGGCTCGGGGGAACCTCTCCGCTAGCCTTGCTGTAGGATCTGAGAAACACCCAGAACTGCCCAGGCTGTTGGACCCACAGCAGCAGTCATTTTGACCAGTGTCATTTCGTGGGCCTGCGCAGAAGCCAAAAGTGAGTCATTAGTAGTGCTGGGAGTTCTCCTTTGCTGAACAATGGCGTCCTCATTTGGGGATTTCCCGGGATTTCCTGGGTTGTCCTCTGTTGACTTTGGAAGGTGGCACTGCCTCACCTGGTGCATCTCACACATCTGTCTCCTCCTGCTCACCCTCATCTCCTGGCCTGCGTACTGGACCCGGAGTGCCAGCCCGAATCCTCATTCTAACCGCACGCAGCACAGACACCCTCTCCTGGGCTGAGTGTGGGAGAAGTCCCTTGTAGATTGTGTACACTGCTGAGTGTGATATGTGATGTGCACATGGGTGTGTGTGTGTGTGTGTGTGTGTGTGTAAAACAATGTTTTTTAAGGGGCAGGATACCTAACAAAACTGGAATCAGTATACTTACTGCTTTTATTCCAGGGGGAACATCTCCAAAGCTCCCACAGGGGAATATTGTTTTGCTCACTCTGAGGGTATGGGTATTCTTTAATCACTCCATCATATTTCAGTGAAAAGCAATTGCTTTTCTTATAGCAAACTTCTTTGGGAGGCTCTCAGTTCCTGAATAGTTCCCAGGAAGTGTGACCCAAGGCCCCATGGGAAAGATGCTGCCTCTTAAATGACTAACCTTAATCCCCGGTGACCAGAACTGGCCCAGAATGAAAGGGCTGATCCCACAGGGAAAATAAAATAAACAGAATCACACCACACACTCCCCCACCAAACCACAACCACCGAAAACCAAACAAAGCAACGCTCAGCAAACCAACGCAACTCAGTCCGAATTTGAGGGCAACTCTGTTCCAAACTGTTGCTCTGAATCATTCAGATGCAAAACCAGAACAGAGAACAACAAAAATTAGAAACAATTTAACTTTTTAAAGTGCTTTAACAATAGCTATCCCTACTTCTGTGCCCACAGTTCTGTGGCAGAATTTTTAAAAACTTTGTTTTTGCCTTAAACAGTTTTCTTTTACCTTACATGAACCCCTAGCCCAAATGAGTGGGGCCAGATGAGCCTAAAATAAGTCTTTAAACCACTTCCCACACTGTACAGGTTCCCCCCACCCCCGTCCACACCCTGACACCTCATGGGGTCAGAACTGGAGGAGCAGGGAGGAGAGAGAAAAAGAACTGGCTGCATGGAGTCTCTTCAAAGGGGGTCAGAGGTCACCCAAAGATTGCACAATTTCAACCCTTATCTGCCTCATTGAGGTGGTGGGAGGGGAAGAGACTGGAGGAGGAGTCCCAGGCCTGGGATGTTTAATAGAGCAAATAAATACCAGGGGCACCTGGCAACCCTCAGATTCAAGCGAATAGCAGGCCTGCTCTTCGGAGATGTGTCCTGGACTGCTTGAGGCTGCTTGGCTGTCTTGTACAATTCTAAAACCTCTTCCTGGAGCATTAAAGTTAGTCTGAAATTCTTCCTTCATTCATCCTGAAACTCAATTTTTTACACTAAGCCTCTTCTATATTTGGCAATGTTTGAGGGGCTATAGAGAGACATGAAGACTTAATCCTCTCTTCCAAAGCCCTCTTCCTAGTAATGTTTAAAAGGAAATGTCAAGAATCCAGATTTCCAGCAAGCAAGTCAATTTTTAGTCTCCAGAGTTGGGTTTAATTTCAATACATTTTGCAAAGTACAGTGGAAGTAGCTCTATACATGGGACCCTATTCTTCTGGAAAAGTGGGGAGGGACCAGATGATCTTGAAATTTCCTACCATCCCAACATTCAGAATTTGTTAATTCTGTTTAATAATAAGTCAAGCACTATTTTGGGTGCACAAAGATGAATCTAATAGAGCACCAGTTCCTAACCAATTTACAATCTAGTGCTAGTAATATTAATGTCAGTACTAATGCCAACAATAGCAAATGAAATGTACCCACCCCCAACTACAAGAGGAGATGGACTATTTTAAAGGCCATTGAGAAGACAGGAAGAAAGTACTGGAGACCACAGAGGTGGGTATAAATAGTTCTGGTGGTGGGAGGATCTAAGAGAATTTCATCAATGAAGCTGACTTTCCTCTGGGTCCAAAGTCAACAGCATATCATTTGACAGAGAATGAAAGGAAAAGCACTTCCATACTGAGGGAACAGCCTAGGCAAAGGCGTGGAGGTATGACTGTTGCATAGCCTAGTCCAGGAGAGTGAGCAGCTCACAGGGACATTGGGAGGGGCAATGGGAGGCACAGCTCCACACAGGAATTCCCTACCACCACCTGACCCCTGTCATTGGAAGACGAAAGTAAATTGTGCGGGACCACAAAGATACATGCACTGCCATGTTCATCACAGCACTATCACAGTGGCCAAATCATGGAGACAGCCAAAGTATTCTTTGATAGACTGGATAAAGAAGCTCTGGTCCATATACACAATGGGATATTATTCAGCCATAGGAAAAGACGAAATAAGGCTATTTATGACAACATGGATGGGCCTTGAGACCATCATGCAAAGTGAAATAAGCCAGACAGAAAACAACAACAACAACAACAACAACAACAACCAAGAACCACATGATTTCACTCACTTGTGGAACACAAAGCTGAAAGCAACAAGGAAGCCAGTGGTTACCTGAGGGTAAGAGGGGGCAGGAAGAAGGGACAGGGTCTCACATACACAGTGATGGAGAGAGAACGGACTCTGGGCGATGAGCACATAACACAGCACACAGACGATGCACTGTAGGATTGCACACCTGGGACCTATGTAATTTGTACTAACCAACGTCACCCCAATACATTTAACAATAAAAAACAATTGTGTAGGGAGCCAGAAAGTGACAAATTAAAAACCCTGTTCAGGGAACACGCTAAAGGCAGTGGCATTTAGTATGTGCAGTGGGAGATGCCTTTGCTTAATTCCTGATCTAAAAAAAAAAAAAAGAAGGAAAGAAAGAAAGAAAAAGAACAAAAGAAAAGGGGTTGGTGGGGGCGGGGGAGGAAATCCTCTCCTGGCCCAGCCCAGTCCTTTTTAGGGGCATCGTCATTCGTTTGTAGGCTTGTCAGTGTGACATTGTGTCTGCCCTCCTGGAACCACACATCTTACTTGCAAACCTTCCAATGGCGTAGCAGACCCCTGCAGGCCCCAGTGTTGCCCGGCTGACCTTTTGGCGGGGGGCTCGCTCACTCCTGGGCGGGGGAGATGGCACCTCCTGTGCTCAGGCCCTCCTTGCTGTTGGCTTGGTTGGCTTGCCAACAGGTCTCTGTTTTTCTAGGAAGGATTAGTCCTTTTAAAAAATTTGACTCTCAAGTTCTGAAATGCCTGTCAGGTGTGTACTTCCATGAGCCTTTTATTTTAATTTTCACACATCTTCTTCCTCCATGTCCAAGAGTTCCAAGCCCTCCCAGAGTGGGAAGGAGATTTAAAATAAGTCTTAAGGGAGTTCCCTGGTGGTGTAGCGGCTTAAAGTTTCGGCGTTGGCGCTGTCAGCGCTGCGGCCTGGGTTCGATTCCCAGCCAGGGAGCTGCCCACATACCAGAAAGCGAAAAAAAAAAAAAGTCTTAAAGTCACTGCACAAATGTCTGCTCCCAGGTTGTCTTCGCTGTCCCAGGGGTGTCAGTTCTGGGATTTCTTTTCCTATCTGTAGTCCAGCAGTAACACGGACACTGCAGAGGTAGGGGCTCATGCAGGCACGCCTGTATGACACTCCCAGCGGTGGCTTCTGAGCTGGTTGAAGTCAGCCAATCACTGTCCCACAATGAGTCTGTTGCAGACAGGGAACTATGACCTTCCTTAGCATTGCTATGATGAGTAGGTGAAGGTGCCCTATGCATGCTTAGTAAGTAGCTGCAGAAATGGCTAGGACTTTCATTTGACAAACGACGCCAAACTCTCCTTTGGTTTTACAAGCCTGGTCACTTGGGGAAAAAGTATTGAACTGCCTATGTCAAGCTATCTAGCTTATTTGTTCCCTCTGGGATGGCACACTGCTTTTGGTCTTTGCTTTGTTACCCTTGTACCATGCAAAGGCTGACATTCCCCCACAATCAGCCTCATGAGTGGGTGGGGGCCGTCTAGGGCACTCATTTTGTCAGGAGTTCCCCAGGCCGGCCCCCATGGTATCTGAACTTTTCCACGTTAGTCACTGCTTTGGCTGAAGGAATGGAAGACCCCTGCTAAACTGAGCATGTCATCTGGGAAACACATTAAACCATGAACAGCTGGATACAAATTAGTTTATCAGACAGAGGTTGAACTTGTGGAATTTGGGAGTGAGAAGGGACTTTATAGATCATTAGTTTATAGGTGAGGGAAGGGAGAACCCTGAGCCAGTCTTTGGGATGCCAAGCCTTAAACCCTGCTTTCTGGTCTGAATCTCCTCCTCTCTTTATTCTGTCTTGTGGAGCAAGATAGACATTTCAGCTCTCATTCGGGAGATATTTATCATGTGCCTCCCATAGCTGGGCAAGTGCTAAAAATCTGGAGAAGTGTGAATAGAGAAGACAGACAAGGGAATAAGTGAATGCTGAGTGATATGGGGCAGATCTCTTGATACTAGGGATGGAAAGATCTGGAACATAAGATGTGGTCAGCAAAGGGCAGATCCAACCTCTGGGGTGTCAGCACCACCGGGGATTGCACAGTACTAGGACCTACCTTGTGGCTACCATGAGAGTACAAGAGAGGTCAGGCTCAGGGAACTGGGCTAAACTGGGGGCAGGGCTGGTCACGGCCTGCTGGGGTCAGCACTGGATTGTCAGACCCAGGGGATGGGTCAGAAGGCCACGAGCTGAAACAAGAGGCCAACATCTGGGAGAAGCCAGATCACACTTCAGGGCAGAACTTCCCAGGCATTGTCTCCACCAGTTTTGTCCCATGTGGTCAACAGAGGCTGATCTCTTTCCCTTAATTCCCATCAAAGGCCTTGGTGGAAGATTACAGAAATGGGAGGAAGGAGGAAGGAGAAGAAAGGTGCTGGGAGAGGCGGATTGGTGAATGATGAATAGCTCTCCACGGTGTAGGAGGCTTAAAGGAGTCACTTCTGTCTGAAAATCTTCAGGGTCCTGACACCTGCTGGGGTGAACTCATCCCCGTTAGCCCTTGGGGACACCCACTGCATCATTGGAGTGCTGGTGATAGCAGTCCCCTTTCCCATACACCTCTCCTTATTTGGGTCCTCATTCTCTATGTCTTCTGAGTGATTTCAACAGCCTTCTAACTGGTCGCCCTTCCTCCAGCCTCTACCTTTTCAAAGCTGTCCTCTTGCTGTTGTTACTAGAGAGGTCCTCCTAATCAAATCATGCCCCTGATTTATAAGAATTTGGGGTAGAGTATTTAGCCTACTCCAGTCTAACAGATGGCCCTATTCTTGCCCCTTGACCTCTACCTTCTGATCACACAGAACCTGCCATGCTTTCTCAGCTCCCCATACCCTTGCACACACTATTCTCCCTTCCTGGGATGCATTCCGCCTCTTGGGGAACCTGCCTTCTTCCTTCCAGATGCAGGTCGGTGCCGCCTCTGTGAAGCTCTTCCATGCTTCCTATTCTACTTCATAGCTTTTGTCTTTATGGCTCCACTGTACACTGCAGAGCTCTCCCACATAGAACCTGTCATGCTGCATTGCAACTGTTGGTGTATGTGTCCATCTTCTAATAGACTGTGTGTGTGCATGGTAGGGGCATGTACATACTCATGCACATGCACACACACACACACACACACACACACACACACCAGAGAGAGACTGCGTTCTGATGTTCCGTACCCAGCACAGAGCCAGGTAAGTGCATCATGGTAGTGCTGAAGAAGTGTTTGTTAAATGAGCTAGCACAGCTATGGGAGTGAGGTGTGAAAGGCAAGGCCACAGGTCCATTCCCTTTCATTAAAACTGGGGCAGGTGCCCACTGCATTTCTCCTTGCACCATGAGTGGTGTTTTCCGTCTTCTACCAACAATAATTTTGATGGGGAACTAATTGTTAATTCAGTGATTTCCTAGAGAAGTGTAGTTTTTCAATGTTCTGGATGTCCAGAGAGAATATGATAAACCTATAGCTGCTTCCCCAGAAAGTGCACACACACCCAGTGTCAGCATCTTCACACAACCGGAAGAGTGCTGGACGCCATGTCGTCCTAACCAGCTTCCAAGACCCCTCCTTGGCTGAAAACAGCTGAACTAGAGAGCATGTATTTTGCTCTCTTGGCCAATAACATTTTGTCAAGCTTTATTTTCAAGAAAAAAAAGTTATTTTCAAATCTGTTGTATAAGTACATAAAATATGTTAATATGAAATATGCTTTTTCAAGTGACACGTTCACATGTTTTCAAATATTCCCTTTCTCTGTTCCCCGAAGATGTGGTCCTTCCGTGAGGCAGCAAATATTCATATTGCTGCCTGTGTTTTATTCTCCAGAAATACGTGTGGAGCTGTCATTCAGTGTAGGTCAGGGCCCCCGGCAGGATGGGGGATGTGCTGCCTGGGTCTGGTTCAGTCCTCGTTGCAGAGGACGCCACAGGATCTTACAGCAGGATGTTGTCAATAAACTTTTATTTGGGAGACGTTTACTGAGCCCCCACTATGCAGCACACACTGTTCTAGCCACTTGGGAACACCATGAGGGAACAGAACAGACAAGGTCCCTGCATTTGTAGGACAAGGCAGAAAATAAAGAAGAATGCAAATTCGCAGATTTCACACAGTGAGCAGAGTAAGAAAGGAAAGACAATAGCAATGGGCTAGAAGCATGCAGAAAGTAGAAGGTCACTACATTAAAAGTCAAAGTCCCTCTGAGGAGGTAACGTTAGAAATGAGACCATAGGCACATCTGTAGGTGCAAAGGTCCTGAGGTAGGAAATATTTTAATGTGTTTGAGAGAAACAAAGAAGGCCACTGTTGCTGGGGACCTCTGAAGGCTCACTGCCAGATTAGAGGGAGAGAAGTTATAAGCTGTAGAAAAGACTTGGGATTTTTCAACTATGAAAAGTCAAATCCTGAAAAGTTTAGGTAGGACAACATTTTGATCTAATTGGCATGTTTTAAAGATCACTTTTAAAAGAGAAGGACCCATGTTGTCACCTCCTCTGATTTCGAACAGTTATGACTACTGAAATGAATGTGATAAGGCCTTTCCATGAATTTTCATCTTAGGTGCCCATTAGCAGAGGAGGGCACGATGATTTTCATCCCAATAAATCACTGCAGTCCAAATCAAAGACAGGCCTCCAGGCTTGGGTGTCCAGTGCCCTCTTGCTTTGGGGAGCTGAAGGATCCCTGAGTCTTTTCAGGATACTAAAAGTTGCTGGTGACCCCTGAAAGGTCACTGCCAAATCTGGGGATGCTGGATACAGGCCAAGGTTGGGCAGGAATGTGAGGTGCCCAGGAAAACACAGGTGGAGGGAGCAGGTCCCTAAAAAGAGCCTGCGGCCGCTGGTGGTGGGGTGGTGCAGAAGAGGAAATAAAAGACTCACAGCATCTTCCCCTGTCCGCTTGGCCTGTCCTTGCCTGCCCCCTCCTCCTCCTGCCAGGGCCACCGATGCCGTTTCTGCGGCAGCGCCAACCAGGTATGTTTGAAAACACTAGAGCCCCGTCCTTCCCGTAGCAGGAAATGTTGCTGGGGCAGCGGGGTGTGGGTGTGTGTGTGTGTGCAAGGGTGTGTGTGGGGGCGTGGGGAGGCGGGCTGCGGTGTGCAGGTGGTGGCTCCGTCCCCGAGTCAGAGGCGGCGGCTCCGGAGTGGGCACTGGCGGCCAACTTGGATGAGTTCGGAGCAGAAACCAAACGCAGCCGATGCGGAGCACGCGTAGGGAGCGGCACCGGCTGTGTCTGGGTTCCGGACCCCGAGGACCCTGGAGCCACCGACTGCGCTGCCGCAGCCCCCGCCCCCACCCGTCCCCCTCTCACGTCTGCCCCGGGCTGCCCCGCCTCCCCATGCCCTCCCGGAAAGTTAAGTACCTCCCGGCTCCAACCTTTTCGCCCCCTTCCCCGGCCCCACCGGAGGAGCGAACCGGCCCATTGAAGCGCACTGGGGGCCACGCGGGGACGCCCGCGGGCGGGCGAGGGGGCGGGGAGCCGGCGGCCCCGACCCCCCTCCGCCGCGGCCCCAGCGGCCTCCGCGCTGCTAGGCGCGGGCGCTCGGACGCGGCGGGAGTTGTTTGATTTGGCCGAGGCGGGGAGGCCCGTGGGGAGCGAGCGAGCGAGCGAGGCGCGAGAGCTGGGCAGCGCGGGCGCCGAGCCCCCGGGGAGGGTCCCCGCGCACAGCAGCGGCCCCGGGGCGGGGGCGACACGGCCGCGGGTGCCGGGGATGCCCGGAGGGGCCGGGGCCCAGGGGACGCCTCGGGACCCGACGGCGCGACCTGCCGGGCGCGCGTGCAGGTGCCTCGGCGCTGCGCCCCCGCCCTCCCCGCTTTGCCTCTCCCCGCTGCCTCCTCGCTCCTCGCCCTGAAGTAAGATGAACGTGATGCTGTGGCGCTGGGAACAGAATAACACCACCATGAAGCTGGTAAGGGTGCACCCCCTCCCGGGACGCGGCTGTACTTTTTATCCCCCGCCCCACCCCCATCCTCATTAGGACTCGTCTCCCACGATGGGAAGCCCCTGAGATGCAGCCGCGCTTGGTATTTCCCTGACTGTGTTGAAGATGGATTTCAGGGTTTTTGTTTTTGAAACCTGGAAAGTCGGTGTGTGTATGTCTGTGCGAGCGGCTGTCAGGGGGTGGCAACGGGTTGCCTTGCCTCCCGGTCCCTTCCACCTACTCATTCCTGGGCACTCGGGGGTGGTGTCGCCCGTGAGAGGTCTGCGCTCTCATGGCCGGTCCCGGGACAGCGTGGTCTCCTCTCCATCTCCGCTCAGTCCCATTGTGTTTTGATTCCTTGGGGTGCTCCCGGGTGTTGATCTCTATTGCGGTTTGGCGTGTCGGGGGGCAGGGGGCGCAGGGGGCTGGAGCGTAAGCCGGGCGCCGTGTCCTCCTCTTCCGCCTCTCACAATGGCTTAGTTTTCTTCCAAGCTTGCAGGAACCATCTAGGCTGCAGGTACTTTTTCCCTACCCCGGTTTCAAAAATAACCGCCCGTCACTGCTAGGAGGGCTGAGAGGAGCCCGGGGAAGCTGTTTCCCCATCCAGAGGAGAAGCCGGGATCCGAAGGCTCTTCCTTGGGTTTTTCTTTTGTGATTGGTTTTTTCTTTATCTTACGGTGTCAACTGGCAGGGAACCCCGATTCCCTACCAAAGTCGCCAGTGCTGTGGCCAAGTCTTTGACCTAACCCTTGGATGTCAGTTTCCTCCCCTGTAAAATGGGGCAAGTTCTCACCTTGTAGATGATAAGGACTCAGTAAGGAATAGCTATTATTGATAAACTGGAATTAATACTTATTGAGGTGAGCTCTTTAAAGATGCTGCCATGGACGTAAAGTCATAGCAGCTGCATTGGATACCAAGATGCCGTGTCAACCTGCACTGTTTCTTCACCTAATGAACGTGTGTGTTGGGAAAATGGCACCTTGCTTTTTATACTTCTTGTGTTATGTTTGGCTTGTCTAACTTTATGCTACTATTTTACAACTTCGTTTAATGTGCTGTAACATTAGCAGACGGTATGCACCTTTGCCTGCACTGTTGCAGGACTCCAGCTCCCTAATCCTTTCCTGGAATCATTCCCCAACCAGACAGTGTGGGAGAACGCAGCATTTCACACATTTTCCCTCCAAGCTACAGCTAACTCAGTTGCCACTCTGAGAAGCAGCACAGGAAAGTTGGGTTCTGGTCTGCTCTGGAGAGCACGAAGCTGCCAGACCTAAGTGGCTTTAAGAAAAAAACAAGAATAATAATTATTGCCCAGATAGGGAAGATGAGGAGCATCCTAGGGGACAGTTTCTGGAGCTTGGTGGCAGATGGCCGTGGTAAATGGTAAGGGCTGGGATGTCTTCTCTGCTCTAATATTGTTGCCCTTTTAGCCTATGGAGGGAGTGTTTCCCAATATGGGTCAAAGGTCAGCCTTACTGGGTCTGTCTGGGTCTTTAGACCTGAGTCTCACTTGTCAGATTAACTGAGAGGACCACCCAAGGTAGTGTGGTCCACCAAAGTACCCCTCTTCCAGATGGGAGAGGGACTGGAGGAGCTCAAAGAACCTGGAAGCACTGGGGTAGGCAGCACGGTCCTGGGCACCCCACTGCCCCCAGACCTCAGGCAGGAAGAGGTGATGACTGCATCTTGACATTTAGATCACCCCAACTATGCTCAGGGTTGGGCCTCGGCTTTTCTGCAGACTCCCAGAAACCACAGATACATGGTTGGTTGGCACACCATTAGTTGGCTTTTTGTTTCCTTATTTACCGATTGGTTGATGTATTTACCAGTTGTTAGTTGTGTGCTTACTGTGTGCACAGCCCGTCCTGGTGGGAGGCTGTGTCCCTTGTGAAAGGCTTTACTCTCAGGTGATTCTTGGTTTGAATTCCAGCCTTGCCACTTACCAATTTCCAAGTCAGTTTTCCTCTTCTATAAAAGAGGGTGCTACAGCCCTCTTTCCCAGGTGGTGAAAGATGAGCCGAGAATATACGGACAGGATCCAGCACGGAATCTGAACTACGGGTTTCTGTAGATGGGAACGACTGTTGCCATTATTATTTTCTTCAAAGGTAAAGGAGATGCGATCTGTGTCCCCCTCTCCATTGTTCTGTGGGGTGAATGGCTTCTTCTAATGAGCTTGGGGAAAACAAACCTTTCTTACCTTTGAATCATTAGTGGCCCTCAGTAGGAAGGAGCTCTCTGGGAACATCTTGGAAGTCAATTGTGTGTGAATAACCGGCCCAGAATGGGGCCTGGAGCCAGAGGTGGGTGTCTGAACTTTTATTTTATCACTGATGCAGTTCAATACACATGAAGTCATTTAACTTGCTGCTTGAGAATTCACTGTTCTGATTGAGTAGTGGAACCAAAGGTATTGTTTCATGTTCTATTTTAAGGATAATTGGATCAAAATGAGGCCAAGAGTAATTAGAGGCAAAACTTACGTTTTTATGTGTTACCTCTGCAGGGGAATGTCAGAAATGTACCTGGCCACCTAGGGTGAAAGGCAGTAGCTGGTAAAATCCCACCCGACAGGGTCACAGAGGGCCTTTGATGAAAGTGAGAGGAGGTGACTGCTCAGGCCTATCCTGCCCATGGGGAGGGGACAAGCTTGGAGCACAGCTTCAGAGCCTGACGTGAGTGGTTCTGACGTTCTTATCAGTCCCTAGGTCCCTTCTTTTAGATTCTTGAAGAAAATAAGGAGAAACAATGAGGGCACTTCTGGTGCAGCGTGTATCCTCTGAGATGGGACAGAGCCCAAAAATAGGGGTAGAAGAGGCACTGCGAGAGGCCATCCTGCTAGCCTGTCCTCAGGCACAGAGCTTGGTGTTCCAGTCAGAGAGAGCTGCAGTCATCACAGCTCTGGTGAGGAACTGCTAGTCGTGGGACGTGGGGCCAGTTGCACAGCCTCTTCCAGCCTTTGTTTCCTCATCTGTTAAGTGGAGACCACAGCCCCTCACAGGGTCCACAGAAGAATTAGAACAAAGTGTGCGTCAGGCTTTGAGCTCCGGGCCCAGGGATTCATTGACAGGCAACAAGTAGTCACTCGCTCTTGTGATTGAAATATGGCCCAGTCGTACATGCATGTCTGTGTGCTTGGAGAAAAGACTCAACAGAAACACCCCCGGTGTCAACAGTGCTGAGCTCTGGGGGGACATCACCTGGGATTGTTTTCTTTTTTGTCTATATTTTTCCTTTTATTCTAGATTTTCTACAATGACCATGTACTGCATTTATCATAAGGGAAAGATAAAAACTATTACTGCTAAAATAATATAATATACAGGGCCTGTGCAGAAAGTATCCAGCCATGTGGTATGAAAAATAGAGATATTTATGGCTGGATTTTTTTCCAGACAGCCCTAGTATGATTAATGTTAGTCATATTAATAGCTAACATGGATTGAGCCTTCACTTTGAACGTTATTCTGTTTCATCATCACCATAACCCTATAAAGTACAAACTGTTATTCTCCCCATTATTTAGATGAGAAAATTTAGGCTCAGAGAGTTCCATGAGTTGCCTAAGGTGCCAGGGCTGGTAACTTGCATACTAGACCCTCTGCTCTGTCTGGTGGCAAAGGCTGTGCCTTGAACTGCTGTGCTCTAAAGCCCTGGGGGCCTCCTGGAGAGAACCGCGACCTTCCGCTGAGCTGGATGTGTGTGAGTGTGAGATACACAGGCCTGTGCTCACGGCCAGTGTTCTGCTCTGTGAGGTGCTACCCCCCATTATCCTCTGGTCCAGAAGATGCTGTGAGTGGGGTGGGGAGGACAGGGAACTCCATGAGCAGGGCTGGTTGGGTCATCACCCTTCAGTGTCCTGGAAAGCACTCCCGAGGCCCTTCCTCCACATAAAGGAGAGAGTGGCTCTGAATGAAGAATAATTGAGCATAATGATGATGAGGGGGCTGTCCCTTTGACCTTTGACCCTTTCCCCAGAGAGGTCTTGGTGGAAGATCGCCTGGGCCTGTGGGCAGCCAGGCTAACAAGCAGATTAAAAGAGAACAGTGGGTTAGAGGGCCCCATCGCCTTTCTGCAGTTACATTGTGCCCTCCCGAAGGCACCGATGCTGAGGGCACGGCGGGGGACACAGGTTCTGGGGTCCTTCAGCTCTTACTTGTCCTTCCGTGCACAGGCTGGTTCTCCTCTTAACAACTGCTGCTGCTTTATCTGAATAAAGATCATTGGTCATTCAGCAGAAGGAACTCCCCTCTCTGCTGGTAAATCCTATTTCTGTCCACATCCCACCCAGGGTCACCGGGGCCTTCGATGAGAGTGAGAGGAGGCACAAATTTCTGCGGGAAGGTATCAGGCATTTTCACTCCTGCTTTCTAGTCTCGGTAGCTCCCAGAGCTTTTAACCATCTCCCAGGCACCGAAGTCATCACACCCATTTTCTGTTAATTCCACAAATCTCAAGGGCAAGAAATTCCATCCTCTTTTGGAGAAATCAGGTTGAAATACACAGGAATGTTTCCATGCACATTTCTGCTGTGGGTAACGAGCCATCATAATGTTGATATTCTTTTCAGAATCGAAACCAAAGCATGTGAGGAAGGTTTTGACTCTGGTTAATTCCTGGGAAAATAAAGAGTAGAATATTGGGAGGGGAGGAAAGAAAAACCCTGCAATGAGTACGTGACTTCCTTTGGATGGCATTTTGAGTTAACACGTTCTCCTTCATTTTTGTGTTAATAGACATAGAGATTTGTAATTGGTCCCTTTGGTGACCTATCAGTGCTCATGTTACTTATGCAATTGTTTGTGTGTGTGTGTAAAGTTAGCCAAAAAAAACCCAAACAAAACGTTTTTTGTTTGTTTGTTTTGTTTCGTTTCTGGCTTCTGTCATAACCACCCAGCAGGCAGGTTACTAAGCTTTTCTTCAGGGTCTCTAGCCTCTCCGTGATGTGTGGCCCGCCCTGCCTCCTGACTGGGTGACCCAGGGGCAATTCCCAGGGGTTCTTTTTGACTCAGATGTTGCAGATGTGCTGGTGCTGATGTTAGAGGAGTAGAAGCCATGGAGGTGCAAAGGCTGTGAAAGAACCTGAGGCACCACTGAGAATGGGTGATGGGGTGAAGGGGTAGAAAGAAAGAGTTGAAAGGTCATGTTCAAATGGGGTCACAGGAAGGTGTGATGGAGATATTTGGGAGGGCTGGGAGGTAGGAAATGACTTTCCTAGTTACCAAAGATACTAACTGCTTGCCATCCTGACACTGTGGTGTTGGACAAGGGTGTGCACCTGCATCATACATTATCGTTGTTATCATTGTCAAAGTGAGAGAAGGGCTGTGTGTTCACAGAGTACATGGTGGGACCCCAAACAGAAGCAAATTGGCAGGAAGGGAGGTGCTTTAAAGAGGGATTTACCAGCTCAGTATGTGCCCAGAGCTCAGGAGGATGTATGTCTGCAGAGGGCCTGGGGAGTGAGCCTGTAGCTCCTGCCAGCTTCTATGGCATTCTTACTGATGTGAGGCTCCAAGAATCCAGACTGCAGACTGCATCACTCCTGATCAAAAACCTCTTATGAGCTCCTGCTTACTAGTGGATGAAGTCCCCCTACTCCATGGCATTCAAGGCCCCCAGGTGACAGCAGTATTTTAAATCTGCCTCTGCTGGGCTGCCAGATAGAAGCTGTTGGTTCCAGTCAGCAGGGTCAGCCCTGGGATTTCCCACTTTTCCCTGCTCCCTGGGACTAACTGCTTCTTCCGTCTGTCCATCGACCAGCTCATCTTCCAAAGCTCAAATCAAACCCCCTTCCTTCTCAGAAGTCCTGCCTGACCACACCACTTCCTAGGATCACTGACGGGCACTAGTGTCAGCCTGCCACCAGCCCTGCACTGCCGGTGTATGTGCTGTGTCTCTGCTGGCAGACAGAGTCGTGGTTAGACAGTCAGCTTCGGTTCCCTCCCAGCTCTGCCACCACAGCTGTGTGCCCTCGAGAGAGTACCACTCCATCGCTCTGAAGCAGTTTCTTTATCGGTAAAATGATGATGCTAACTGTTTCAAGCTTGAGCTCGTTGGGCTTGTATAAAATAGGTCTTTTGAGCAGCACCCAGCACATAGTAAATGCACAATAAATGTCAGCTCTTGTTACAAAGATGATGCATTCATTCGTTCAACACCTATTTATGAAGCATGTGCTACATACAAGAGGATACACTAGTAAACAAAAAGAAATTTTTACCTCCATGGCAAAAACTTAGTGAAGGAAGTGGATGATGAGCAAAATGTATATTACTTTTTTATGAAAGGGAAGGCTATAGAGAAAACTACAGCAGGGTAAGGAGGAGAGGGAGGCTTTCATATAGGGTGGTTAAAGAGGGCTCACTGGGATTTTGTGAGAATTGAATGAGAGAAAATGAGTAAAGCGTTCAGCGCAGGACCTGACACCTCGTCAGCAATCAATAAAAAGTTCATACCAGCATCATCATCAGATCAAGGGCAAAAATCGCTCTTTCCCATACCTCACACTGTGCCTGAGACAGTGCACAGGATATGCAAGGCGAATTCATTGGTGTTCAGGTTGGAAATTTAGCTGAGCAGTGACCTTGGGAGATGCGCTGACTTGGCCTGCCTAGTCGTTTCTTCCAGCCATACTTGTAGAATGTAAGACTTCCACAGAGTTTGAGTGTGGGACTCAGAGGTTAGGGGGTCTTCATCCCGGGGCAGCCACAGGAAAAGTTGGACAGTAGCGTCCAGACCTGATAATCTTGGAATATTAGCTGAGGCAGGAGCCCCATGACTAGAGTGGCCCCCAACAGCCCACTTCGCAGAGACCCAGAGAGATGAAATGACCTGCCCAAGGCCTCATGGCCTTTCACCAGTTCTAATACATCTGCCCTCCTGTAAATTAGCGTAACAAAGATTGTGGAGAGCTAGAAGGGGCACTTAGCATTCCACCTGGAAAAGCCACGTTTCTGTGGAAATGGGCCGCAGGTGACGTAACCCCGCCGGATCCCATTACCCGGTACTTGGCTCATCTTTGTATGAAACTTGTTTTGGTGAAACTTGAGCCCAGGAAAGCCAACTAAAGTATATTACTTTCTCTCTGCCGAATGCTTCCTAGACCTGGGCGAACATTTAATCTAAAGAGTAAGGTGATATTTCCTGCGATAGCAGTGGGTTCATGTTTTGAAATTAAGTGAACGGAGTTTATTGTATTGGTTGGCTTTTCCCCCCCAAGCGCTAACCGGAGTATTGTAGAAGTTCCCACTACCAAGTGGGGAGGGGCTGTGATTTTCAGCCCTTGTGAATGGTCTCACCGCCTCTCTTGTTAGGTCCTTGTTCGAGGTTGAGCTATATTTTGGTTTAAGCGGGTCCCTCTTTGAATAAATAGATTTCTGACCCAGGACAATCTGGGGACAACTGGGCTTGTTTTACTGTATGTTTCCTGAATACCTGGTACCTGCTTTCTGTCCTCTCTCCTTCCCAAGATGCTTATCACTCAGTAAAGGGTGACTGCACACCTAGTCTACACCGGGTAAAGAGGAGAAATGTTCTATTCATGGATCTCCTTGGATAGCATGTTGGTCAGAAAAGAAAAGGAGCGTGCATATCATCAGATAATGGCAGGAATTTGGAGTTTGGTACCTTATCTTTTTCACTTAATTCCTGAAAGTGTTCTCTGTTATAAGAACTGAAATAGACTTCTTCAAGCAGACAGTTGGAATTTTAAGGCTATATGTAGAGCAGTTGCAAGATGTTTCAGCTGCTGAGCCCTCTGGATTATATCTCCCCAGTAGCCATTGTGGGTAAACAACCCCCTTTCCCATGCCACCACCTTGCTTTCAGCTATAGCCTGAGCGCTGGAAAGGCAGAAATTGAGTTTGCATCATCCTTGCATTCCTCAGAACCAACACGGCACCTGGCACATACTATGTGTTCAATTAATGGGGCAACTGTAAAATTACCATTCTGAGTTTTCAACATAATGAGATTTTGAATCACATAAAATGCTGGTTGTTTATTGTAAGGTTAGTGAAATAACTGGAATGAATCTGAGCAGTAGCTGGCAGGGGGTCCTGGGTTCTCTCTGTGGGCTCTGAATCAGTCTTGGTCCAGGCTGCACTTGGGTTCACACCCAGTAGAGGTCCACTCCATATTTAATGTCAGTGGAGTGTTTCAGGGTTCTGTGACTGCTTGGGACATCCACGACAGCGGAAATTCTTCCAGGGGTTTTCCAGTGTGGTGGCTCCCTAGGCACACTAGGCTGGTGGAATACAAGGCATGTGGAGATTCACCTTGCATCTCCTAAGGGGGTGGTCATTTCCCCATCTCCTCTTCCTTTCCCTCTACCCTCCTACACACACACACACACACACACACACACACACAAAGACTTCCCCTACCCTCACTGGAAAATTGAGGGGGGTGGGTGTAAACTGAGGTTGGGAGCAAACCGCCAGGCCCTTGGTGTCAGAATTCAAGGTGTCATGAGGTCCTGTTTTCTCTGTGTTTTGCTGTACGCTCTAGGCTGGGAGTTGTTGGGTTCTGGGGCTCAGCTTGTTAAGGGCAGAGTTTATTTACGTTGCACTTTGGGTGAGGTATGGCTGTGCTTTGGGAGTAGTGGGGGTCTGATAATAACCTTTTGATTCTGATATTGAGTGCCACATTTGGAAGAAGACAAGCTGCAGCCCATGCTGCCAGTCCCTCTTTGAATTTCCATGACTCGGCTGGAATGGTGGTTTTACAGCTGCCCCAGGACTTGAACATTTCGTGTGTCCCAGGGGTTGTGGTCGGTTCTGGGCCATGCAGAAACGATGGCGATATCAGAGCTTTCCTGTCAGGCTTTATGCTTCGGTGGGCCTCTCCAGGTAGAGTAAGCAGAGGCGAAGCTTGGGGCGTGGGAAAGGAGTCCTTTGGGTAAGAGTGCTGTGTGGAGGCAAAATTGACAGGGCCCGCCGGCTGATTGTCAGTAGCCAGCAAAGAAGAAGGAGCATTTAAAGATTCCTGAGGCTTTTAGTCTGCGAGATCTGGACTATAGTGCTGTTTCTGAGAGAGATCAGTCAGCAAGAACAGCAGGGGAGAGAGAGGGGAACGAGACGTGATGGATAGGTTTGGTAGTATTGGATTGGAAGTTATTTATATCAGTTTTCACGTTTTATTGAATACTTCTCTAAACTGTAATGCAAACTATGGAAGGGTTCTGTGAATGCAACATAAATCAAGACGGTGCCCTCATCCCTACTGCTGTGCTTGGGACGAAGACAGGTGGCCTTCATTCACCTGGGTAAGCAACTTTTTGGTAAATATCTCGTAACTGCCCAAATCCAGGACTTCTGACAAATTGTAAAGAACGTGAGTTAGGCCTGAGCCCAGAGGAAGGCTTCTTGCCTTCTCTCCCATGAATTGGCCATGGGTTCAACCGAACATAACTGACCACCTGGATTCTCAGGTGGAGCCACTAAACAGAACAAGAGAGTCAGCGGTGCTTGTGCCCCAGAAGTTAAAGAGACTGCACGGAGCCTGATTCCTGCTCTTAAATACAGGCACCCTGCCCACTGGTAAATGGGGGACCCCAAAAAAGTAGTGATCTCTGCCCAGTCAGAGCACACAGCATTTCCCATGGTTGTGGAGAGGGAAGCCCGATATACCAACAGCCTTCCTTCCTTGGGGAATCCAAGTGCTATCTTGGGAAGGAGGGTAAAGGGGAGAATGTCCCACCCCCCCCCAGATGCTTCCCTGCCATCCAGTTCTTAACAGAACACCTGGGGAGGCCAGACTGACACCGGGGGGACAGACTTCTGCAAATCATTGAGCAAGAACTGTGCGCCAGTCACTCATGAGCACGGGAGAGCAGGGTGCTGGGAGCTGCGGTCTGAAGCAGGACTCGGGTGGTAGCTTACATGCTGTAGGGGGTCAGAGGGAGTCAGCCTGTACAGGCCATCAGCTTCAGAACCAAAAAAGAACTTGGTCTAAATTAGTGCAGCTTTGGGCAAGCGACTTGACTTCCCTGAGCTTCGGTCCCTGTATCTGGAAGACGGGTGGAATGGTCGTCAGAAATCTTGCAGAGATATGTATGGGACCGCATGGCGGCATACCTAGAGGGGTTACCAGCACCCAGCAGGTGCTGCAAAAGTCAGACTCCTCTGAATTCTGACACAGCAAGGACGGGTGTCCTCAGGGAAGACTCTCAAATCCCAGGACTTGGCGTTGGGCTTATGGAATAGGCAGAATTTGGGGTGGGAGAAAGGAAGGATTGCAAATAGGGTGAATGGTAAGTGTAAAGACTCACGTTTTCTTGATTTTATGCAGTGTCTTTAATCATTTAGCTGGGAGGAGAGAGGATGATGTGTAGGAGCACCGGGTTCTTTCCTGTCTAGCTCGGAGAGGATTCACTCTTCAAGGCAGCCTGATGCCAGTCCTGCTTTTTACTTTCTCCATTCTGAATTGTGTGGTTCCGGGGACCATTTAACATGAATATCTCACCTCTGATATGTCCGGGATGTGGTGCTAAAAAGTCCTTCAAACTGTGTCCCCTCCTCACTCTTCCCAGTTCTGCAAGTCAGGCTTTCTTATCTTAACCTTGGCACTATTGACATTTGGGGCCAGATAATTATTTGTTGTTGGGGCTGTTCCATGCATTGCAGGATGTTAGCCATACCCCTGGCTTGTACCCATGTGGAACGTTCAGTAGCAACCCCTAGTCGTGACGATCACAAATATCTCCGTAAATTTCCAGATGTAAGTGGTCCTGCCATTGACTGGTTGCTCAAACCAGAGCTTGAGGCGTCATCCTGGGTTCCTCCTCTTTCGACGCGCCTTCATTCCAGCAGAAGTACTTCTGTTTGAAGCTCCCCCGTCGATCTGAAACTTGGCCACTTCTCATTTTGTCAGGGACACCGTCACCTGTCACTCAGAACTGCAGCAGTCTCCATCATCACACTGTTGAGCACCTCCAGCCCGCTGTCCTGCTGGGAGAGCATTTCGGTGACTTCCCCTAACCCTGACCCTGCACCCTCTGCTCTGCCAGCTCCCCCTCTCATCTCTGTGTCCGCTGGCTGCTCACCAGGCCAGAGCTGCAGCATCTGCTTTGAATTCATCAAGTCTTTCCTACTTAGGGGAGTTGGTCTGTCGTATTCCCTTGACCAGAGTGCTCAGCTCCCCACGTTTTACTTGACTGGCTCTGTCTCAGCCTTTAGGACTCAGCCTAAACAGAGCTCCTTCATCGCGCCCTTCCCTGTCCCGTCTGTCCTGTGTATGTGAGACATCCTTTGGGTAGGAGTGCTACCTGTTTTCAGTCCCTTGTTTTTTCCTTTATAGCTTCTACCGTGGTTAGGGGCTCCTCCATTAGACTGCTGGCCTCCACGAAGGCAGGAATCACGTGTGACTACTTTTAGACGCACCTCCACCATCAGGCACAAGATAAGAGGTGCTCAATTAATGTGTATTGACTAAATAAATGAACTAACCTTGTCATCCTACTCGAGGAAGAGAGGTGCCATTACTTTAGTTTAAAATTGGTACAGTAGACTCCTTGTTAACTGGAACTCAAGCAAACTGGCAAAAAAAATTGAAGAAATGCTCCATTTATGTGGCATATACCGATCCCTACGGGTGCCGATTAACTGGGAGTCTGCTGTAACAGCAGACCCCGGGAATTAGACTTCCAATAAAGTAAGTAGTTTTCTTTGACCCTTTCAGGACTGTTAGCACATTGCCCAATAAGAAGTAGCCACCCATGAAATAATTGTTGAATGGGTCATTCTTATGTAAAAATGTATGTAATAAATGTAACATGAATGCATAATGTAAGCAAGTAGTTGAAATCCTGAGATCATTCTTTGACCGTCTCAAACTTTTTATGGGGAAAATTTGATTTCCCTCACCCACCCCCACCTAGCCCCAAATCTAAGACACTGGTGCTATTTTCATTATTGTTATGGAGCTTTTAGAAGTCATCAGAATATACAGATGTCATGCCGCCTGGCCTGTGGTACGGGGAAGCATACCCAGGTCTTACCATGGAAATGAATCCCTAAGTCAACAGGTAGGTCCTCATTAGAGACAGACACATTTTATAGCCTCTGAGAATTTATTCTCCAATGGGAGAGATGAAGACTTTGGGGAACAGAATAGCAGATAATTATACTAAACAGCATCATATCATTTTGAATATCTTCAGAGTTGCTTTGCATTAGTACTGGGGCTTCTCCCCCCCCCCCCCTTGCTGGACCAGACTCTCAGCTGTTAGAAGCATGGAGAAGTAATGAAGATTCTTTACATTCTCAGACTGCTTTCTGGGAATCCTGCAAAGTCCCGACTTCTCTGATTACTCTTCTCATGGCTGAGTTCAAGAACATTTTACAAATGCAGACTTTGAATCTGGGAAAATGCTTTATGACCATTTTTATGACCTCAAAGCAACCCACTAAGGCAAGTTATTTCCCTGTCTTTGCCAAAGGGGAAAAACCAAGGGCCTGGTAGATTGCCCAGGATCTCTCAGCCTTAAGATGCTCACCCATGGGCAGCTCTCAAGCCCTGGGCCACATGCTGTCTCCTTCCATTGGACATGCTTTGGCTGCTCTGAGAAGGGCCTGTCAGCAACCTCAGCCCACATTTCCGTGGACATCATGGGTCTCCTCAGGAAGGAGCAAGGCCCATTTCAGAGAACTATATACTGTTTGAGTTGTAAGGGTTCAGTGCAAAGTTCTAGTTCAAACCAAGCCTTTTGTACTTGGGCCAACTGACATCCAGAAAGAGAAAGTGATGGCCCAAAGTCTGCTGACTTTTAGCTCAGTGCGTTTTTGTTTGTAACAGTTACCACTCAGCAATGTGTCCTCAGTACCCACGGGGTTTCACTTCTTAGAGGCAGAGTAGTGCAGTGAGCAGTGCATGCTTTTTGTTTGTTTGTTTTGCTTTCCTTTGTTTCGTTTTTTTGAGAGGTAGGTAGGGTGATGGTTAAAGCAAGCCTCTGGTGCCAGGGTGCTTTGGTTGCCATTCCAGCCCAGCTAGCTGTTCACTGTGTGACCTTGCTTAACCTTGTCCGGGCCTGAGTTATTCTCTTCTATGAAGTGGGGATAATCATAGTACCTCCCCATCTGGGGCATGCTACAGATTAAACGGATTAACATGTGTAAACGTCTCAGAACAATACCTGGCACCGCAGAAGGGCTGTGTCGTGTTGCTTTCGTTATTACTTATGAATCCTAACTGCTGCTCCCTGGTGTGTGACCCTGGGCAAGTTCTTTGACGTCTCTAAACCTCAGATTCGTCCTCTGTAGGAATCTGGCTGAACAGGATTGTTGAATAGATTGGCGATCATGCACATGAGGCCCCTACCTGTATAGTAAGTGCTAAGTAAATGGCAGGATCTCTTATTGCTTCCAAAGGGGTGAGATGGTTGTGTTTGTGAGGCCGTCAGCACAGCATCTGCCACCACATTCGTGGTTAAGTTGTTCCTTTCTCTTTCTATGTGTTCGGGTTGTATTGGCTGCCAGCTTTAGTGACATTCACTTAGAATATCACTTGTGTTTTTTTATTAGTTAGCATTTATTGAGCACTTGCTAGGTGGCAAGCTCTGTTCTGTGCCTTGACACGCACTAGCTCATTTAATCTGCATAATAACCCTGTGACATAAGTGCCGTTAATATTCCCATTTTACTGATGAGGGAACTTAAGTATCAGAAGATAATAACTTACCCTGAATTAGTGAGAGGGGCAGCCATACTGTTGAACCCAGATCAATCTGGCTTGAAAATCTACACCCTTAACCACTCACTGCTAGGAACTGTGCCAGGCTCTGATTGCAGACCAGTCCTGTGGGGGCTGACGTCACTCACACCAGGGATACCAGAGGAGGATGCAGCACCCTCCCTGGTTAATCATTACCACTCACCAGCTACCAGATGACAAGAGGCCCAGGCAAGGGCACTGCATCCTGGAACCCCTCCCCTTGCCTTCCGCTCCGCCCTACACACTGCATACACCAATCTGCTGCAGCCTTTGAGCACGTCAAGACTGCCAAGTTCTCTTCCCGCCCAGGTGCAGGGCCCATGGGGAGCGCAGACATTGGCATGGCAGGTCTCCAGGCCAGGTGCTGGGCAGGAAAAAGCTGGACCTGAGAGCTGTTCAACGGAGTATCGTAATCTGCAGAAGAGAGAGCCCAGTTTTATTGTGGCAGCGCACCATAGCAGAGTACTTCCCTTAGAAAGAGTTCCCAAGTGAGAACATCTGTGACTGGTCACCTTTCTTAAGCTAGGTAAGAGCTTGGGGCAAGCTGACTGCTTGTGTTGGAACCCTGGGTAGTACCCATTCAGGGAGTGGGCACTCAGTCCTAGAAGAGAGCTTGGCTGGGCTGAGGGCAGTGGCTGGTAGGTGTGGAAGGTACATGGGACTTGAGATCAACTTGTTCAGATTTCAGCTCTGCTACACCCATGGCTCTGAGCTCATTTACCCACCTCTAGTACCGAGATGGTTATTCCTTCCCACCTAAGACAATTTCTAGTGGGATTATGTAGTGGACTCACGTGAGTAGAGGTGCTAACACAGTGCTGAGTCCCTAGGGGATGTTCTGCAAATGTACACCTTCTGCCACCTCTGTACAGTCCACATGGAGGAGGGACTGCTTGGGGCATGGCAACAGGGCTGTCTGCTCTTCACATGCATGGCTAATTTATGTATATATCTAAGTGGCACTGGGAGGTGATCCAACTCAGAAACAAGAGGGAGACCCTCCCTTCCTCTCTGTCTCCCTAACAAATACATACTTGGGTCACAGGCTTTAGGAACTTTGTGAAGTGACATTTCCTGCCCATCGTGGGTCCCTTGGCCCCATAACTTCTTCTGAAAGTCAAAGCCATCACTGCCCCCTCTTGGTTCCAAGCCCAAGTGTGGTCTGCTGCAGGGGGTGCATACTCCCTGTAAACCAAAACCATTTTCTGGGAACACTGAAGACCCACCGTCTGTTCTACACATCAGGCCAGGGGGACAGAGAGAAACCTCTGCTCCTCCCTGCTGCCACTCTCTGCTGTCTTTGAGGGGAAGGGCCTTCTCTGCAAACTTGCCAGTGGTGACGAAACCAGCCTCCGCCGGGATGCGGGCTCTGCTTTATGTCTTCCTCTGAGACGTCTCTTCTTTATTCGGGACTTCCGGCTTCATTAGTAGGTGCCCTTAATACTCTTATCTCTGCGTGCCTTCTGGGTTTACTGAAGCATAATGCCAGAACACATTCTTCCTCGGAAGTTCTAGTTCATTCTGGGGAGGTTTCGGGCTCTTAACTTTAGAAACGGCAAAATAAGAAGGGCTCCGGTTGTTGTGGGGGGAGGAGGAGGCACAGGAAGACAGGGAGCTCCTGGCGGTCCGGTTCTCCGTGAGCCATTTTTCTTTAATAAAGGATGGAGATGCTGCCCTGAGCTTGTCTCAGCGCTAGTTTAGGTAGCAATTACTGTCATTAAATTTGAAGCATTGTTTGCTGCTCACATCTGTGTTAGAACTGGTGACTATGTATATAATCAGTCTCACTTTTGTAATGATTGAATTTAGAAAAGCCCGTCAAATCAGGTAAAATCCCAGCCAAGTTACCAGTTTGTGGAAGAAGCCTTGATTCAGTGCCGAAGTGTGCCGGTCTTCCTGGTTGCTTTTCCTCACTTCCGCCGTCTCCCCTGCCATCACATTTTATCCTCACAGAAGCTTCCCTGACCCCCTAGCAGTCACTGCTACGTGTCACCCTTTACTTCCCTCATGACACACCACATGCACTAAGATTACCTTGTTTGTAAGTATATTAACTTGTTTATCATCCATCTCATCCAGCTTGTATCTAAGTTCCACGTTTTCCGGAATGTGTCTGATTTTCTCCTGAATTCCTGGTACCTAGCACAATGTCTGGCTCACAGGTAGGGCCCAATAAATATCTGTTAAATGAATGAATGAGTGAACAGACAGGTAAGCTACTTGAGCAGTGTCCTCTGAAAAGGAACACCTGTACCTGGAGTTGTAAGGAGGCTTCCTTTTCACCACCTCTCAGCCAGCAAGCACGCCTCCTCCCCCAGCTGTTGTTAGGCTCGCCAAGTATTATGGTGTATTGCACTGCGGTGCCTTCCTCACATTACATTTCTCGCATCTTCTCTGAGATCCTATTTGCAGCTAAAGAACCATCTCAACTTTATGTATCAGGTATGACCCCACCCTCCAGAAAACACTGTGAGCCAATGTGTTATTTACAGTGACTAGAACAACAATTTCCCCAGAGATTTTTTTCCCTTGTTAAACATATTCAAGGCTGTGCTTCATGACATCTCTGCTGAAAATGACCATGGTAAGTCCACAGGGAATGTGGCCTCATTGTGCACTGTTAGTGGTGAGTTACTTCCTTGGCATTATTCCCATCCTTTTCTCTTATGCTTGATTTTCAGGGACCCTGGGTGCCAGTAGCATTTTTATGGGTTGGCTGGAGAGCAAACGACCCACCCCTTTTCCTCACATAATTGTGTCTGCATCCTTAGCTCTGTGGCCGAGGGAGTCAGCCACTGCCTAGCGTTACTTTTATTTGGCACCAACTGTATGCCAACACAGCTATTGTTTCCTGACTTCTTTGGCCATGTCCTCAGCAGAGAGCTAGTGCATTTGCATCCTGCTGAGGGCACCTGGAGTGTGGGGACCTGGCCCTTGGGGGCCACACCCTGCTTTAGCATCAGAGCGGGAGTCTCCCCTCTGTCCTGTCACATCTGGTTGGAAGAGAAGCCCATGACTCCAGAATTGCCCAGAAACTTATCCCCTTCTCCACACTGACAGGAGGGAGTGGAGGTAGATTGCTTATTTTAGTGACACTATCATTTATGTTCATGAATATTCATTCATAAGGACCCGAAATGAACAAGTGTTCTTTAAAAGAATATATCCAGATACTAACATTTTCCCGTTAACATTCATTGATTTGAATAATTTCTTGCAAGCCTTTCTCCTCCTTCAACTCTAGAATTATATGTATATTGAAAACTGCATTTAGATAAATAAAGACAATTATTGACATTAATGATTTCATCTAGAAAATGTAGTTGCAGCTTCCTAACCTGCTCTGCATGTTATGGAGTAAGTAGCCATGTTCACTGGCTTCCTTTTCCAGGCACAGAGTGTAGCAAATGAGCTTCAATAACCTGCCCATTGCCCCGTCCGTGAAAGGCTACTGAAATTCCTGACTCCATCTGATGGCCTTTTTATAAGACCAAATTATTCCCAAAGCCTGAGAAGAAAAACGGGACAAAAAGTGATTTAAAATGAATTATGAACGTTCTCAGAGCTATCTGATACTATCTTGATAAGTGAAGTAGATTAGATATTTGAAATTCCCCACAAAATAGAGTTGAAAGATTTATCAGTGTCATCCAAGCTTAGTCATTCTCATACCATGTTCATAATTTTGCCATATTTGTCTACCATTTCTGTCACTTATTAATTTTCTTCACATTGACTACTTAATTTGAAGAAATTTATCTAAAGAGGAAGCTATATTCAAATATAAATGCAAAAGCAGCAGCATTGGGCATAATAGAAAGTAATCATAAAAATACATAGCTATTAAAGCATGATGTTGACCAGTGTGCAATCTAAAATCTTATAAAGCATGCCACCAGTAGTTCATCTACCACACTTTTCAAAACACTTTTCTTTAAAAAGAAATCTTAACACTTATCTCACCAGAGAGAGAAGACGACCCGCCAGGGGGAGGAGGAGAAGCAGCTGAATCCCACAGCATGGTCAGAAAGTCTTAGTTCTGAGTTTGCCACCTCACATTGATTACAGGCACTCCTCACGTGATGACCAAGTTCTGTTCCTACAGCTAGGTTGTTTAAGCGAATTGGTCGATAAGTGAGGAGCTTAAAGGTGGATGCCTTGTGGTATGTTGTGGCACCACAGGGTATATACTTTTCAATAGCTATCATAGGACACCACACTTATAAACAAAATATGTAGTCTTGCATGTGCAAATGCTTCGTGTAGTGACTACTAACCGACTGTGGGAACCAAAGACTGAGAAAGGGGGTTCCCCTGTGCTGGAGAACTGGTTGTAAGTCTGAGCAGTCATTAAGTGGGTGGATTGTTAAGTGAGGATTGCCTGTAGAAAGTATGGTGAAAATTTGTCCCGTAACAGATCTACTTTTGTTATCCAGGTTTGCTCTGGGACAAATGTTGGTGGTTCTTATTTTTGCTGGCATAAGATTCTGTAGAGACTTGGAGGCCTCTTTGGCTGTGAGTGCTATTGGGTAACATAGACTCTTACCTGTCAAAGTCACCACAGACTGTAGTGGCTTTGAGAGGTGCTGTGGGAAGTTGCCTATTTAGGCTAAGCTAGCTGCAAGGGTGAAAATAAATGTGGGTTCCTAATGGATTCATGCAGTGAGCAGTCCTGCAACCAGGGCTGTGTGCTAAAGTGCATATAAATAATGTGGTACATAGTTACTGAGCCAAAGAAGCCGAAGAGCAAATTGGAGACTTGATCAGTTGGGGTCAATCTAGAACCTGGGAACCATTCTAGGTAACTCAAGCAGGAAGGGATTTGCTACAAGGAATTAGTAATATGTACAATTGCTAGAAGGCCAGAAGTTAGGAAGGTGCAGTTGGAGTCTTGGTTTTAAGGCCAACTCACCCTGGCTGAGATCTAGAGGGTCTGTCAGGCTGGAGCTGTTATGCTACCCTGCTGCCCCCACCCAGCCACCTGATGCCCATGAAGCTGACGACCAGATGCTGAAACCTGGAATCTGGCTTCCACAGTCACTCTCGTCTGTTGGAATTTGCTTGCCAGACCCCTCTGCTTAACTCCTGCCTTCCAGACCTTATGCAAGTGCAACTAATTGGCAGAATCTAAATCACTCCCAGAACTCCAGCTGCAAGGGAGTCTGGACTATGCTTCAGGACTCTACATTGCAGAGGTGGAGGAGAATGTACGAGGGGGCAGAAGTGGACTCCGAGGGCCAACAAGCAACGTAACCATGAGGCGGTAAGGCAGATGACGAACCGAGATTCATGTGCAAGTCCCATCTACCTGGTAACAAACAGTGGGAACCAAGGAGGTCACAGGAAGGGGAGAATAGTGTTGGCTTACTCTGGACCTTGCAGAACGTGGTCAGTGTGTATGAGGGGGATGTGGTGGAGAGACTCTTGGTCAGAAAAGACCAGAGGCCGAGAGCAGCAGAGACAAGAGAGCTGATGATATTTGGTTCCTTCAGGCTTTTGCCCCCTCATTCTTTTTTTCATTGGTGTTTCAAAGAGGACGAGCTCTTTAACAATTCCTGAATCCCAGGTCATTGTAGGCTTTCCGTTTGTTCAGTAACCAGATTCCTTCTGCAAAGCATTTTTCGTTTACTCACTGATAGTTTTGATCTTGCGCTGTGGCTACGAGTCAGTGTTCCAGTGCAAATCATTTTCCCTTTTTCCTTCTTTGTACTATTTTTTTAATGCTTTGACAGTGACATTGATGATTTATCTTCCTGCCTGAGGTTATGCTAGTCAGTGGAAGTGGACAAGGAGATATGGCAGTTCTGGATGCAAGGACCCAGTTCTAGGCCAGGGGATGACTTTTTGAATCCGAAATCCTCGGTTTGAATCCCTCCTCTGCCATTTTGTGTTTGGAGCTTATAGGATTTGGGCAACGTGCTTCGCCTCCCTGAGCCTCAGTCTCCTCCTGCACAGAGTAGGGGTACAGTGCTGACCTTCGGCACGTTGCCGTCAGGACTCAGTGAAGTCACGTATGTGAAGTGTTCCTCGGGGTGGGCGTGCATGTGGTCGGAGTTCGGGAAATATCTGTCCCCTTCCCTTTTCAGCTTTTTTGGATCAGTGGGAGGTGAGTCTGACCAGATGAAGTCAGTTAGTGTGAACCTGGCCCTGATGACTTAGCCTCTAGGGCAAGCTTGTCCAACCCGTGGCCCAGGACAGCTTCGAATGTGGCCCAACGCAAATTCGTAAACTTTCTTAAGACATTACAAAAATTGCACAGACTTTTTATTTATGTATGTATGTATGTATGTATGTATGTATTTATTTATTTATTTATTTATAGCTCATCAGCTATTGTTAGTGTTAGTGTGTTTTACATGTGGCCCAAGACAACTCTTCTTCCAGTGTGGCCCTGGGAAGCCAAAAGGTTAGACACCCCTGCTCCAGGGCTTTCCTTTCCTGGAGGCCCTGGTCTGATCCCCTCCCTGTGGTCCCTGGCAGAGGCCTCAGGACAGACAGACACACATTCCAGACCCACCCAGGAGAAGGGCCCCTGAGCCAAGCCTGGATCCCGGTTGCCTCCCAGTGAAGACAAGCCCACACCGAATGCCAGCTGACGGCGTTGGAGTTCCTCTCCAGATGCGGCGTAGCCACTCACTCAGTCCACTTCCCTCGGCGATGACGTGCACCCCCTTCTCAGGAGGGTAAAACCTCTGATGTGAGCTTGACAACCCACTTCTCTGCCAGTGCAAAGAGCTTGAGACTTTTGCAATTCTCCAAGCATCTGGCCTGTCTTATCCAGATGACATTTGGAATTTTAATCTTCTAGTTATGGGTTTTCATAAATCTGGTTTGAAATCATCACTGCCAATCTCATCTGCTGTGGGAAAAGGGCTTTCCAAAGACGTGGGGAGTGGGGATGACCGGGAAGTGCAGGGGTGATGTTGGGAGGGAGGCTGCGGGTGAGGAGTTGCTGCTTGTTCCCAGCTGTGGACCAAAGGCCGCTTACACGTAGCTTTTCTTCGGGAGCTGGAGCTTTGGGATCCGGAATTCCCACTGGGCCAAGTACGATGGTGGGTGCTTTACCTACATTATCTCGTCGCTCTCTTCACATGATACCCATTGTACAGACAGAAAAACGGGGGCTCTGATATATTAAGTAACTTGTCTCGGATTACCAAGTGAAAGATGGAAGGGTTTTCCAGTCCAGATTTAACTGACTTGAAAATCGGTAGCTTTTCGAGCATGACTGCCTCCCATTAACCTCGGGATTCTTGAAAGGAGCATCCCCAAATCCGTAGATCTGAACACAGGAATTACCCTCACTGGCATTCTTTTAACACCTTCAGCACCAATCTCCCCCAGTCCCCTCAGGGAGCGGAGGCAGCGGGGAGAGGAGAGCACCAGCTGGGCCCTGAAAGACTGCCAAGGTCCCAGGAGTTGGGACTCCATCCTGAGGGCAATGAGATGATATCGGAGGTTTTAGCGAGGAAGTGGCATACGTCCACTTCAGCACGTGTCAAAGGCCTGTTCTGTGGCAGATGTGCTAGTTGTTGTCCTTTAACTGTTGGTTAGTTGAAAGCATTCTTATGCCCATGGGAATGCTCAGAAATCTATTATACCTTTGAGGACCCCAGAGATCCTAGGCTCCCAGATACTCCCAGTAGAGAACATTTTTTTATGGGATTTAGAAAGGTAAGGGAGAGTAAAGAGACTGCTCTAGAGTACAGATCTCCTCTGAGTCAACTCTATAACTGTTCAGAGTATTGTGTTCCTATCACCAAAACTCTGCTCAGAAGCAGCAACCCCTAGTGAATAGAGCGACCCCTCCACCCCAGTAGATCTCAGCGTGGACAGGCAGTGTGATTGGGAATCGGATGCCCGGTATATACAATGGATCTGGTATCTCCCAAACTGGTCACATAGGTGCTAGGCTGTAGCTGGGCAGGACATCTGCCGTGCAGGAGAGGGGACCTGGGGATCCCCCGTGAACTTCCGAAAGTCTGCTGCCTGCCTCTGCCAGGACAGTCCAGCATTTCCTCGTTGCTCCTGCGGAGCATCTGCAAACTGAAGGGAGCGGAGTCCCAGATGCAGCAGCACCAGTAGCAAGAAGGGCGGGTGTGCGGGTGCCGTTCAGACCCGTTCTTGGTCTCCCCCTTGCCTTATTCCACATCTGTTGCAGAGCGACTCTACCTTGTGTGGACACAAGAGACTTTCAGCAGTCAAGAGAAGGCTGGAGCGTGCTCCTTTTTAGAAGGGTAATTTGATGGAGAAATTGCTTTAACTGCCTGCCCCTGGGTTTCAGCACAGGGCCTCAGACTTGGACATAAGAGCATCTGGCAGCTCCCCAGAGCCCAAGGGAGCCCCTCGTCTTGTATTAAATTGGCACATTTGTTTATGCAGGTGTGACATTAGTGATAGTTTTGCAGTGCTTCTTTCCAACCCCCCCACCCCATTACCCCACTGCACCTGCCTTCCTGCCTGGCAGAACCAGGTGTGCTGTCCTCACTGGCAGTTCTGTACGGAGAGTGGCCCTGCACCCACTTCTGACAAGACTGGGTTTGGTGGGTCCTTTGGATACTACAGCACTTGGGGGTGGCTTACAGCATCACAAAGGGTTAGAGGGTCCTGCAGTCGCCTTCCAGGCAAGGCTGCCCCCTCCTAGGCACATTGGTAGGCTTCATAGACGTCCTCAAGTGCCCAGGGTTTGAGAAGCAAGGGAAATTTCCATTTTCCCCATTATATCACGTGAAAATTAATTCTTCCCATTTCTAGGTAGACACCCTGAGACCTACCTGCTCAGTAGATTCCTCTCCTGACCAAATTGTTTTACTCTGAAGATTCAGGCCCTGAATCTTACATCATATTATCCTGAGGTGTATTAGTGGGATTCTAGCTTGGTAGCTTGGAGATTACTTGTCTTTCTCAAGACAGATAGTGAAAAGGAAGGAGTGTGTGTATGCGTGTGTGTATACACGTGTACATGTGTGTGTCCATTGGAACCTCTTTGTGCATTCATTAAACTGATTAAAAGGTGTGTGTGGAAGCAAAGTTGGAATCTCCAAACAGCTGGGATCCCAGCCTGCTCTCTCGCCTTGAGTCATTTATTTAAGCTCACAGCTTCAGAAAATTTCCCCATCTTTAGATAAAAGCATGAGGCCAAATGAACCTTAAGTTCTTACCTCAGGATGCAAACATATTCTTTAATTAGTGTCTGTTTCCTCATGGAGTTATTAGGAACTGAAAATTGCAGAAGCACAAAAGAGAACTTTATTTTTTCGGGGAGGCTCTTTTTTTTAACCCCCGAAGTAACCTTGTAGTTTATTTTTCCTTGTCTGATTGCAATCTCCCAAGTTGCTGACAGTTCGCCTTTGAAATGAGTCAGCTTTGATCAGGGATATGGCAGCCAGACAGGTCATTTTTATTGTCTGTGACTTAGTCCAACCAGTTTGGCAACAGCAGAGTCCCATCCCTGCATGGGGAGTGGAAAACGGTGGTCACAGAGTCAGCCTTGTTGTGATGAGGCAGCCCGCCCCCTGAAGAGGGCCAGCAGCCCCTCCCCCAGCCCCTGATGGGTCTCCCTACAGCTTCCTTTGCAGCCCTCTGCTGCTGTGGGAGGAGGAGGCTCATGCTGTCACCCTCTGGCACCTCTCCCTTTGCCGTGTCTTCCCAGGCCCAGCATTCCTCCGTTCTGCTAAGTGATAAACAGGTTGTCTTTGCTTCCTCCCACATTCCTTTTCCTGTTCCTTCTTTAATGCTTACTTCTCCCCAGGCAAAGGGTGCCACCATGACTGCTCAGGATCTGTGACTTCCCAGTCGAGGCAGGCGGTTTGCAGCTCCAGTGGAAGTCTGCTGCCAGGCATGTGGACATGGTGGCCCTAGGTACCATGAGCCGGGCTGGTCACACTGGGGACCATTTTAGGAGGATGTGGCTGGAATATGCCCCTTTTCTGGCATAGTGACAAAGAGGGCAGCCTCTGGAGTGAGTCTGTCTGAGTTTGATTCCTGATACCACACTTACTATCTCTGTGACCATGGGCAAGTTATGTCACCTGGGAGCTTTGAATCTTCAAAATGCAAAATGCACAGAATAGTAGTCCTGAACCCCCAGAGTTGTTGTTCAATCGTAGGAGCCTCTGAGGCAGCAGTGTCCAACCCTCTGCCTTCCCTGGGCCACACTGGAAGAAGAATTGTCTTGGCCACATATAAAACACACTAACACTAACGATAGCTGATGAGCTTAAAAAAAAAAAAAAAAAATAGGTCCGTGTATAATTTTCGTAATGTTTTAAGAAAGTTTCCAAATTTGTATTGGGCCACATTCAAAGTCCTGGGCCACGTGCGGCCTGTGGGCTGCAGGTCGGACAAGCTTGCCCTAAGGAGCAGAGTCGTGTATGCCACGTAATAAGCGCTTAATAGATAAGTAGATCATTGTTTTTATTGTGATACAGCGGAGTCTCTGTTAACCGGAACTCAAGCAACTGGCACTCTCAGGAAACTGGCAAAATGCTTTTTGCCAGTTGCTTGAGATTTTGCCAGTAGCTTGAGAGTGCAGTTGCTTGAGTTCCAGTTCACGGAGGGTCTACTTACATTTATCTGGCATCTACCAATCCCCATGGGTGCCAGTTAACTGAGTCTACTGTAATCATCCTTGTCATCATTATCCATTATCACCCTCTCTCTGGAGAACAGCCCGGGTGTGAGAGAACCAAAGCCTTGTTCTGTGAAGGTGAAACACTTTTAATATACAAAGACTCATGGAAGAGACATTATGCCACCTTCTATCTCTGAAGGACTGGAAAGACTAATCTCTGGGGTTCTCCCTATCAAACTAAGACCAAAACTCAACTCAGAGGAAGGAAGAGCATTCTAAGGTAGCGTCAGAGGGCTTCGTTAGGGCTAGGGAGGTCTTTGTCTCCAGGAGTTTGGGGAAACTTAGCACGGGGATTTGTGCATCAGGAGGAGGGAGATTGGGCAGGACGACTGTCTGATTC
This sequence comes from Lyroderma lyra, assembly GCA_004026885.1. Classification (NCBI taxonomy): domain Eukaryota; kingdom Metazoa; phylum Chordata; class Mammalia; order Chiroptera; family Megadermatidae; genus Lyroderma; species Lyroderma lyra. Next base: position 140,690 of record PVJL010000606.1, on the reverse strand, counting down.
TGGGCTCCAGGAGGCCATGTGCTGTCTGTTTCTCAGGAAAGGCCACCAAGCAGAAGATGCCACATGCCCTAGATACATAGAGACTTTTGTTATGTGATTGCTGAGGCCTGTGGACTGGCTTATTATTGCTACATCTTTTAAATAAGATAATGTGTATGCTCTTAATGTTGGCTTGAATGAATGATTAATTCATACTTAAAGCAGTTAGGCCTCTTTGTGCTGACAAGGCTCCAAGTAGTAAGCATGTCAGTGTTTATTCATCAGGGGAATGGTTTTCTGGGGACAAGAAAGCATGAGTGGGGATAGGCAGTTTGCAGCACTTGCTCTCCTGCATGAATAAACCCACTCGGAAAGCCTGACTTACATAATTTAGAATATGTCTTCATTTGCAAGAAGCCAGGAAGCCTCACTAGAAAACACAGACAGGTGAGCAGCCCTGTCCTGTTTGTTACAAACACTCATTCTGATCACAGAGAAAGGCTTCCTTTCCATTCCTCTCCAGGTTTGCTATGTCCTTTCCCAAAGACTGTCATGTGTTTCAGGCTGGGGTTTATTTTACCCAGAGATACAGATGTTTCTGCTCTCGTGCAAGATTTCATTAAAGCTCAACCAGCGGTTTACTGTGGCAAGAGGCTGCCAAGGTTAATATTACTGCAATACATTCCCTTCTGTTCATTCTTGGCACCAAAAAGCTCCCAGGTGGGCACACTGTGCCGGTGCCATATATCACAAGTACAATGGAATTGCCAGGGCATCTGTTTAACTTACATCGAGCCTCCGATTGCACAGAGTATGTCAGCTTGGTCTTGGGACCCAAGCAGGGGACAGTTGATCTGGTGAGTATTAGCTTACCTGTTAGTGTCCCTTTTGAGCTGCAGAGGCTGCCACAGCTACTCCATTTGGGATGGGGGCAGAGGACATCCTTCCAAATTATCTGCTAAAAGAGTGGGGGCACAGCTTCATGATGAGGAGGTTCAAATCCTGTGCAGCTTAGGCATGTCGCTAACCCTCCCGAGTGTCAGTTCCCCCATCTGGATGGCGGGCAGCAATCCCGGCCTCAGGAGATGTGAGGATTCACTGAGAGGCTGCACAGAGAAAGCAGAGTGCCCCAGCCCAGGGTGGCACTTAGGAGAGAGCCCTGTCAGGTGAGCACTTGGGAGCTCCCCAGGGCGGGAGGATGATGTGCAGGTCAGGAAGCCCCCCCCCCCCACTCTCCTCTCTGCTTTTGCGATGGAGAAGCTGTGTACAGCAGAACTGGTTCTGCCGCCTGCGAGCACGGAGGAGCCCGGTTAGGAATCACAGCAGCCTGATGTGTTTGACATGCGTTTCCTCTCCCTCACCCCATCTGAGGCTGGTGGACTTGGGACATGGTCAACAAACGTGGCCTTGTGTAGGAACGTTTGGCAAGGGTCAGGAGAGCGGGAAGGCAGGGGAAGCCTGGGATTAAAGGAGAGACAGGAGCAAGACGTTATGATGTGATCTGTGGTCATTGTGCTTCACGGCTCTTTCTATTGATTTTCTGAATTAGGTTTGGTTATCGGGTCAGTGGGAGGAGCCAGATCCCATGCCTTTCAGCCTGTTTTCTTCATGTCTCTGCTGAGCTGAGGGTCATCTGGTTGAAAGTCTACAATATTTATACTAGATTTATAGGATTCCATTGAAATTGAGAATAGAAAAATTACATATTTTCAATTATAGTTTCACTGAACATATGTCTAATCATCTAGGATTCTTTTAATGAGGACTCTGCAAGCCATCTTCTCCCACAGCACAGTGGCTGTCACGTAGTTCCTGACCTCATGTCTTGCAAGATATCCAAGTGCTTGGTGAATCATCAACAAAAAGACAGTCTTGTTTATCCTATTTAAAATGCAAGGAAGATTTTATTCCAATCTCGAGATAAGTAACTTATTGGTGGTCAAATCTGTGAGAGGTATTGGGGGAGGAGCACTCTATGAATCAGAATATTGTGATAACTAGAACATTCCATTTCCTGGCTGTACTAGATGACCCAGACCATAGTACATAATGTGTCTCCTGCTGGTTTCTTTATAATCCATCAAATCCATCCCCTCTTCCTTCTGTCCTGCCTTCCTTTCTTCCATCTACCCATGCATCCATTCATCCGTCCATCTAACAGAGCACTTGAGTTGCACTCAGTTTTCAAGGGAATATGGAGATAAAATGTATCCTGCCCTCAGAGACCTTTGAAATACCTGGATGAAAAGCCCAAGGAAAAAATTTGAGGGGAAGAGTGGTATTTGAACCAACACTATTCTTTGAGAAGTACACAGGACCCTAATTTGTGAAGACTTGGCATTCCCACCTCAGGAATGAAGGCCCACAGGATCACAAGAGGTGGTTCCCTGTGAGGAACTGCCAGTGGTTGCATCGGATGGAAGCGAAGGGGAGAAGTGGGAAATCAGAGTACTAGAGCGGTTCTCAAAAGCCAAGTTAAGGATTTCGGACTCAACTCTGCAGGTACTACTGAATACTTTTATGGCAGGTGTGGTCTAGGGAAGACTTTCTGGCCTTTGCTTGAACCTGGACACATGCTAATAGACTCTGAGAGGTCTTCCACTTAAAGATTAGGTGTTAGCTGAGCGGTGGGGCAGTCTCTGTGATGGGTAGTGGCTGATTGAGCAGCTCCAGGCATGAGTAGCACCACCCACATTTCTTCCTTTCATGGCTCCTTGCTTTTCAAACCTCCCTTACCTATGAGTTTTTCTCACTTTTATTGACAATTTTCCCACTGTCTTCCAGCATTACTGTAAGACCTGCTCTCCTGCTTCACCTCTTCACCCTTTAGGACTTTGGGAGTTTGGAGAAGGGGGGTTCAGCCTCTGTGACCTCTTCTATCTTTGGAATCTGTCCCCTGGCTATAAATAAGGCTGTTGCTTAGTGCCAGTATTGATGGTATTTGCAGCTGTCCTCTGGGAGATGGACTCAGACGAATAACCCATTTTTAAGAGGACATGACCATTAGGTGACAGCTATTTATGGTTCCTATTGACTAGGGCCAAACCTGAACTGTCACTGCCATTAAAATTTCATGTGCCACAAAGCTGCCTTCCTTTATCAGCTGTCTCTTCCCATTTAGTTGAAACATCTCACCATGTTGATTTAGGTTCTTCAAAACACATGAGCTATGAAATCTTGAGAGACTCCGGTGTTCTGGCTGCTGGAATGGCCCCCAGCATTTGTCTCATCCATTTCCCCCCGACACCCTCTAAACCAGGGTATTCACATCTCCATTTCACAGATGAGAACACTGAGCACCGAAAGGCTAAATGGCTTGCCCAGAGTCACCAGGTCAGTCACTCAGTAAGTGACAGAGCCAGAATTCACAATGACTTCTGCCTGGAGTCAGAGCCTGGGCAATTTCCACGAAACCATGCGTGTCTGATTTCTGAACTTGGAATGCCATTCCAGAGGGTTTTATTTATTCATTTCATTCCCTGATGGCTCAGTCTCCTGAAGTTAAGTAGTTAATTGAACATGCAGTTTTTAAAAGCTCATTCATGTTGAGTTTGCCCTAGTAGCCCCACCATTCCATCGTTTTAGAGTTTCTTTCCTGCACCCTTAGATGAAAATAAACAAGGCCCTACAATGTCAGGCGAGATTCCTTCTGGCTTTATCATCTCAAGATTCCTTCTGGCTTTATAGATGGCTACATTCTCCAGTGAACTTCTCATCGGGAAATACTCCTTTCCTGAATTTTGTTTCTCCATTAAAGGAATAGTACATGGTATATGCTAACTATTTCTTAATGGCCTTGACATTGAAGTTCTGGATAGGAAATTATCCTGCGTCAGTCACCTCTGCTGTCATCAGGTCCCTTTCATCTCAAGTACCGGCACTTCTTCAACTTAAACTTTGGAACATGAGCAGCCCTGGGGCCAGGGGAAAGAACGTCTTGATTTTTTTTTTTAATGTGGGTCATTCCCTGGCTGGGAATTGAACCCAGGCCACAGTGTTGACAGCACAGAAGCCTTAGCCACTACACCACCAGGGAACTCCTCGTCTTGATTTTTGCATTAATGGGTATTCTTAGAAGGAAGAGGGTGCGGTGGTTAAGAACTTCGTCTTTGAAAGCAGAGGATCTGGGTCAAATGTCACCCTTGCTTCTTAATAACCGTTGGATGTTAGGCAAATAACATCTCTAAACCTCAGTTACCGTATATTTAAAATGGAGATTAATTTCTGGAGAGGGGGATGGAGAATTGACTTTATATTCTCATATCGTTTTTGCATGCTGCCCCGCCTTACTACGTTGATAGATTAGACAAGTGCTAGACCCCCTCCTTCGTGGGACATAGTTAATAATCGCACTGCCCCTATCACTGTATAATACAGATTTAGTAAATAGTAGGTGACTTGGGTGCTGAGGAAATGCTCCTCCTTCCTCCTTTCAGAGATAATTGTACATCTTTGTGTAGAGCACGCACGTCCAACCTGCAACTCTGGATGGCTTTGAATGTAGCCCAACACAAATTCTTAAAACATGAGATTTCTAGCGATCTTTTTTTAGCTCACCAGCTATCCTTAGTGTGAGTGTAGTTGATGTGGGACCAGAGTCGGTTCTTCTACCAGTGTGGCCCAGAGCATGATCTGACAGTTCTCAACACTGCCCAGGCAGCAGAATCCTCTAGAGAACTTTCAAAAGAAAAGAAAAGGCAGATGTGTGACTCATTCAAACCTGCTGAATCACACTCTTTGAAGGGGAGGCCTGGGCATCTGTTTTTTTAAAAGCTTCCAAGGAGACTGACTTGCAGCTAGAATTGAGACTATTCATGTCACCAGCATATTGGGCCAAGTATGATGTGTGGATTGTGGACAAAGTTCACTGAGTGTTTTTCCTGCCATGGGGTGAAGGCTCTAGCAGTCCACGGCCTTTCTGCTCAGTCACAGACAGTCCTGTGGTCACAATCATTTGTAAGGATGGTCTCACATGAAAAATTAGAATATCCCCTACATAGGTTTACCAGATACACCGTTGTAAATGGGACAGAAACTGTTCCATTTCAAACGTTATGTATGGTCAGCCTAGTCTCACTGGGTGTCAGTAGGGTGACCATATATACCATTTGAAATGGGAGAGCACCTTACAAGACTAATAATCAAAGTTCCAGACTTGAATTGGGGCCAGGACCCTGTAGAGTGAAAGCAGTTGGCCCTCCTCTACCCCCAGGGGGCTATGCAAGGAGCAAGACACTTACCTGGATCATGCCTGACTAAGCTGGTTTCCTGCTCTATTGAAAGCCACTTTCTTGCTTTTGTGGGACACTTCAGGGGCCTCCTCTTAGGACTCCACATGAAGCCTGGTGTGTGCTTTCTCCAAGGGGACACTCAAATCCCTTACCTCAGTGGTGGCAGCTGCAGGCCAATCCCTTCCTATAATGATGGTCTCCTCACTCTGCCACTGAAATCATCAGCCACATCCTCTGTCCCTCTCAATTCTCAGGGCAGGTGTCAGAGCTCAGATCACACATCCTTCACTGCAGGAATATTCATCTCATGCTCCCTGGTGACCCTACTGGAGCACACCCTGCCCCAGGTTTGGGTGGATGGATATCAGATCTGTTTTCCAATCATACCCTCCTATCAAAAAATTCCTCTCTCTCCTTTGGATCCTGCATTTTACACATTTGGCCCATGCTGTTTGTGGTGCCTCTGTGTAAGCTCAGGCTTAGAAGCAGCCCTAAGTGTCATGTTGTATTACCTGCATAGTGGCCAGTGGCTTGGGCTGTCAGGTCAGACAGGCTTGGTTTTGAGGCCTCAAGGAAGCAGTTTACGCTGTCTGAACTTCAGATTCCTTGATTAAGATGGGATTAGTCATAGAAACTTAATTCTAAAATCGTGAGGATTAAACGTGAGGAGTGCATATATATATATATATATATAGGGCCAGAGCCTGACACCAAGAAAGGCTCAGCAATGCTATTAACCAGCTCAGTTCTATGGAAACTCCAGCCATCTTAGCTGCCTTCTTTCAAACTTCATTTGCAGAGGGGCACCCAGCTAGAGAGGGGCACCCAGCTGGAGAGGGCCGCGTCTCCATTGCCCTGTGGAGAAGCACCCCTCCGGCTCAGGCAGTTCCTTTCCCAGGAGCCACCAGAAGAAGTGCTCATGGAGAATTGCTCACAAAAGCAGGGTCACAAGAGCTCACTGAATTAAGCCAGTTATCGGGCAGTACAAAATGCAGTTAGATTTGCATCTATGAAGCAGATGGCCAGGATGCGATGATTAAATTAGTTTTATTATATTTGGGGAAATTAATTTGTCACTTTATTATTTCTTTTCTTTCCTTTTCTTTTCTAAAAGAGAGATGTGATTTTGTTATCTCTGGTAAAAGTGATTTGTAGAAAGAGTTTATCCTTTAATGGGAAATGAGGGATGTGGGAGGACCTTGAAAAAACCTTGTCTTCTAATTGTCTATTAATAGTTGGTACAATTGTGTAGAATGTGGTCCAGAGAACAGAAATGCTGCCACCTATTGCCGGTAAAAGCTACCTTACGTTGCCAGTCATAGGATAAAAATCTTCAGAACATGGGCCATCGGGATATTACATTCATTTTGGAGACATTTTTACTCTAACGTTTGTAGGACCTTGGCTGTTCCTAGTTTACATTATTAATTACAACGTCTCAGGACACATTTTGATCTGGTCGACTTACACAAACTTCAGGCATTTTGCTTTCCCTGTTTTAAAGGTGAGGAAGGATCAAATGCAGAATTTTCAAGAACTAATAGGATCTTTTGAGCTGCGGCAAAGGGTTGTTAACTGGGAGATTCCCAACCTTATGCTGTGGGCACAAATAGTTCTTTCATGGTGCTGTTGAAAGGATCAAAGCAAAACCTGAAGGTTTGAATGCCTTCTTTCTTGTTAAGTTCTTTTATCCTTAACAGTTACTAATGACCATTCTAGGAAATGCAACCCTGCGGGAAGTTTATTGTACATAATAACTAGGGTATTAAAAGCTTTACACATACGAGTATACCCTTGTATTGTGTGTGTGTGTGTGTGTGTGTGTGTGTGTGTGTGTACAAGTAAATGATGTTTCTGAAATTTAGTGATCTCACATCTAACATCAAGCAAAGCATTCTGCCCTTGAAATGGAGATCCACATGCTATCCATGGGGTTTTAAAAATTGGGTTTTTGAACCTGGCTTTGAAGCTTTGTATTTTTTTAAGATTTTTTTTTATTTTAGAATGAATTTAAATTTAAAAGTGATGAATATAGTACAGAGTACTCTTGTATTCTACACCCAGTTTTCCCTATTGTTAACTTGTATTACTATGGTACACTTGCCACAATTAATGAACTAGCATTAAAACAGTATCACTAACTAAAGTCTATACCTTATCCAGATTTCCTTAGATTTTTTTCTTTAATCTAATGTCCTTTATCTGTTCTAGGATTTCATGTTGTGTTTCATTGTCATGGCTTCTCAGGCTCCTCTTGGTTGTGAGTTTCTCACACTTTGCCTTGTTTTTTATGACTTTGGCAGTTTTGAGGCATACTGGTCAGGTGTTTTGTAGAATGCAGCCTCCACTCCCCCACCCCCTGAGATTGGTCTGATGCTTTTCTCAGGATTAGACTGGGACTGGGTTTTGGAGACGTGAAGGGCCATTTTCATCACTTCATAGCAGGAGCACATGCTATCAACATGACTTACCGATGTCGAAGTTCATCTTGAACATGGCTAAGGTGGTGTTTGTCAGGTTTCTCCTCAGTAAAGTGACTCTTTCCTCCTCTTCCATATTGCAGCCCACACTTCAGGAGTCACCACTCCTGTTCCACTTCCTTGAGAACAGACTATCCCCTGAAATCCTTTTTCTATTCTCTCCACTTGTTTATTTATTCAGTCATTTATTTATATCAGTATGGACTCATGGATATTTGTTTTATGCTTGGGTTTTAATCTAATACTACTTTGTGAATTATGTTGCTCAGTTTTTCCAGCTTTGGCCCCTGGGTGCTCTTTCATTTAGCTCCTGTGTCCATTGGATATGCCCCCACCCAAGCGTTTTGGTGTAGGAACAAATACTTACTTTTTGGCACTGTAATATCTCCAGGCCTAACATGAGTATTTTCTGTCTTAATCCAAAAATCAACATGTCTCCAAGGAGCCCTGGTTCTTTGTATTGGAACATGGTATTAGAAACTAAGATGGGGCATTGAGTGTGCTTGTGGCTACTGGGGTGTCAGTGTGTTTAGACCTTTTCAGTTGAGAGAACAAGGAAATAAATATGTGTATACTAACCCCCCCCCAAACCTATAAATATTGTACCTAGATTAATCTAAACATTAGTTTATGTGTACTGATATACTATACAAGCACTGTCTGGGAAAAAATCCAGCCATAAATGCCTCTGTTTTTCATATTACATGCTGGATACTTTCCAGACATCCTCGTATAGATATATAATTTATACTGACAAATTATACTATCATTTAGTTTATAAACTTAGTTTATAATTTACATAGAGTTTTTAACTTTATGCAATTACCACATGGATCATTCTATCCTTTCCCCCCTTGTTTGTCTGTAACCTCCCACTCCAACAGTGAGAAACCCCTTTGGCACAATTGGCATCTTTTTATAATATCTTTATTTGACATCCTTACTTGATTAATATCTATCGATTCCTTACATCACATATCCAAAAGTATATGTCCCAGTATTTGAATTTATGATATTACCAAAGTTCTCCAGATAATTTTTTTCTACATTATAATAATATATTTTATAATAAAAACAAAATGTGCAGCTAAAAAAATATATCTATCACTTCCTCAAGACAGTAAGCTCCATGTCAGTTTTGCTCATCATTCTATCCCCAGTAAGGGTGCATGGTAGATACTCAATAAACATTTGTTGAATAAATGAGTGAAATTACATACAGCATTAATGGGGAAAAGAAAAAGAAACAGAATTTGTTTATTCCCATGTGCCAGGTGCCTTTCTGGATGCTTCTGAAAATTCTGTCCAGTTCCAGATTTCACCTGGGTCTGACGGACATGAGAATCTATGCGCTTTCTGTCATGGGGTTTCCATGATAGGAAGCCCCTCGCTTCCTGCTTTGCATGTCACTGGGGCTCCCACTGGTCTGGATGGAACTGTGTGGGTGGACCAGGAGGAGGCCAGAGCGGGAGAAATGGCAGCACCCACTTAGAGCCTTCTGGAGGCCCCATTAGGAAATTGACTCCAATTTGGTTTAGGGAGGAGGATGCTCTTTCCTGCCTTTTCATGCTTACAATGAAGGTGACATTGATTTACAACTCAGTGGGTTGGAGCAGGGAAGGGGGCTTCTACGGATGGAAAAGATCAATTAAATGATTATCCCAGCTGCCACACACTAATGCCTTTCTTACTGCGTTTCAGAATCAGGAAGCAGAAGGCCACCGCATTTAGCCTTTTACAGGAAATCTAATTGCCAACTTTGTGATGCCAAGTTTTATTAGATTGGGAAGAGCCCATCTGAACGGCTGACAGTTTCAGGCACTAAAGAAGGCTTCCTACTGGCCACCTGGAGTTTTAAACGCCCCCTTTCTCTTCCTTTTGTGGGCTCTTTGCTGAAGTTTTATGAATAGAACAGTTTTGTGACATGTCTTCCTGTGATTTTCATCTGGGCTCTAGGGGCTGGGACTTCAATCTTGGCAAGCAGTCAAAAGATTTATTGGATTCCTTCATGTTTTGGGCACTAGGCTGGTGTCTGGGGACTTTAGAGGTGAGTAACACCACAGATTCCTGCTTCCTAAGGAGTCTTCCACCTAAAATGCTCTTCCCCTAGATCAGTGGGTTCCAAACTGGAGTGTACCTGAGGATTGCTCAGGGAGCATTTTCACACCCAGGCTGCTGGGGCCCCAGTTTCTGATTTCGGAGGTCTGGAGTGGGTCCTGAGAATCTAATAGGCTCCCAGGTGATGCTGGTCCTGCTGGCCCAGGATAACCATGCCCCTGTGTCTTTGCATGGTTGTCCCCTTATCATCAGTTAGCTCCCCAAACATCACTGCCTTAGAGTGGCCATTCTTCATTTCCCTCCCGTAGTGACTCTCCACTCCTCACCATTTATTCTCTATTGCATTTTCATCATTGTATTTATCATTCTCTAGTAATAGCTTGCTCAGTAGTTCATTGCTGTTTTGTCTGTCTCCCACCCCTCATCCTCAGTGAAATAAAGCCCCATGAGAACACTTCCTTATTTCACTGTTGACTCCTTTGAGCCTAGAAAAGGACCTGCCACAGGATATATGCTCAATAAATAGTTGAATGAATGAAACCATTACAAGCACAGTGAGTCTAATAGAGAGGCCTAGGCCATGATGGGAGCATAACAGGTAGACCTCAAGGAAGATAAAGGCACTGCATTGCACCCCACACAGAGCAGTTTCTGGGCATGGCCTTAATGCCTAGTTCAGACGCTGTACACCAGCCTTTTGCCCGCCAGGTTATAGGCTGTAGGATTTGTTTGGACACTGCAGTAGGCTCACTCTGGATTTGTTTACTTTTTACATAGCCTTTCCATGGTCTAGTCCACATTGAAAAAAGTGCAGTTTCAAGGGTGTAACAATTCTGTCTGGCAGGCAACGCCTGGCACAAACTGGTTTCATAAGGTCCCAGATCCCCATCATTGAGCTTGGGAAGCAGTGAGGACTAACTAAAATGGCCTGCTTCTAATGACCTTGCTCCTAAGGTCTACACGTGTCCACTTGCTGAGATCTGGAATCTGGCAGCCATGCGAATGCCCAGACAGCCTTTTCAGAACCTCTGCAACATTGAATGAAGGCTCACCCTCTCTTCCTTTGCAGGAGATTTTTGGGTGGAAACATGCAGATTCCTTTCCTTCATCCGCCTGTTAGAGAAATGGAAGGGCAGGCAGTGTTATTCCTCCCTTTGATGGAGAGAATGTCAGGAAAGAGACAAGACATGTGCAGGCACCGTGCATCGAACAGCACAAAGGTTGTCAAAACCTCATTGCAGAAAATGAAAGCCTGTCTGTCAGGTTTCCGGTCTTATGTGGCCTCAGCAGCCGCTGCCCAGTTCAAGCGAAGTTCGTGCAGCCCCTCAGCCTAGAGCTTCCTTGCCCTCCCTTTGCCAAGTGTGGGCCAGGGGTGGGGGGCATCCCCAGGTTTGTTTGCCTGGGTCAGCAAAGGAACTGTGATTTACTTCCCCTAATGTAAGCACAGAGAGTCAAATTATTTTGGAGGGCGAAGAGAATTTAGTGAGGGAGAAGGAGATGAAAGAATTGCAGCAGTCTCAGGGCTGATGGCCAGAGGGCCGCCCCAGCGGGTTGGGGTAACATAAGCTGCCGCTATTCAGGAGGTGGCTGTGTAAGAAAATCTGACCACAGCGGGAGCGTGACTTCAGCTAAAATTAACCTTCGAGGCTTCACACGCCTCCACAGTGCTTTGAACTAGACACCTCGAGAGGGTGCCCGCTGTTGACTGCCGGGACCGCACTGTGGGTCGAGCTATGCCCATCAGCATCAACTTATGGGTTCCCGCCCGGGGCCAAAGCCGTGACTCCTGTGATCATTATAAAGTGGTAAGTGACCTCCAGGGATTGTGGCAGGGTCTCTGGGGAGAGAGGATAAAGTTTGTTTGACCTGGGCGTGCGTTTAGGGATGGTTCCAGTCTGTTTTTCTTTGCCCAGGGGAAGCCTGAGGGCTGCACGCGGGCTCTTCCTTCTGCAGAACGCTTCGTTGACCTAACTGTTGCCCTCTTGTTGATTTTTCTGTCCTATGTCCTCACGGGGTGAGGACCTGGTGGTGTATTTTTAGAGGAGGTCGAGAGGATGGAAATTGTTGATGGCCTGAAAAAATACAATTGCCAACACGAAAGGCAACGATCAGGAGGGATGTGGATGTCAACAGGTGTGGCAGACCTCGGTCTGTTTTCTCACTCGTGGGCCCCAGCAGGTGCAAAGGGGGAGAAAGATTGACCTCTGTAAAGGGTTTGAAGAGATGTGAGAGAATATGGGCCTCACTGCAGAACGGGTTTGTATAGGGACAACTTGAAGTGATTTTCCCGTCCTGGGAGCCCTCCGGAAGGGGCCACTGACCTCTCCCACCCCTGGGGCAACCTGGGTGCAATGTTGCAAGCTGAATGGCAGCTGGCTCTGCAGCTTTCTGCTTACTGTGGGGAATCCATTTGGGAGCTTGCAACAGAGAGCAAAAAGGCAAGATGCATTTCTTTTCCTTTATGCCTCCTGAACCTTCAGCCAGTTAATGTGTCCCTAATGCTAGTGGCAATCCTGACGTTTGTGCTTGTGGCAGAGTGGCTCTCTGGTATGACAATTGGAATGGTCGTTTTGATGTGGTTTGCTTAGCTGGCAAAAAACAAAAAAAAAGCAGCATAATATATCCTCCTCCTCCCAAAACGTGTCCTTGCCCCTCCCCACTAAGCCACCTTCCTAGGCCACGTGTGAACCTTATAAGCTTTAGGAAGGGTTTCTTTTCCAGGGAAGTGTGTGCTGCTCTTACTTGCTTAGTGATTACTGTGCATGACGGACCTTAGAATGTTGGGTTGTAAAATGTTCAAGTCCCCCAAAACATTTGCTTGGGCAAGCAGATACTCTGTACCTGCAAGGATATGAATGCAAAACTCCCTGCACGAAGGTAACCTTTGGAGACACGGCTTTGAGGCCGTCCGTTTTCTGCGTGAGCTGCTCTGCTGAGCCCTCTGAATATTTCACATCATTTCGATGCCTCCATCCTCCGGGCGTGTTGGCTCATTAGAGGTGGCGGGCTGCTGGGATGTTGGATACTGCTGTGTCTTTTGCTTTAGATGCCTTCCACTACCCAGGCGAGGCACGATTAATGGGGATGTCCGTGGGTTATTATTTTTTAGCTATGGGATCTAGGCTCACTGCCCTGTGGAAGAGATTTTTTCGGGGGTAGGCGTTAAAAATAGACATTTCAGTAGAAGGAAGCCATGGTATGTGGCTCTGAGCTTTGATGAACATTCTCACAAGTGGCTCAGGGATTTCCATCTCCTGCTGAACCTGGCTGAGTAGACACAGAATTCCAATTCCTATTCTCTCAGAAGAGAAGCCTCCCTCCAGTTTCATCCTGGAAACTTCTCCCTGTCATGGCCATCCAATGCCTTGCCCTGGTTTTGGACAGAGTTCGAATACTTGGGCCACAGTGCTGACACTAATCTTTGTCCAGCCGAGCTCTTTCCTCATCTATGAAATGGGGAGAGTGCAGCTGCCTTGCCCTCCCCAGGCTCTGAGGAGGCTCAGGTAGACTGTGTCTGGGAAAGAGCTTTATAAATTGCCGATGGGAAGCAGGGACTCAGCTGTATTCTTGACATGAATCAGTCAGGAATTTCTTCCAGGACTTTGTGAAGTAAGTAAGGTGTTTGTGCACGTCTTTCTTTTGTGCCCTGGGCCAGGTTGTCCCCTGCGTAGGGAGACCCTCTTTTGCGAACTTGGTATCTGGTAGTCTTCCTAGTAAAAGCTTATCATGAAAAGACAAAACTACAGAAGCTGCGAGATGCCCTAGGCCTGAGAGTTCTGACATCTGGCTTGGAGAGGGGCCCGGGGCACGACAGCCACTTCCTCTGTGGCCAAGTCACTTGGCCCTGTTGTTGCTGAGAGAGGAAGGCGGCTCCTAAATGGGGAAGGGGCAGGGCAGTGTCCTCCACTGCTGGGAACTGCGTGCCCTCCAGAGAATTTTGAAGCTTTTGCCATACAACTTTCCCGCAAGTGGCACAGCAGTGTCTTTGCCAAGCCCTGTGCCTCTGCACACTGGGGTGTCGTTCTGGGACCACCTATGAGGCTGTCAGACCTTGTAAGGTCCCGCTGGGCCCACCGACCTTGAGCACCTGGACCTTCCTTAATATAAGCATCACCTTTCATCGGGTACCTGTGCATGCGTGCTCACAGGTGCTTCATATTATTTCTCAGTGAATTCTCAGTACAGTGTACTTCGCTACTTGTCGTTAATTGGTTCTGGGAGACACGACAAGTACCAGACGACAAGTACCGGGACAAAATTTTCAAGTTAAAAATGTGTTGAGTACCACATTTGACGGGTTGCGAACCAGGGTATGACTGTGTAAGTCAATGCTGGGTACCGTTATCTTCAGTGACTTGCCTGGATTTGTGCACGTAAAGAGGTGAAGCCAAGTTTGGATACCAGGTCTGGCTTCCCACCGTACTCATTACACATTTTTCTCCTTGTCACTCACATGAAGTTCAGGGAAGTTCATGCACATTATCCCTTACATGCCAAGCGGAAGCCTGCTCGGAAGTGGGAGAGAATAAGGAGACGTGCTGCCTCAGTACCTTTCCAGGGCCCCGAGCTCTCCGCCCCGCTTTCCCAAAGTGAAACCAGAATCGGGCTCTGCCTCCACGCTTCTGCCCTGCCTTCAATCGCAGCTCCTCATGTCGGAACGCGGGCTGCCCGTACCCCCATGCTTGGGGTCCTCCCTGGATCCCCTGCTTCCTGATAAGTCAGGCTGCTGCATAATCTTAAGAGAACTGACTCGGGGGGAGCCCTAGACTACCATACGCTCCTCAGGCTTCCTGGGTGAGGGAGCATTCTCAAATACTCAGTTTGGGTTGGGTGTTGTGAATTATAATAAGCAACGCCCAGCTTATATAGCCTCGCACCAGCAGTGGTCTGATTGCCCCTCAGAAACCTAAACCAGAACAAAACACCCTGTTGTCATACAGAATCTCTCCCAGGATTGCCAGAGTGATTGCATTTCCTCACAGTAGTCTCCTGGCTTTAAAGCATTGATGAGTCCATTGGAAACATAAATGTTACTTGAGAACAGTTGACTCACCTGGCCATCCCTGGCAGCTCTGTGTACCTGGAGCCTGGCAAGCCCCCATGGAATTGGAGGTTCAGGTGAGTTTTGATCGCTCAGGTCAGGTTGCGGCAGGGCCAGGCCCAGTGCCTGGGAAGCTGGGGAAGGCAGGAGGCGGGGCACCTGGGTGGGTGGTGGAGTCAGAGGTCAGGGCAGCTTGAGGACCATGAATATTTGGGAGGCTGAAGCGAAGGCTTGTGCCAGAGGGATGAGCCAGCATTCCTTGGCCAAGAGCCCTGTGGCAAGTACCCTGCTAGGTGCTGCAAAGGAGACCACGAGCTCCCCATCTTGCCCCAACCGGCAGTAACGGAACCGTGGCCCTGGCTCGCGGCCTCCTGTCCCTTCACCCACCGGGAAGCAGGCCGTGGCTCCTCTTGGCATTCCAAAGAGGACCCCACTGGCTCTAGAAAGCGCGGGTAAGAATATAGATTGCACTGTAGGTTCTGAAGGGGAGAGTTTACATCGTGCACACAGCTTTATTAAACGTTCTTTGATTTCTGTCCCCAGGGCTTCCCCTTTCTCCCACGCCGTAGCCTCCCCGCTTCCCAGGCTTCTGGGCTCCGAACCTCATCCCCTTCTCTCCCTGAATGCTCTCTCTTTCTCACGCAAAGCATTTTAGCGCAGTCTCTGCTCCCCTAAATTTACATACTCAAACACATTAGTCTACGTAACAAAGAAGCCTCCCCTTGGTGGGGGCGGGGTGGGAGGAAACAAGAGTTCTTTTCCTGTTTCACCTGTGTTTGCCCAGGGACTTAACAATTGGCTTTCCGGGGCGAAAAGCCTCACAGGGGTTAGGTAGCTTGTGCTGATTTCTGGGGTGACTCTTCAGTCTACCAACATGACGTCTCTGGACACAGGCCTGGGAAGAGATGCGCAGTAGTAAGTAAACCACTGTGTTTGTCTCCCTCACACAGAGGTAGCAGATGTAAACAAGCTCAAGAGCGCAAACCATAGTAAAAGGTAGAAAAATAATTAGGAAGTGGTGCGTTTTGAGAATTTATTACGGCCTTTAAACATTTAATTATATTAGTTGATATAGCCCATCCTCTACTGCTGTTGCAAGGCTAACACTGTGCTTCTTGGTCATCACAGAGCCATTGGAGTTTTCTAGAACTGTATATAACTAGAATTGTATTTTTAAAAATTAAGTTATAACCGGTTGCAGGGAAGTTCTTGGGGTTGGTAGAAATGTTTATTTTGATTGTTGTGATGGTTTCGTGGGTGTATATAGTTCAACCCATCGAGTTGTACATTTTAAATATTTGCAGGTCATTAAATGTCAATTAAATTTCAAGGAAATTGGAAATTTTAAATTCTAAAATAAATATTTTTTTAGAATACTCAGTTTTCTAAGTTGTTTTATACAACAGAGCTACATTTTTATTTGCTGCTTTTTTTATTGTGGCCTCACGAATGATTTACCTATGTGTTTTTAGATCCATGGAGTGTCATATATTTAGGTTTGAGGATGGCATAGAGGTAATTTAATTTCAACTGTAAACTTAGGGTTGTGTCAGATCACCAAAGTTTCTTCTGTCACTGAAATTCTGTACTTGTAATTGTGGATAAATTGTTCTGAGATTCAGAATCACCACTTAAGAAAATGCTGTGAAAGTGTGAAGAGATCAGAAGTATCTAATCATAGAGATGTTAATCCTTTCAGAGAATATTATAAATAATTTTAGATCCATCCAGTAGTGCAAAGTTGGACAATTAGAAAACATCTGCCCAAAGACAAAACCCCATCTTTGTCCAAAAGCTTCTTCTTTTAGATGCAATCATAAATGGGGGCGGGGGAGGTTGTTTTGTTTTGTTTTCTTTTCTTTTCTTTTCTTTTTGGTGGTTCCCTGGCTGGAAATCGAACCCAGGTCTCCGTGTTGAGAGCGCGCTGAAGCCTAGCCACTACACTACTGGGGAACCCCAGGGGGTTGTTTTCTTAATTTATTTTTGATATTTCCTTATAAATAATGGCTTTGTTTAACAACCAGATTGCACATTTCCTGAAAGTTTAATAGTGAACTCTCCTGAGCCAATTCATGCCTGCTCTAACCAGTGTGTATCTTTTAAAATAACACTTTAAATCCACCGTTAGGTAGGTCCTTCTGCTACCATTGTTGCTGAAAACTGTCTCAGCAAAGTGTTACCTACAGTGCCTGTTCTGTGCCCTGAAACATCATCATGATTTCATGGACTTGATCTAGGCAGTGAAGGGGAAGAGATTCATCCATCCATCCATCCGTCTCCCCATTGAATCATCTGTCTCTTCTTCCGCCCACCCTTCCATATGTCCAAGCATCTGAACACTCACCAGTCTGTCCCTCCCTTCCACCTTCCCTCCCTCCATCTGTTCCTCCATTTTCCTTCCTTCCATCCATTCACCCTCCAGTAAGTCAGTCCGTGCTTGCTGAACCCCTGTTGTGAGCCAGGCATTGTGCTTGTGTTTCAAAGGTGACTAAAACTTGTTCTTTGCTCTTGAGAACTAAGTGAGAGAGATGTGAGCAGGTAATTCTAATAGCCACGATACATGTGTATGCAACATGCTTTTGGAGCCAAGAAGAAGGAACAAATAATTCTGCATTGGGAGTAAGAGTGTGAGTTAGGAATGGCGTTACAGGGTTTAATACAGAGTAGGCTAGGCATTTGCCAGGTGGTGGGGTAGAGACAGCACTGGCAACAGAGAGGACTGTGGGTAAAGGCACTGGCTGAGGGCCGGGCACACAGGGTTGTTGAGTTGTGAGGGCACTAGGATTGCAGAGAAGGGAGTGAGGCCTAGCAGTCAGGATTGGATTCTAGGAGTAGGGAGCACTACGTGGAGGCAGTGAGGGAGCGTGTGCCCAGACCAGGAAACCCACCAGCAGTACCTGAAGATTAATGAGGCACAGAGCCCAGTTGTGTGTTGGGGACACAGACAAGGCAGGAAAGGAAACTAATATTTAAAGGCACCACCTATGTGCCAGGCACCGTGTTAAGCACTTTACAAACATTTTCGTTTTGTCCTCGCAGTAGACCCAGTCATAGAGCATTATTCCAGTTTTATAGACGTGGAAGCCGATGGTCTCCCAAGGTCCCAACGCCTTGGCATGCTCTGCCCAAACACGTGCAGGGCCCTCTGGGTCAAATATCTTACTCTGTTTAACCAACGACCCTGTGGAGAGGAAACACTCAGAGAGGTTAAGCAACCTGCCAGACAGGGTCTCAGCTGGGCATGGTGGAGCCGTAAGTGCTAGGGAGCCGGTGCCAAAGAAGCTAAGCTGATGCATTTGGGCTGGATGGGAGTGACCACGAGGCGCAGCTGCTGCTGCCTCTTCACCCATGTTCCGCAGATGACAGGAGCTGTGCCAATTTGGAGGACTGGATGGAGGCTGATATGCAGAAGGCTGGTTAATAACCAAACTGAGAGAGAGAGGCCTTCTCAGGTGTGGCCACCCTGCCTGCCAGGCAGCTCTGAGGAGCTCTTGTGGGTTTGCGGGGGTTTGCTGTCAGAGTGTGCTCAGCAGCTGCCCCCAGGCCTGCGCACAAGGGCTGGTTCCCATCACAGCTCCAGAGGAAGCACTTGCACGTAGAACATGTCTAATTAGTAAGTAATGAACACAAGGAAGGAGAGAAAATACTTGAAAAAGTTCAAGTGGGCTCTGACATTTGGCTTTCTTGTTGCTGCCAGACGTCGTGGTTAAACGTTTTTTTTTTTTACAGATCTCGCTTCTGATGTTGGAGTAGGGGAGAGGAGGCACTGCTGAAGGGGCCCAATTTGTTTCTGAAGCAGCCAGTAATAGTTCAGTCTGCATCTGTACCTGGCCTGGGTCGGTTTTCCAGGAAGGCCCTAGGAGACCTGGATACACCTTTGCTGCTGTGAGAGGTGGTTGCTGCAGGCAGGCCGGGGTCAAATGGAGCGTCACCTTTTATTAGCTGTGTGACCCTGTGCACATTTCTTAACCTTTTAGAGCCTCTGTTTTCCAATATGTGCAATGGGGATGATTGATCATTTATTCACTGGGTATTCAGGAGCACCTACTATGTATGTGTCAGGCACTTCACGATGTTTGGAAAGGTGAGATGAACAAAACAGTTAAGAATTCCTGTCTTCTGGATCTGCCATTCCAGTGGCGGGAGACTGTGGGTGAGATCACAGGTGTGCAAACGCCTGGCACACGGTAGGCCTTCAACAGAAGCACAAGCCCCTTGTGCATAGGTGGTGGTGCTGAAAGGACACGAATGGGAAAGTACTGTGTGTCCTGTGAGGTGTGGCACAGAGCGGCGCCTCTCCCAGGGGGACAGGGTGGCAGGAAGGGGGGATCCTGGGCACTCAAAGTGGGTTAGCCCGAGGTGTGGAGCCAGCAGGTGCCTACGTGCTCATGCTGAAGATCTGGCAATCCCAGCACACTTGCTAGCCTGCTCTGTCTTCCAAAGGCACTGGTTTCAAAACCTCTGGAGTGGCTGGGAACGCCCACCTGCTACTTGTCCCTGTCCCTGACAGACACAATGCCACCATTGTCAGGCTGCGGGGCCTTTCCCAGGCCCGGCCCCAGCATCCCCTGCACAGGGGCTCAGGCTGGCCTTGCCCCAGTTCAGACTCAGGAAACTGGAGGACTTTATTCCTGAGCGTTTCCCTGTTTAGATACAGCCCCACGGTAGTAACTCACGTTATACTGATATTTTAATTTTTGTTAAAGTGACACTGTTGTAAAATTATGTTTGCTTTGTGCTCTGGTAACATGGGAAAGTGTCAGCTCCCCTCTTGGATCTGTTAGCCCTGAGTGACAAGCAGCCAGCTCTGTTCCCAGGGGCAGGAGAGGGTGACACTGTATTAGCTATTGTGCAGTAGCCTTGCCCTCTGTTGCTTCTTTTCCCACACCACCATGTCACTTGACCTTTTGTGGCTGGTGCTTCCTGTGTGGGTCTCTCAGTAGCAGGGTAGCAGCATTGTTAGGAGCCAGAGTCACTGCTTTCAAACACTGCATACTCGTCACCACGTGACACTGGGAGCGTCATTTCGGTGCTCAGAGCCTTGTTTGCTACATTTGTTGAAAGGGAGAAATAAAACCTTCCCCGGGAGTAAGTAGGGAACTAAAGGAATCATTGTTTGTAAAGTGCTGACATTGTATGTCATTGTCTTCCTGGGAATTAGAACCACAACTAACAAACTGAGCTTTCACTATCTGCCAGACGTTGTTCGTCACTGTCTCATTTCAGTCTCACAGTAACCTAACAGGTGGTAGATCCATCTTACAGGTGAGGAAGCTGAGGCTCAGGTAGGTAACTTGCCCAGGATAGGCTGACCAGATGTACCATTTGAAACGGGACAGAAAACAACGGTACTGTCTGGTTACAAACAGCACGTCTGGTCAGCCTAGTCTCACGGGGCTACATTCACGGTGTCAGCAGGCTGGACCACATGTACCGTTTGAAACGGGACAGGACCGTTGTTTTCTGTCCTGCTTAAAACGGCCCGTCAGGTCAGCCTAGCTCAGGATAACTCTGCCGGGAAGTGGTTGAATCGTGCCTGGAAGCTAAGTGGTCCGACATGAGGAGGAGTTTTAAGCCACCGTAGACACTTATCCTGCACAAGACTGCAATGAGGGCAGGAGCTGGCTCAGGGGTATTTGCTGAGTGCCCCGGGGCAAGCACGTGGCTCTAAGCAGTGCCTCTTGACTTGATGTTCACGGGTAAAGGAGGGGTAAGGATGGTGCCAGGATGTGCAGCAAGATGGAAATCCAGGTTGGCGGTAAGCCCTGCCTCTCTCCCTAGTCACTTGCTGTGTGTGTGTCCCTGCCCCTGAAGCACACAGGTGGGCGGGTATCAGGGTGGATGTCTGGTGGTTGTGTGGGCTGGGAGATCACTGCAGATAATAAGGGAGGAAACTAGCAGTAGGTCCCTCACCTTGTTCTGCTACTTACTATCTTCTGGGTCCAGACAGGGAGGTATACGTATCCATGGTATCAGAAGTTCACACTAGCCATGTTACAAAATGCATGTCCAGAGGGAGGGCAGTACCATTCCACACGTACTCAGGTGGGCAGCACAGAACCCAGTAGCATCTCGGTGCTCCTGGAGCCCAGCTTTCTAAAAACCTTACCTGCCTCAAGACCAGCTGAGAGCCAAAAAGCCTTCCTTCCTGCACCTTGGAGCCCTGAAAGGGGCGCCACAAAGTCCTTCTACTTACGTATTTTTATTGATGGAAAAGTGTCATCAAGGCTCTTGCTTAAATAGTATTTTCTCCAATGATACGCCCAATTTTAAAGGACTGGGGTCTTTTAAGGAAGCCCCTAAGGGTACCCTCACATACATGAAAATACTATTTCTAGTGATGTCTATGGACCATTAAGATAAAGCAAAATTGGGTTAATTTAAAAACCAGTGATCATGATACTTGCAGAGTATTCCCAATGGAAGAGTTAAAATATATGGCTCTCAGAAGTGTAAACTCTCAGCAGTCTACAATGACTCATCCCCCCCCCCAAATTTAGATAGCCAAGTATTAATTGGGATATTAATAACCATCATGTATTTAACACAATGTGCCAGACACTGTTAACCACTTACATGCTCTCATTTACTCTGCACAGCAACTCTGTATCACCGCCACACAAGGTAAGGGACCCCAACGCTCACCCAGGGGCATGACTTACCAAGGACCACCCAGATCTCAGCCCTGGGCCATGCCAGCTCTCGAGACTGAAACACACTGCCCTTGTGATCACTGCGATTCATGAAAAAAAAAATTACCAATGACCAAAGTAATGCATCAGCAGATGGCAAAGCTGAGAATGGAAGGAGAGCCATTGCCCTCGAGAGTGGGCATGTGGTAGCACTGAGAAGTGGGCAGAACTGGACTCTCCAGAGAAACCAGTGAACAGGGCCAGCATTCATGCCCACCTTCTGCTGTGCTATGTGGTCTTGAGCAAAAATTTGGCTCCTCTGAGTTCCCCTCTTTCTCCAATGTATAGGGCTGGGGATACTGTTTCCTGCATTTGAATGTTCGTTTCAAGGCACTGGTTTTAACCAGGCAGGGGTCTACCCCAAGAGAGGATATTACACTCTGGTGGAGAGAGAGGAGAAGAGCCACCAGCTAATGTCGGGCCCTTCCCCCACCCTATGCAATTGAAAGGCTATGTGGACGCGTGGCTGCTTCTCCGGTGGGGCAGCTAGCACATTAGTTGCAAGACGCCGGCGATGCAGAGGGGAATGTGCTACCAGCTTTGCCCTTGATAAAAAAAATGGTGCATTTTGATTTTCTTAAAATTGTGAATAATTGCATAATCATTCTTTGTGGTATTAAGGGATTGGGTGAACACTCTATTCTGTTGTTGTGGTATTATTTTTGTACTTCAGAATGATCAGAACTAAACCACTTAACCACATGCTTCTGAGTCATGGATGCTCTGTTGATGATGTGACCAAAACCTCTTGAACTGAAGCCAGACAGTAGCATTTCCTTTATAATTGATCGACTAGAAACCACCTCTGCTGCTGAATGACTGGTTTACTTGCATCTCAACACTGCATTTCCTTCTAAGAGATACATGTCATCCTCTTTCTCCCACTATCCTGACGCTATCCACTGCATTCTAGACCCATCAGACTGACTGGCATATTGGTTTGGATTTATAGTTGAGTTGTTAGGGCACCAACTTTTGGTGTAGTTATTTTGTGGCAGTTTTCTTGGGTTCCTTACTTACAGTGCTTAACCACCTCCCCACGCTTTGTTTGAAGACTGATTGCAGTATAAACTTACTATCATCATTGGTTTAACACTGTGCAATCATGATCCGTTTTCTTATTACCACTAATAATCAGGTTCTTCACTTCACTTGATCTGTCAAAATTTTCTCTTTGATTTCAGCCTGTGTGATATGGAATGATGGGGAGTTATAAGCAAATAAATGACTGGCATACTCCTTGAAATTCTGTCAGGGATAATAAGTGAATCAAAAGGAATTCACTCTTCAGCTGTTGTCACCTTTCTTCCCCAATTTATTCCTTCAAACCTTTGACAGCAGCTTGTCTCCCTCACCTAGCATTTCTGGGGCACTGAGCCTCCCTTAGAGGGGGTGGGGTGAGAGGTCAGCTCAAGGAGATGGAAGAATCAGAGTAGGAAAGCAGTGGGAAAGTTTCTTCAGACACTAGTGCATAATGATTCTAATGCCTTTCTAAAATAATTTCTCTAGAATGATTTGATAATTTAGATATGGGGGTGGGGATGGTGATTTTGTTCTTTTCTCCTATGTGTTCTTTTCTCTATGGCTCATGCATTTCTCCTGAAAGTTCACAGATCAAGGGTCAGTGGACCCTAGAATGAAAGTAACAGCAGCCCTCAAGGCTCAAGAATTTGGGGGAAGGAGAGCTCTGGAGAAATTGATTTTGGATGCCTGAGGCTTAGACTGGAAGTTCTACACACTTTAGCCCTACACACCCTGCCCATTAGGGCTGAATTGCACCCGAGATAGTCTGCTTTTGATGCTTAGGGAATTGTGAGTTTATTTTCCAAGGGTGCCCCTTGGGAGAATGGTATTCATTGCATGAGCTACTGAAACAGCAAGTGAAGGACATGGGCTGAATTCTGTCAGTTCTTAGGATGGTTCGTGAAAACTAGTTTTTAAAATAAATCTGGAGCTCAACCTTGGAATCCAGCCAGGCAAGTGTGTTTTAAGAAAGGGGATGTGTTGGCTTCCAGTTGAGATGGTAGAGTAGGTGAATGCTATGCTCACCTCCCACCACCACATTGAAACTTCAACAACTGAATTGTAGAATCATTGAGAATCATCTGGAATCTAGCTGAACAGAAGTCCTCCAAGTAAGAATATGCAGAAGAAGCCATGTCAGGACTGGTAGGAGACATGGAGATACGAAGCTGGTTGGGCCCATACCCAAGTGGCGGTTAAAAATGGAAGGGATATCTCAGCTGTGGAAGTTCCACCAAGGAGCGAGGAGTCCCAGCCCCACACCGAGCTCCCCAGCCCAGAGTCTAGGGCTGGGGAAAGAAGTTCCCATAACTTCTGGCTATGAAAACCAGGAGAGATTGTGGCTGGATGACATGGAGGACTTCTGGAGTCCCAGTTGTTCCTTTTAAAAGGTCCACAGCCCAACTTACTTGCTGCTGGACTCACTCACTCTGAGCTCCAGCACTGGAGCAACATCTCAAAAGGCACTAGGGACATACAAAAAGGAACTGAATGGTCCTGCTTCAGCATGAGGGCTGGAGGGGCAGCTTTCTCTCAGACAGAAGGGATGGCAGAATCTTATTTCCAACCCAGCCTGCACGTGCAGGTGGGCACCATATCTGAGTTTCAGTCAACCTGGCACCATCTTGGTGATTCTCTGAGACCCCACTCCACTGAACTTGTGAGCCCACCCAAGCTACTTTCAAGTGGCTTTTCTATACAAATGGCTTGTCTTGGTTCATGCTGCAGTCTTCTAAAATTGCTCAAAGGTTCACAAATTCCAAACAAGCAGCATCTGGCATCAGTGTACCCCATACCTCTTGCTAAACAGCCCTAAGCCAGTTCACAGCTTAGCCTCCCCCAGGCACCCTCAAGCTCAGCACAACTGGTAACTATCTGTAGGTCACTTTGTAGTTCATACCAAATGGCCCCGAGCAGGGCATAGACAGCAGCTCAACTTGGCCTGTAACTGAGCCCCTCCCAAGAGCCCCAGAATCAACACTCCTGTGGCCAGCTTCAGACCACAAAATGACACACCCAAAGGGTTGACCCATCAGGCACCAGAGCTCTGCTAAAGTGAATCCTGCTCCATAGGGTCAACCCTTGCACAACACTTCCTCTACTGTAGTCACCACCAGTCCTCACAGTCAATCAGCCTGAGGGTCAGTTCCTCCTATTGACATGCCAACAGCAATCAAGGCTCAAGTACAACAGGAGGGTACATACAAACCACACAAGGGATACACCTGAAGCACCCAGTTCAGGTGACCAGGGAGACTACACCACTGGGCCCCATATGGCATCTACTATATGTGGCCACTCCACTAAGCCTGGGACACATAGCAGCTCTACCTAATACATACAAACAAACATACTGCCAAAGTAAGGAGACAAAGAAACATGTCCCAAATGAAAGAACAGGAAAAAAAAAAATACCTCCAGAAAAGAAATAAACAAAATGGAGACGAGCAGTCTACCAGATACAGAGATCAAAACACTGGTTGTAAGGATCCTCAGTGATCTCGGGGAGAACTTCAACAAAGAGATAGGAAACATCAAAATGGAGACAGAAAACAGAAAAGAACCAGTCAGAAATGAAGAATACAATAACTGAAATGAAAAATACCTAGAAGGAATCAATAGTAGATTAAACGAAGCAGAGGATCAAATCAGTGATTTGGAAGACAAGGTAGCAGCAAACACCCAATCAGAACAACAAAAAGAAAGGAGTCCATAAAAATGAGGATAGTTAAGGGGCATCTGGGACAACATCAAGTGTACTAATATTCACATCATAGGGGTACCAGAAGGAGAAGAGAAGCAAGGAATTTAAAATCTGTTTGGTAAAATAATGATGGAAAACTTTCCCAACCTGGTGAAGGAAATAGACATACAAGCCCAGAAAGTGCAGAGAGTCCCAAACAAGCTGAACTCAAAGACACCCACATCACAGCATATCATAATTAAAATGCTACTGGCTAGAGACAAACAGAGAATCTTAAAAGCAGTAAGAGAAAAGCAGTTAGTTACATACAAGGGAGTTGCCATAAGACTGTCAGCTGACTTCTCAGCAGAAACTTTACAGGTCAGAAGGGCTTAGCCCAAAATATTCAAAGTGATGAAGCAAAGACCTACAC
The DNA here is from genome assembly GCA_004026885.1 of Lyroderma lyra. NCBI lineage: Eukaryota > Metazoa > Chordata > Mammalia > Chiroptera > Megadermatidae > Lyroderma > Lyroderma lyra. Next base: position 115,070 of record PVJL010000606.1, on the reverse strand, counting down.
CCAAGATTACTCAGCAAAGGTATCATTTGGAATTGAATGACAAAGAACTTCCCAGACAAGAAAAATCTAAAGGAGTTTATCATCACCAAACCAATATTACAAGAAGTGTTACAGGGACTTCTTTAAAAAGAAGAAGGGGAAAAAGACCAAAACTATGAGTAGTAAAGTGGTAATAACTACATATCTATCAATAGTTACTTTAAATGGATTAAATGCTCCAATCAAAAGACATGGGTTAATAGATAAGAAAACGGGACCCTTACATACGCTGACTATAAGAGAGTCACTTTAGATTGAAGAACACGCACAGACTGAAAGTAAAGGGATGGAAAATGATATTTTATGAAAACTGAAATAAAAAAATGGAGTAGCAACACTTAACACTAGACAAAATAGACTTTAAAGCAAAGGCTGTAACAAGAGACAGAGAAGGACCTCGTTAATCCCACTTCTGGGTAATTATCAAAAAGAAACCCAAAACACTAATTTGAAAATACATATGCATCCATATGTTTATTGCAGCATTATTTACAGTAGCCAAGATATAAAAGCAACTTGGTTGTTCATCAAGAGATGAATGGATAAAGAAGAAGTTGTGCATATATACAATGGAATATTACTCAGCCGTAATAAAGTATGATATCTTGCCATCTGCAGCATGGATGGACCTAGGGAGTATTATGAAATGAAGTAAGTCAAAGAAAGACAAATGCCGTATGATTTCACTTACATGTGGGATCTAAAGAACAAGATACATGAACAAACAAAGAGAAACAAATGGATAGGTTCAGAGAACATTGTGAGGGTTGCCAGGTGGGAGGAAGGTTGGGAAGATGGGTGAAAAGGGGGAAAGGATTAGGAAGTACAGGAGTCATGGGGATGTAAAGTGCAGCACAGGGAATATAGCCGATTTTATTGTAATAACTATGCATGGCGTCAGATCGGTACTAGATTTATCAGCGTGATCACTTCCTAAGTTATATAGATACTGAATCATCCCGTTGTACACCTATAACTAATATAATACTGTATGTCAACTGTTAATGAAAAAATTATTTAAAAAATAAATCTAGGTGCTTTCTTATGACTCATTTCAAAAAGTTGAGAGTGGGGGACAAGGGAGAGCATGGGAAACTCCAGATAATTAATGATTCTTGTCGGATGGGTCCTGATTAACGACCTTGAGCTATGGAGTGATTTATTTTCTGTTTCTCTTTTCAATCGATAAAGAGATTTGAGATTCTGGTTGAGGCTTTGCTGATAGTTCACATTATTTAAATCTCAAATGTAATCATCCCAAGGTTTTGCCCTTTTTCTCCATTTTCAACTCAGCCAAGCAACCACTGAGCACTCCCCTGGCATGTGCCACCTTCACGTGAGGCACTACTGTGTAGCAAGATGGGCGAGACATGGTCTGCCAGTATCTGGTGGTGAAGGCGAGAGGGTGGTGCCAGCATAAGAGTTCTCTATAATCTCTGCATCATTTGCAGCTCAGGATGTAATCAGGAAATCAAGTGACTTGATGGAGGGGCTGGCATTAGAATTGAGCCTCATTTGGTGGCCCCAGATGGAGACACTCAGGTGGACAGGGTGGCATAAGTTCAGGGATTGGAAAGTATGAGGTATGTCGAGTTTTTCTTAGTGTCATCCTAATTATTACCACTGAGCACTTGCTGTGCATCGGATATTAAGTCATTCAGCTCCTATAACACTGAGTAGCACTATTTTGTTGTTGTTGTTGTTGTTGTTGTTGTTGTTGTAAAATGCTGGATAGTACATATTTGAGGCTTTGCTGCCAGAGGTCTCTTTGTCGCAACGACTCAACTCTACCATTGCAGTGTGAAAGCAGCCATAGAAAACAAATGGGTGTGCCCGTGTCCCAATAGAACTTCGTTTCTAAAACAGGTGGTCAGTTGCGTTTGGCCCAGGTCACAGTTTGCCAGCTCCTGGCAATATATTTTCTAATATACTTGGTTTAATCGCCATCTTATGAAGAGTAATACTGAGGTATGACAAGGTTAATAGAAATTCACTTGCTCAGGGCCAGGGCCCTACTTGACTTGGTGAGTTCTAAAGCCCACACTCTTCAACATGCACTGCCTCTCCTGCAGAGGGGTGGGACGTGGTCTGGGGGTAAGTGGAGGAGGATAAGACTGCCTTGAAAACAGTGTGAACTCGGACAACGTTAATTCAGTGGGACGTGGGGAGTCATTGATGATTTTTTTGACCGGGGGAACAGATAAGAGCCGTGTTCTGGGAGATTAAGTTGGCAGGGGTGTGTAGGTAGATTAAAGTGGACAGACGAGCTCTTGTTTTAAACTGCTTGAGGTAGAGCGTTTCATTGCTTTGGCAGAGCTATTTTTGACCACTGGGTCTCCCTGGTATACCAGATACCTGTGTGGCTTCATCATGGCTCCGTACTGTGTGTCTTCCCGCTGGGTTGTGCAGACACATAGATGGCTATGTTTCAGGTAAAGACAGTGCATCTGTTTTAAAGTACCCTTCATCACCTAGGAAGGAAGTGAGTGCAGGCACCAGCATCACCTTGCACTCAGCACTGCCCTTGTCCATGACCCTTTCTCACCTCAGCTGATGGTCTTGTGGTCCATGGATGGCTTTAAGCTTTGGAATGTCATGGTCCCTCAGACATAGCTGGTGGGATCCCTCGAGGTCTTGAGAGAGCACGGTAGGTGTACCTTCTCCTGCTATAGTTAGGGAAGGAAGCCTCACTCTGTGTACCAGCCTGGCTAGTGTCTGACTTGTCTTTCTTTTACAATTGACCATAATTTGTGACTCCAGATGGGGAATGCTCCAGACTCTTCAAATTGTGGTATGAAGGAGAAAGCGGGGTATGTCTCTGTCATTTGTTTCCTGTAAGTTCAGGGTAGAGGCTGTGGCTGGTTTGGGCCCATTAGAAAATGCTGGTAGTAAAATTTCTAGTTACTACTTTTATTTACTGAACACTTAACATGTGCCAGATTCTGTGTCCTTTATGTATACTAATAGCTTGGTGATGTAGGCATTGTTATCCTCATCTTGTAAATGAAGACACCCGGGCCAGAGAGCACAGAGGTAATGGGTGGCACCCCGAAGCCCTCCTCTTTACCCCTCTACTGCCTCTGCTCCCTGAGCTATGCTGTGGGTCAGGCCGGTGAACTCTATGTGGTACCTCATTGAGGCCCCACAGGTCCCTTCTGCAGTAGGACTTACTGTGGCCATTTTATAGCTGAATAAAGTAAAACTCAGAAAAGTTGAGTTACTTGCCCAAGGTCATTCAGACAGCAAGTGATAGAACTAGGTTTTGGGGGTTTTATTTTATTTTATTTTATTTTTTTAATTCATTCAGTGAGAACATTAACTGCATAGAGGAATGGGCCCAGAGTCAGTAGGAGAGTGTCATGGAGTGAGTGACTGATCTGAGTAACATTTGTATTTATATTCAGAAAAGCTGTGCTGTGTAGTGTTTAAAGGATTCTTCAGTCAGCATGGGTTTAAATCCTGGCTCTATCTCTTAAACCTGTGACCCTGGACAAGTTACTTTACCCCTCTATACTTCAATTTCTCCTCCAAAATATAGACACAATACTAGTATCTACCTCACAGAATGAGGATGAAATGAGTTAATATGCGTAAAGTGTTTATACCAGTGCCCAGCATGCAGTAGGCCTGATACGAGTCAGTTGTTGTGTATTATGCTAGTCTGCATAAGGTATTTTTTTTTCACATATGTTGTATCACTCAATCCTCATAATAGCTGACAAGTAGATGGTATCGATCCCATTTTGCAGATAAGAAAACTTAGCCTCAGAGAAGTTAAATAGCTCAAATGAGGTCATGCATCCATTTATCCACAGATGCATATTGAGAACTCATGTGCCTCATGCTATGGGATACACCACTGAACAAAACAGACCTACATCCTTACCCTTGTGGTACCTCAAAACTGAGACTTGAACACAGTTCTGCCCCTTTGCCTTTGAATGTTTTCCCTCCCCTCTTGCCCTCTTAACAATTTCATTTATTGATCATTGACATGTCATGTTGGCCATTGTAATGACCAAGATGGCGCTCTATTTCCTTAGCTTTCTCAGTGCTTGCAAGATTGAAAACGATCTTGCTAGATTTTTGATCTCTGACGATTTGTGAGTCACCGGAAGGAAAATAACATGGATTTCAGGGTGGGGTACGGTGGTCCAAGACGTGAAATAGAATCACACTGGGGTGCGCAGTGTGCTTGTGGGTGTCTGCAGTGGAAGACTGGGCTTGGAGGTGGGGTTGGGGGAGGACAGGGGCTGTCTGTCCTCAGGTCTTGATGAAGTGGCAAGTGCAGCTCTATCTTTCCATTTTGGGGAGGATGTCCTCATGGTCCGCGGTAGAGTAGTCAGAGGTACCACCTCTCTAGGAGGGCTCTGCTTTGCAAATACAGACCCTGGCGCACAATTCCCCTTCCAGAATCCGGGTCACATTGTGTGAAATTGCTCTGGGCATGGTGTTCAGAAGAACAGGACAGAGGGTGAGAGTCGGGCTGGGCAGGGCTTCCACTGCTCTGAGAGGCACACGAGGTCTCAGAGCAAGCCCTCTGGTGGGGATACAGTGATCACCTTCATCATTTTGGTGGAGACACCATATGGGTTAATATGGGAACGGTTGGCACTAATTTATGACCCTGTTTAGGTGGGATAGTAACCTTTTTGAGCAGTCATTTGTTTGTATCACTTTAGGGGAAAAAGTGCTGATAAACAGGGCTTATGCGTCCCTCCACCAACTCACAAATCCATGGATGACACTTAGCACTCAAAATTGTTCAGAAGGTTTTTAACTTTGCTTTTGGCTTCTGTCAACTAGGTGAAAGTTTTCAAGGAGAGTTTCCACATGCTTGTTGGCCTATTTGGGAGAAAATACCCTTTTGTGGTGACTACAGGAGCAGGTCTATATATGTCCCCCAATAAGGCCTGCTCTCCTGTTCTCATGGGGACCCAGCCTTTGCCTTTCAGGGTGTGGTGTACACTAGTGCTGCGTTTAAATACGTTGGAATTTGCTGGGTTGTATTACAGAATCCAAACAGTGAAAATGATGCCTGGCTTTTAAATTAAACCAATTAATTTTGAGATTATTGTGAGGCCATCAATAACTCCACTCATACAAGAGTAATCGAGGGGCTCTGTGTTTTCGTATTTGGCTTCTGTACAAGGGACCCTGGCTCCTGAGAACTTAGTTAACTCAATAGCCCTCGTTACCCTAAAATGGCCCATTAAAAGATGTCTATTGGGTGGTAACCTCCCCATACGTTTTCTCAATAAAGAGAAAAAGATGGGAAGAGGGGGGTAGCAGTGGGGTGGGGGAGACCTCTCTTGCATTTAGAGCCACCGTCTCTCAAAGCCATCTGGCACAGACTGTTTAGTTCCGTGTCCACTGTCCCATTCAGGCCTCTGCATGTTTTGAAGCTTTCTTTAGCTTTTCCCTGAGCCTTGACGGCAGATCTCTCAATAGGCACAAGTCCAGCTATGGTTGCTGAATGCCCCATCGGCACAATGCACTGAATGTTAATGGCACTGGCTGGCCGGGGCAGCTGGACGGTGGCTGCTTCACCAGCCCAAGCAGCTGCCTCAGACTCTGAAATGGGGTCCGACTGGCTTCCTAAAATTGCATCTTTGCTTTTTTGCAGATCTACACGGACTGGGCCAATCATTATCTAGCCAAATCAGGCCACAAACGTCTCATCAAGGATCTCCAGCAAGATGTGACAGACGGCGTCCTCCTGGCCCAGATCATCCAGGTTGTGGGTAAGAGTAGATTTCGCACTGGGTATTGATGAGTTAATAGTGGAGACCCAGAAGGGTTGAGTCAGGCAAGGGGGAATGGAACACTGAAATCTCTAAAAAAAACACAAACAGTGTTTCTGTCACATGTGTTGAGAATTTATTTGACTATTTGGTGCTCAGGGAGTGTGGGCACCAGCTCATTTTTTCCTGATAAGTTCACCTCCACTGCAATCTCATCTTGATTCTCTTGAGAAGAAACACTGGCCAAGGCTGCAGGAAAATGCTGGTGGTTTGGGGAGGGGCTCTCTGTCTGCCTTCTTACCTCCTACTATCTTTCTGATTCTCGCCTTCGAGCCCCCTCTCTGCTGGTCCTTTTTGTGGATGACTCTGGAAATATTTCAAAAAAAAAAACAAGAAACAAAGAAAGAAAAAGGCAACATGAGTTTGTGGTTTAGTCCTGCCAACTCTAATTGGGTCTGAGAAGTCACAGGGTCAGACTCTGGGCAGGGCGGTTCTGGTTCTAACACTAGGAGAAGGGAACGGGAGCGGTAGGATATTTTAATGCCCTGGCCGTGTGCCGGGAAGAGAGGGTTCACCCAGACAGGCACGCGGGCAGAGGCTGGGCACAGCTCTGCCTTGAGCCTTAAGGGAAGCGCCCCAGTGGTCCTGCCTGGCCGCTCAGAGCAGACTGAGGAGGCGCAGAGGTCAATTAGACAGCATTAGGCTGATTGTTGCTGCTGGCAGCAGCTGACTCCTGCCCACAGATTCCAAGAGAGAAGGCGCAGGGAAGGGACAGAAGCTCCAGCCCCTCCGGCATGTATTGTGGAAAAGTCGCTTATCCTTCAAGTGTCAGAAGTTGCCTAGTATAGTTGTAGTTTTGCTCACGTCTGTGGAGATTGTACCTAAAAACGCAGGCAGGCTGGCCTTAGCTGAAACTTATGGACTGCCACTGTCATTCAAGGAGAAAAGAAGTGTCCTGGCTGCCTTGAGGTTGATTTCTTAGGACTGGCTTCCACTGGCCCTCCTTCTCTCTCCTCTCTTCTTCCCTCCCTGTACTAGTTTTCTGTTGCTATATAACAAGTTGCTACAAACTTAGAAGCTTAAACAACATGTATGAGGTGTCCCCAAAACATAAATACACACTTTGAATGATTATGAAGTCAGTATTTATTAGCATACAGTTTATTTTCAACCTGATGACTGTTCTGGTCCAGGCACTGGTGAAACAATGGAATCTCAAACAGCAAGAATCATTTCATTTGTGTGCATTCTTGTCCAGTGGCTGCCTTCAATTTGTCAACTGTTGCCAGAGGGTATTCCGGTTCACCAGCCGTCACCCATAATTTCAAATTATTTAAACCTGGAAAGGAGAAAGAAATCATGTGAGTTATCAGCTGTTAAAGTGTGTATACATTTTGCGGGGGACACTCTGTATTTATTATCTCACAGTTTCTGTGCATCAGAAGTGCAGCTGAGTACCTCTGCAAGGCTGCAGTCCATGTATGGGCCAGGGTTGAGTTCTCATCTGGAGGCTTGACTGGGGAGGGTTCAGGTTCACTCAGGGCGCTGGCCAGAATTCATTTCCTTGCAGTTATGGTCCTGATTTCTTGCTGACTGTTGGCTGGAGACCACTCTCAGCTCCTAGAAACCCCTCTCAGCTTCTTGCCATGTGGGTCCCTCACCATGGCCGCTCTGATCAACTTCTTCAGTGTCAGCGAGAGAGTTTTTTTAATCAAGAGGAAGAGCCTTATATAATGTAACATCATGAGAATGATATCACATCACCTCTGTCAGTTCGAAGTCCTAGGTCCTGCCACATTCAACAGGAGAGGATTGTCCAAGGACTTGAGCTTAAGTGAGAAGATACTTGGGACTCACCCTGAAGTCTGTCTGCCATAGTCCTTGTCTTCCTTTCTATCCTCTTCCTCCCACTCTTCATCATCATTCCTACCAAGTTCTTTTAAATATTTCTCTCGTTTAATTTCCTCAGCATCCCTGTGAAGTAGGTGGTATTCTCCCCATTTTATAGATGTAGAAACTGAGGACCTATAAGTCTCAATAGCCTAATATTACATGATTCATGTGCAAGTAAAGTCTAACCTGGGTGAGTCTCCTGCTAAAACTTCTGTTCCTTGCTTGGCTGCATTATACATGCTTAATGCAGAGACACTGAACCCAGTACGAGGCTCTTACTCCCTTTCGCTTCAGTTCAGTGAGCATGGAGCACTGACTGTATGCCGGCATCGCACTCCGTGCTGGGAATAGAGGCAAATGTGCAAGGTTTGTAACCTCCTTGGCGAGGTCCTCCTGAAAGAGGTGACTTGCACCTGAGCTGGATTTGGATCTCTGTCTCAGCAGAGTCACATCAGGCACCTGGGCCTTCTGTGACTGAGTCTTGGCACTGTACAGGTGCTGTGCAGGTTGTTTCCATGGAGAATCTTCTCTGTTTTCAGCACAGGGAACAAAAGAGCAAGTGGGCAAGGACTGTGCCCAGAAGACTTGCTCTCATCCCAGGCCCATCCCTCCCAATTGAGGGACCTCCAAAGAATCATTTAACCTCTGCTGCCTCTGTTTCCCCATCTTTGAAATGGGCACAGCCATGCCAGCTTTATCTGCTCTTGTGGCAGTCTTAGGAAATGCAGGGATGTTGTCAAATGCGAAATATGCTTGGGAACGTGACGTGTTCATGGATAGCACTTGGTGGGCACTGCCTAGGAAGGTATGCATACAAGGATGATAAGGCCTCAGTATATAAGTGTTAAACTGTCATGATAGATGAGTTGTGTCAGTCATGGGCCCAGAAAAGGTGAATGGGGTTGTGTATGCTATGAATTTACTAAATGTAGTGCTACAGAAATGTAAGCTGGCAGGTATTTTATTGTATTCATAGCTCAGGAGGATGCTTCCCTGAATCTGTTCAGATGACATGAAACTCCCTAGTCAGGGACCCCTCTGGGCCTGGAGCTACTTGAGTACAACTTTAGAGATCCAAGGTAATACCAAGGATGCAGGCTGTGCTTCTGGCCCCCAAGTGGCTTTCCCTCGGCCCCGCAGGAGAGGCTCGCGCTGGCCAGAGACCCCTGCATAAGGCCAGGTGTCAGCACACGGATCTCCACCCCTCACCATGCCAGGCTCACACCCTCTGCCCTCGGTACGTGGAAGGAAAGCCCAGAAGCTGGGCAGCTGAGGAGGCAGCTAAACGTAGCAGTCTCCTGCATGACTTCTTAACTAGATTATCTATTAGCCTATTGAGAGCATTTAATTTTCTTTTCTTTTTCTTTTTTTTTTTTCGTACTATGTGGGTAGTTCCCTGGCTGGGAATTGAACCCAGGCCGCAGCGCTGACAGTGCCAGTGCCGAAGCCTTAAGCCACTACACCACCAGGGAACTCCCTTTAATTTTAGAATATCTCATGAACACATCTCCTGGTGAGGGAGGAGCAGCAGTGTTTTCTGATCAGGATGCTGAACTGTTGGACAATTGTACTCTGCTTTTGAAGTCAATGCTCCCCCCACCACACGTGACCATGAAGATAAAATGGAAAAAGATATACAGGGTGGCCCAGAGGTAAGTGTATGGTTCAATCAATGAAATTCATCACAACAGATTAGATGGGTACCATACACACTGCCACACAACAAAATGAAAACTATACTGCATACCTACTTATGGACCACCCTGTGTTTGTGTGTGTACCTGTTCTTATTATGTACGTGTTATGTGTGTGTAACTATCTCTCTAATCTGTCTACTTAAAAATTGCCCAGGAGTGGAGGTGTCCTGATGACTCCCCCCACTTGTGCTTGGGAGAATTCTGGTAGTTACAGTTGTTCTTTGACTGGTGAGCTTCTACCCATTGTTGCAAAGTCAGTTCTGCTTTCGTCCTTTCCTAGTTCCTCCAGGCAGCTGGAGGGACCCTTCTCTGTCATTCCACTGGCTGCTGGATTTGGGCCTGGGTCTGAGTCATCTTCCTGTCCGGGTTCACAGCATTAAGCAAGGATTAGGGATGAGAATTTTATTCGCTTGCAGCCCCTGCTTCTGCAAGTCTGGGTCAAATTGTTTCCAACAGGTGGCCTGGAGGTTTCCCCTTCTCAGCATTTCATATTCTTCAGAGCATTCTCCTAAACAGTATGTCACACCCTCCTCCTTTCTAGGGAATTGCTGCAGCTCTTAGCTCTAAGTTTGGGAAGGGACTTTTAAAAACCCCAATCTGAAGCATGAATTGTTTCTTCAAAAACAGTCAACAGACTGTTAAATACTGTGATGGGCAGCTCACTACCTCTTCAGGCAACTAGATCTAAAGATGGAGAGTTAGAATCCTTCAAAAGCTCTACTTTCATTAGGTCAAAATCAGTCCCATTCGTAGCATCTTCTTGCAAGTACTTATTCTGCCCTCCAGGGCTACAGAGAAAAATTAATCAGAGGCATTAAGAATATCAAAATAATTGAGGATGGTCATGGATTATAATGATGGAATAAAGAGGGATGTATACAAGGGCTGCCCAGAATAAATCCAGCCATAAGTGCCTCTGTTTTTCATATTGCATGGTGGGATACTTTCTGGACAGTCCTCATAAGTCTATACAAATAGATAGATAGATAGATAGATGATTGATGGGTAGATAGGTAAGATGGGGCTCAATTGTACAGAAGAATGCTGACTAATAAATGTAGAGGGAATTGCAGTGATAAAGGTAAGGATTAGTTAAGGCAAGAATCATGAATGGATGCCAAAATCCAGAGAAAAAAGTTAGATGAGGAGCAGGAGTTTTGCAGTCTCAGAGCTTCTCTGCTGATTCCTTACTAGTTCCAAGGGGAAACGCAGTGACCACACAGGGGAGAATGCAGACATAATGACTAGGTGATCAAAATTACATTACTGGCAAGGGACAGATGGATGTCATGTGCTTTCTCAGATGAACCCAAATTGTGGAACATTCCATTTAGAAACCTGAACTGGCCTATATTATTAAAAAAAATATCAGTGGTATGAAAGACAAAGAAAGGCTGAGAAATTGTTCAGGACTAAAGAGACATGACAGCTAAATGCACTATGTGATTCTGGACTGGATCCTGTACGAGGGAATAAAATGCCATAAAGGTCATTTTTGTGTCAGTTGATAAAATTAGAATATTGGAATTATGTCAGTGCTAAATGTTCTGAATTTTCTAATTCTGCCGTTAGATAAATCCCTGTGTTTTGGAAATACACACTAACTGTAAGGAACAAAGGGCATGATCTATGTAGCCTATACTAAAATGATTTAGGGGGAAAAATCTGTCCCTATACAGAGAAAGGGGGGAGGGGGAAAATGAGAAGGGGTGAAGGAATGTAGGAATTCTCTGTACTATTTCTACAACTTTTCTGTACGTTTGAAATGATTTTAAAATAAAAAGTTCAAAAACACACATCTAAATGAAGGCCCCTCAAAATGTACAAGCAGGGAAATTGTCCCTTTTAAGGGACAACCTCCTTCTAGACCCAGGAGGAGTGTCATGCATGATGACTGAAGACCTGTGATGCTATGAGACCTGACCCATGGACAGGGAGGAGGGTTGGTAGGGGGTGGGAATCGGAATTTACCCATAAGCCAGTGGTTCTCAACCTTCCTAATGCCACGACCCTTTAATACAGTTCCTCATGGTGTGGTGACCCCCAAAAAATTATTGTCGTTGCTACTTCATAACTGTCATGTTGCTACTGTTATGCTTCATAATGTAAATATCTGATACGTGTTTTCCGATGGTCTTAGTCGACCCCTGTGAAAGGGTCGTTTGACCCCCCAAAGGGGTTGCGACCCACAAGTTGAGAACAGCTGCTATAAGCCAAGACCTCAGACTTGGAGTTAGCTAGGTAAATCGGTCAGGAAGGGCATTCCTGGGAAGGACATAGTGTGCAAGGCTGGACCATAGATAGCCAGAGGGTCAACAAGGCAAAATAAGGCAGGCTCCCAGGTGCAGGCCGGTGAGTTCTGGGCTTTAGCCTAAAAAAAAAGGCTGGTGGTTGTTGAAGAGCTCATTTTCAGGTTGGGGAGTGACATGATCAGACATATGACTTGAAGGAAAACCGTAAATGCTTTTTACAGACATTGTTCCTACTTAAATCTTCATCTGTCCCTGACACCTGTGGACGTAGGCTTTCTAGGTAGTGGGGTTATTTGGGGCCCATATTTTTCCACCATTGCCTTCTGCCTGTCGGGCAAAAACGGACCATCTGCTACTGTGTTTTTGTGTCCTCCTCCTAGTGACTGAGGGTTGGGCCTCTCTGTGTGTGACCTCTTATTAGTGTGATTATCTTCTTGAGCCGTGAGCTGTCCGCAGTTGGCAGTGCCTGCCAGCCCGTTACGGTGCCATCTCCGTGAGTTATTAGGAAGGTTTACAAGGCCGGATGAACAGCACGAATCAAGAGAGACAGGCCTCCCTGCCCGTGCTCACATTGCTGTCCCTCATGGATGATGCCCAGGGGCTTGGAGTGAGGGAAGGAGAGAAACGCAGGAGAAAGGGACCAAAGAGGAGAGAGGAGGAGGGAAACAAGATAAATGAAAGAGGACTGGAGAGAAGGAGGAAGCCAAGACAGAGAGGGGGCGAGTTCTCATTAGAGGTGACAAGAGCGGATAGCTTATTGTCCACCACCACTTGGGCTGCCTCTGAGCACACCAGGGAATTCAGATGCCTTCAGACCGCACCTTTTGCCGCTTGCTGACCTACTGCCATTGTGTGCAGGGCTGCCAGGTGCCCTGTGCACAGGCATGGGTGCCGTGTACCGTTGCGTGGGCTGGTGAAATGCTCTGAACTCATCAGAGGAGGTCTTCGGAAAAGTAATGAGCTTGCGGACGCCACTCGTCTTATTTAAAAAGTGCACTGATGCTTTCCAATTACTAACTTGTCACCTCCTGTCACCTTGTAGCAGACAAGTCACTACATTAATGGGCTAAGAACGCCTTGAATACACTGTAATAAATTGCCACCGGCACTTAGGGATGCCGGCTGTAATCACAGTTGAGGACTTTGGGGACAGATGCCTTTGTGTCTGATTATCTGCTTTGGGGCTGGAGCCAACGACCCCTACCCCGAGTTAATAAATTTGGGTCTGAAGGCCAAGCTCTCCTTACCAGCAGGATCCGAGCTGTCTGTGTCGTCCTGAGTGATTATGACAACCACAGACATTCCTGAGAATTGGAGTAAAGGAGAAGTATTTAAATTACATGAAATTGGAAACTAAGATTCGTTTGGGATTTTTATTAGGCATTTATTTTGAGTTTGGGCTTTGTCATTTGATTTCTTCCTTCCCATGGATTCTATATTGTGAGCATAAATGGGCCCCACTCCACTGGTTTGTTTTAAATGTTACAATGGCAGTTAGGAGCTATGATGTTTGAATTCAAGGCGCACCTGACTGTGTGGTTTAGGTGACAGATCATGAAAGGGAATTAGATGAGTCATCAGACCAAGCCTTTGGTTTCATTTATCCAGATGGTAGATAAAGAATCTTTAAAATGATTTCTTAGGGTCACAGTTATCCATCCTTCACTTTAATGAGTACTAATGACCTAATGCTGAACTGGGTATTGATCTAAATCCAATGACTTATGACTTTGTCCCAGGACATGGAGGAAGCTTATAAAGACATCACAGAGGAGGCAAATCCTTAGTTCTTTATGATGGAGTCCTCACTGAATGTCTGGGTGTAACTCAGATGGACACATCAAAAAGGACATTTTTATTTTAAATATTTTCCATAGATGATAAGACTGTGTGTGTGTGTGTGTGTGTGTGTGTGTGTGTGTATTATTGGGCTAATGACAGCTACCATTTATAGAACTCTTACTGTGTGTTAGGCACTGTGCTAAGCATCATATAATCTATTTCTCATAGCTCCTCCTGTAAAGTAGGTAGTATTATCTCTATCTTACCAATGAGTTAGAACTGAAGCCCAGAGATGTTGAGTGACATGGCGAAGATCACACAGCTCAGCTGTAGAGCTGCGATTCAAACTGGGGTTTCTCTGCCCCCAAAGCCAGTGTCCCACCCTCATGTCCTGCCTTCTTTTTGCAACTGCAGTTGCAAGCTTGGCCATGGATAACTGGGGCTGATTCTTACAGGGATTCCTCTGTACCTCACCATGGGAGTCTGGGCCTTTCTTCCCCGTTGTCATTTGATTTTCAGTTAATTCAGTGCACCCACTTTCTTTCACTTCTTAGTAGGTAGTGCTATTATGACTTCAAGAGTGTCCCAGATCTGATTTGAACTAAGTGTGACCGTGGAGGAGACATTTTTAAGTCTCACGCTCTCATTTTCTCTATTTGCCACCCCTTGGGAATAGGGATTATTGGTAATCCTATGACTATAAAGCAGTATTTGCCTTTCTGGCCAAAGACGAGTTGCGATGTTATCATCTGTAGCTTTTGTGCCCTGGAGCTGAGACTGAACTGATCCAGAACCAGAGCATCTTTTGTGGGGAGGTTGCACATATCTAAGAGCCTGAAGCACAGTCACAGCTCAGTCTAGTTCCCAGTCTCCAGTGTTTCCACTGGAGATGTCCTATCACTCCGAGACTGCCGTCAATGCAGTTGTCTCTGCTTCAGATGACGACGACCTTGCCCCAGCTGTCCCTGGAGGACGGCAGCTCGATGAGTAAGTCCTGAAGCTTGCTAGACGCGGCTCAGTGTTTCACATGCCCGCGCTGATTGGATAAACCCCAGTCTGGGCTTGAGGACTGGGTTGGCCTCAAGGCTCCTGAACATCACGCCTCAAAGTGTCTGTGCTGGTGATTTATTTTACTGACTTGTGTTTTCTTTTTCAGCAAATGAAAAGATCGAAGACATCAATGGCTGCCCGAAGAACAGATCGCAAATGGTAAGCAGTACACAGGGAGGGAGTGTGTGTATGATGTGAGCCCTGCCTGTGAGTGACAGTGACCATCTTGAGAACATGTACACACCACCAGCTTTACTCCAGGGATTGTATTAAACTCACAGCCATCTCCAAGTAGCTGTGGTTTGCTCTTCTGACAGTTGTTGGCATTTACTAAAAAATGGCTGTGATTTTTACACAGATGTTGAAATGGCGAAAATGAAATTTGGTCCTTGCTCTTAGAAACAAATTATGCAGAACTCGTGCAAACGCGCACTGTGTAGAACGTGGCTTGTTATGACGTGTTCTGCTTCCCCAAAGACCCACAGCAGTTTCTGTTTGTGTATGGGGCAGAGGCACAGATGAAGCGCAGGTATCTTATGACTCAGAAGCTGAGGCATGTGATCTGATGGCCTTTAAAAGTTAGAATGGTGTGAAATCAGAACTGTGACAAGAAATGTGAAATGTATTATCATATCCAGGCTATTCTCAACATAACCTTGACAAGTGATACTCTCTCTGCTGTGATATGCTTCAGCTCTGATATTAAACCTTTTTTTTTTTAATCTTAAACTGTTCTTTTCTTGTTGCATGTGCTGCAGATCACCTTCGAGTTAGAATTGATGATCACTGTTGAGTTCACAAAATATTAAATGGTGATGCTCTGAGTGCTTAGCTTTCCCCTTCAAAATGCTTTTCAAATGTGAATATTTACACAAAGAATGTATATTATCAGAGTCTGTTAAGATGGGGCTAATACCTATTTACAATATGAAGGTGGCAATTTGACAATTTTTTTTTCTGCACATGAATTTGTTTCCAGAAATCTAAAAAAAAAAGAAGCATTCTTCATTTTTCTGATCTCACCCAACTCCATTTGAGTGGGCATGTTTGACAGTCTTGTCCCAGAGTACAACAAAGTGATTGGCATTCTTTGGGTTTACTCTTTAATTTTCTGAATTGCTTGTTAGCCCAGTGAGTTGGACAGAGAGCCTTTTCAGTCAACTATTTTTCATGCACAAAAATTTTTATTATAAAAAGGAATGAATGTTTGTGTGGTGGGGAGGAGTCATTTTTCAGTTTACATTCTCAAGTTTCTCTCTTTTTTTTTTATTACTCCAATTGTTCCGCTGGAGATTATTTCTTTTTATTTGATCCAGAAAGCAACCACTCCTTACATAGGAAAGTCCCCGTGTGGACATCTCATGGCTGCTTTGAGTTTTGGAAAAGCTTGACTGCTATTTTTGCTAGAGCTACTGCAGCTGTCTAGTATATTAATAATTGAGAAAATTTGGAAGAGAGAAGACTTAATTTTAGTGCAAGCATTTTGCACATGCAGTCACATGTTCACATGAAAGAGCTGCAGCACTATCCCCTGGGATGGATATTGCTGCGTTTGTCCCAGCCCACTGCATGCGTATATAGGACTGACATTTGAAGATAGTGAACCTTTTATCTATCTGGTACATTTTTATTTTCCTTGCCTTCTGTTGGAGGTGGTGTTTGTTGTTGAAGTCCACTTTTAAGATTGTAAAATTAGTTCGTCACTTAGGATTCTTCTTTGCAAATTGAGTTCTATATGTAAATGTGTTATTTATGAGCACTACCACAGCACCAGTGCAACAGGAAGAACTGTTTGTTTTGTTTTGTTTTCATGGGCTGTGTTGTTTTTAGAGCACAGGAATATAAAATGCTATAATTGTCTCTGATAATCAGTTCCAGCTCAGGGGTGGGAAGGCAGGCCTGGTTTGGTGGGAAACATAGCAGAAAATATAGTTCCGCATACAGGATGTGAGTCCAGGAAAATGTAAGAGCCTCCACCAGTCCTTCCACTATGTAGTAAATGAGAAAGTGATAAGGACAACAGGGCCATTGTCCTTTCCCCTGTATTACAAAACAGTGATATTCATGGAGGAGAACTGGTCTAGGGCTCGTGGGAAATTCTTATAGACAAGCATGGGAGTTGTTCTGGCTCATCTGACACCTGTGTGTGTGTGCGTGTGAGCATATGGAGTTAAAGCATTTCTACTCCTGAATATAGCATAGCACTAGAGCCACCATACTAGGAGGTTAACCCAATTAGTCCTTAGGGTGGCTAACAATAAAGATTTATTGTTTTTCCTATTGCCTGTTTGGAGAAGACCAGAGGGGAGGGTGTATGGAGAGCCTGATGTTGACAAAAGGAAGATGACACGCAAGGAATTGAGAACTTGGGGCGTGTACCGGTTGGGAGAGTAGCCGACTCGCTTGGAGATCACCAGCATAGAGGTAATGTGCTCACTTCCTGAGGAGACAGAGCAGCGCCTTCAGTAGTGGGCCAAAGGAAAGCTATTTCATTGCAGAACAGGAGGAATGAGTGGGTGCTAGTCCAGTTTTCAGGGGCAAATTTATTTCATCAGCGAATGGATGGATAGGGCCGTGGGTTTTTGTTTTGTGGGTAGGAGGCACAGGCTCCTCGCCTCCCCTTCTCCTCCTGAGCCTCCGGGCTGCCCCTGAGCTCCATCCCCGCTCTCACCCCCGCACGCCAGGCTCTGCTTGAAGTCCTGCTCTCTTCCCAGAGGATGGGGCAGTGAAAGCAGACACCTGTGGCATATGGACCAGGGAATTCCGGGGTCACTGGTACACAGCCACTACGGGTGTGGCATCTCATACTTCTAGCCAGTCAGTTGGCACACATTCACAGAGGGTCAGCTGACGCCAGGCACTGGGCTGGGCCAAGTGAACACCCCCACGAACAAGACGTGATCAGAGAACAAGTGAGCAGTCGGACACTGTACCTGTTCTCACAGACATCTGCGTGGCACAGTGGGGGCCCATTCCACCCCAAGCAAGGGGAGCTTTGAGAATAACCTCTGAGGGGTGAGTCTTGATGGCAAGAGGTTTCACTACGAGGACGTGACAAGTGGAAGAGGAGTCCCATTTCTAGAGAACCTGCTTACCTGAGGATGTCACCGACCCTACAGAAGGAGGTTTAGCAACAACATAGTGCTTTTCCCTATTGCATACAAGGTGAGGGCCGAGGCATGGAAGAGCCCAGAGTACAACAGACCCCGTAGCCATGGTGGTCTTTTCTGACCTGGGACCAGTCTTCTGCATTCATCCTCACTCCCCAGGGAGCCCCTCGCAGAGCGACCTCCCCTGGACCCAGGAGCAGAATTTCCTAAAGGAAGATCCTGATGGTCATCACCTCCTGTGGGCAGAAGTTGAACCATGGGATCTGCAAAATGAGAATGCTGCCTGGTGGGACATGGTGGTTCCTATGGTTAGTGGCGGCACTAACGTGCCTCCGCATGGTGCTGTCAGGCTTACAAGTGATTTTGCACTCATGAGCCCGTTGCACCCTCCCGACTCTGCTGTGGGCTGTCACAGCGCTCCCCGCTTTGGGTGAGAAGACTGGGGTGCCAGGTAGTGGAAGGCTATTCCCCAGGCAGAGCTGGGACTACCTGCACCTGTACCTCTCAGTGCCCATCTCTTGGCCCTTGTGAGATGGAACCGTGACCATGACCAAAGCGCAGAGGCACCGCGGTGACTTCCTTTCCCTAGCAAGCTTGGACTCAGCTTACATTTGAGTCCTTTGCCCTGTTTCCATCTGACCTAGATACCTCGGCAGCCAGATCCGTGGAGATGGAGCTGTAGAAACAACACTCGCCTCTCCTTTCCCCTCTGCCCCACCAAGTCAGTCCATTGGGCCCTTAAATAAGTTTGTGTATGTGCGTCAGAGCTGGTTGAATGTTTTGTCTGTTGAGCATTGCCATGGCAACCTAGGGGCATCATTTTGGCTTTCAAGTGGTGTACTCAGCAGAGTTATGCTTTAGTTTGGAAAGGAACGCTGCTTGGAGCCCAGCCAGTGGGCACGGGGTGGCCCCTGCCTTGCTCCTTGAACCCACTGTGCTCTGAGACTTGGCTCACATTGGAGCCTGGGGATGGCCACTCTAGGGGCCGGCTTTCTTTTGTAATCATCGTTTTAAGCGGCTTGGCTTTCTGTTGTTGGCCAGGAGAGGTGCAAAGTTAGCAAGGCCTGCTGGTCCTTCCCAGGGGAAAGCCCCAGGCCTGTATTCCCCTCTTGCTGGCCAATCGCAGTCTTGGGGTCACCTGGGGCCTCCCAGCACTGCCCCCCCTGCCTGCTCCTGGGCTCTCAGGGAGTCCTCCCTTCTTCCCTTTGTATATATAGAAGGAGAATCAGCCTGGGCTTGTGAAGCAGGCAGGCCAAGCTGGAGTTCCTTCTCTGCTGTTCTCTGGCCTTGAGCTAATTATGTAACCCTTTTGAAGCCTCTATTTCCGGTTCTATAAAGTGGGCTTGATAATAATACACACCTTATAAAGTTTGTGTGAGGACTTAATGAGGCAGTGAACATGATAGTGGATAATCACTACAATGATAAAATGCAACTGAAGTCTGTAGGGTGTTTGCCTTGTGCCAGGTGCCATTGTAAGTGCTTGGCAAATACCCTCTTAGTTCATCCTCCCAACAGCCCTGTGATGTAGGTGACTTTATTGTCCCCATTCTCCATGGTAGTTTCTATGATGATGGTGGTTAGTTTTAGTAGTCAGTCACGTGTTTGGGGACATGGGACCTTTTGGAAATCTGAGAGAAGTTGCCAACCCCCTCCTCCTCAGATGGCATGTACCCCAGAATTTTGCATACAGCCTGCACAGATCATGGATTCCAGAGGCCGGCCCGTGTGCCTACCTGTTCCTACCACTGTCCTTTCCGGGACCCCTGTGGAAAACGCCAGCACCTGAGTTCCCCAGGCGATAGGAGTTTGCACTCAGACACAGAGAAGGGCTGTGTCTTCAAACTTCTATTCCATGAACAGAGCCCCCCCACCTTTTCCCAAGTAAAGCATATGTGGGACCCCACATGTGAGAGTGATGAGAGCAGAATTCCTGCTGTGAGCAGGAGGAAGGGGCTCAGGGCAGGGCCATCTCAGCCTGTCCCCCTCCCCTACGCCTTCCCCAGCTGCCCTCGAAGCCCCCTTTCAGAAGGCCAGCACCTGGAAAGACACGGTGTGATGACACCCAGAAAGAGCGTGGACGCACTGGCCCTGAGACCTGAGCGTCGGCTCTCCGCTCTGCTCCTGGGTCCTGCCCTCCCTTCTCGGGTTGTAAGTCTCCTCTGTAAAAACAGACAGCCCGACTAGGTCTTCCTTTTCACCTCTGACCTCTGGGCGCAGCAAGATACCCTGGCCAAGAGCATGGGCTCCGAAGGCTGACTACTTGTGACCAAGGGCATGACCCTTAGGCTCCTTGGGGACCTGTAACAGGAGTAGTAATAATAGTACTTTGTTCATGAGGTTGTGTTTAGATAACCTGTATGAAGTGTTTGCACACTGCTGGGCACAAAGTAAGCCTTCAGTAGATGTTAGCTCTTAATATGATGATTTTTCAAGGCACCTAAATATATTTAAAGAAATAAACATTTCAAGAATGGCCAGTCCCAGCTTTGGGTGGGGGCTTAGTGGACACTGTGGCCCTGGATAATCCACTTGGCCTCATAGTACTTCCTCTTCCTCCTCCTGCACCTCACCCCCCACAATTGTGGGAAATGACAACTCACGGGGCTATTGTTAGGGTTCAGTGAGAGCTCTTGTATTTACTGAGCTCTCTCTCACTACACACAAAACAAACATGTAAGAGCTTCACCTAATTATTACAGTTATTTCTCAAAACCATCTTGTGAAGTGGGTGTGATTATTGTCTCTAATTTGTGTATGGAGACTGAGCCTTTAAAAAGTTTCACTCACCTAGAAGGCAGAGTTGGAGCTCAAGCCCAAGTCTGTCAAGTTTAGGAGCCTGTGGTATTCATTTATGTGACAGAAAGGGTGAAATATGAATAACCTTCCCCTTCCCCATCCCTGCTCTTCTTCTTTTTCATTGGTGGACACAGCAGAATCAGCTGATTTTAGCTAGGAGTTGCCGAGAAGCAAGGAGATTGACTATTTCTGGAAAGGGCCTGAGTTGACCTGTTGATGGGAACTGAAGAAGGGGAAGGTGGCCCCTGGCGAAAGGCAGCCTCTTGAGATGGTCGTGAAGAGCCCTGGCGCCAAGTCCTCAGAGCTTCCCGGGCCACGGGAAGGCCGTCCATAGTAGGATCAGGTTTCCGGGCCCAGTGTCCTGGGGCCCTCCTGGCAGCTGCCAGAAGGCTGGCCACCTGCCCGGGGAGTGTCTGAGGTCCGCGGGCAGCTGAGTTGCCTCTGCCCCGGGCCTATTTTTACACAGCCCTAAAGGTGAACACATGCTACAGACCCAAGGAGGAATGAGCAGCAGTCCACAGGCCACTTGGAATTTCAAACAAGGTGGACAGTGTCCAGGACTGAGGTCAGCAGGAAGCATCCACTACTTCCTACTCAAGGTGGCACATCCACTGTCACTGCTGACGTTTTGGCCAGAATTCTCTTTCAAAGTGGGTAACAACCTCCACATCTGCCTTTCTGCTCTTTGGTCATGCCTCTGTTTGTCACTGTCATTGGCTCCCCGTTTCCTTCCCCATACTCGAGCACATGACAGAGGGGCCTTTGTGAACTGGTTACCATCATTTCTGCCACTTGGCCACTCAGATTCTGTACCCCGGAATGGGAGCTTGGGATGCCCCAAGGAGGCTGTGTACACTCATGCCTTCGTACTCTGATACATGCTATCCAGTCTGCTGGGAAGAGCTTCTGATTGTCCCACCTGGGGATGTGCCCTTAATATTCAGGTCAATTGTTGCTTCAAGTAGTTGAGCTAATTCGGTGCCTCTTGCCCTTTGTGTCCCCAGGTGTCCTGTTCCTGCATTTCTCCTAACACACTCTGTGTGCTTTGTCTGTTGACTTACATTCTTGAAGGAGGTGCCATGGCTTTCATCTGAGTGCCCTCAGTATGCACTTATCACTTACATGACTGCCTATAGTAGGTGTTTAATAAATATCGGACAGATGGATGGACGGATGGATGGGCAGACAGACAGATGGGTGGATGGAAAGACCAGGGAAGGCAGAGAGCTGACCTGGACGTGTCCATGTGCCTACAGGACTACAACATACCATTATTCTCATAATCTACAGCTGAGCAGTGATTTGAGTACTGGGTATCAACTTGGAACTTGGATTTAAGAAGTGGGTATTTGGCACTGTTCTGGAAGGATTTTCTCTTCTCTTAGTTCCTTTCTTCCTTGCTTTCCCAGAGTCCACAAATAGGACAGTGCCGTTAATTTTTAGTTTACTGAGTTCTTTTATGTTACTTAGGATAAGCATTTTTAGGTATTTTTATAATTTTGTTCACTCCATTAAAAGTGTTGAGAACTTAGACCCTGATGTCTTTGCTGTGCTCTGCCAGGGCCAACTGTGAGTCTGTTAAAGAGCCTCCTGTCCTTTGTCATGTTGTAGAGCCTAGGGTTATTGTCTTTGTCCCTGATTCTGTCAGCTGTCAGCAATTTTATATAATAATAATAGCAAAACTTATTATATACACTAGTAGCTGAGCATTGTTTTAGGTATTTTATCTGCATTCACTGCTTTTATTTTCATAAAACCCTATGAGAGCAGATACCATTATTCCCATTTCATAGATGAGGAAACTGAAGCAGAGAGGTTGAGTAACTTCCCTGAGATCACACAGCTAATATGTGACAAGCTAGGGTTTGAACCCTGGAATCCTGGCTCTAGAGTCTATCCCCTTAATTGTTACAGTATTCTGCGTGAGAAATTCGACAAAGAAGGAATAATTGCTGACTCTGACGTGGAGATACAAAAATGACATTTGTTACCCTAGCCCCTCATATAGGTCTGGGGCGAACCTTGGGATGATTCATTCCACCAGGGGAGGGAGATTTGGGATGAAGAAGCAGCATGGACTCTGGAATCCAGCAGATCTGGGTCATGCCTACTGGGCATGTCGCTGGGATAGGGACTGAATCTCGGAGTCTTTCCTCAGCTGCAAGAGGGGGATAGTGGTGGGAGCTACCTCCTAGGGTTGCTGGAGGTAAGAATGGGGTAGCTTAAAAAGCTCCTGGCATCATCCTAGCTCCTGATGAGTGCCCGACGAGTGCCAGTTACATGGTCATTCCCTTCCCTGCTTACAAGTCACAAGTATCCTAGCCATCGAATTGTGCATGAAAAGTTTTTTCCATACTCACAAAATAGGCATTCAGGGAAGTAGGCTAAACACTGTGCTCCACCCCCAGGATGCTCACCTCCTAATCCCTACAGGAACCTGTGAATGTTACTTTACATGATAACAGAGACTTTGCTGATGTAATTAAGGATTTTTGAGATGGGCAGATTATCCTGAATCACCTGGGTGGGCCTGATGTGATCACAAAGATACTTTTAAGAGGGAGGAAGGAGGGTGAGAGAGAAGGCTTAATCCTGGAAGCAGAGGCAGAGAGACGTGCTTGGAATTCGGCTGGCTTTGGAACTAGAGAAAGGGGCCACCGGCCAGGGATGCAGGGGCCTCTAGAAGCTGGAAAAACAAGGAAACAAGATTTCCCAAGAGCCTCCAGGATGGATGCACCTGCCCACTCCTTGATTTTAGCAGAATGCCACTGATTTTGGACTTCTGACATCCAAAACTGTGAGATAATAAACCTACATGGGTTTTTAAGCCACTAAGTTTGTAATATGTTGTTACAGAAGCAACAGGAAAGTAATGTGCTCTGGGATGCAAGCAAAGTAACTGTTACTATGGTAGATGGTAGGTGACTGGGGTTTATAGCAGAGGCTCATCTTGCTACTACGGGGAGCCCCTTGGGCTTCTGAACAGACACAAGTTGCCTCCATTGTTAGCACACTTCAGAATAGCATTTTCCACACCTGTACGTTCAGTGCATGTCCTCGTAGGGGGGTGTGGGGAGGGCAGGCCCACATTCAGCTTCTAGCACTGTGCCCATATGGTGACCTGCCACGTGAGTGGCAAGTCCCAGTTCACCTGGTAATTAGAAGCAAATATCAGGTATTCCTGATCTGGTGCAAATGCAAACTCTCAGGCAGGTACTATGTCCCCTAATGTTTGTTTGTCTCGTAATTAATATGACATTTAAGCAAATTTTATGAAAGATTTGTCTTTTATGTGCTATTGAATAACATCAGAACTTTGTGATACATATAGTGTGTTTTTCATCATTATTTTTTAGTTCCATATTCCCAGATCTGGCACGGTGCAAGGTACATTGGGAGTGCTTGGCTAATGTTTCTTAGATGAATGAACTAAATTAGTGATCCAACCATCTAAGAGCTTCCTCCTGGAGAATGAGGGTGATGTTACATATCAAGTTGTAAGATCAAATGCACAATGTACTTTTAAATGCTCTAAAGAAACGTGAGTGGTCCTAAGCCAAGAAACTCTCTCACATCCGTTTTCTTCTCTTACAACTTTCTATTTTTCTTAGTCACAATGGTGTAAGGAAAAGGCACCAAAATTAGCCGGTTGTTTTCATTCGTAAGGGAAGTAATATTTAGTTTGGCCTCGCCTCCTCCAGGGGTGGGTCTCCAGCTTTAGTGTGAATGAGGATTATCTGGGGGAGATTGTTAAAACAGATTGCTGGGCCCACCTGCAGTTTCTGTTTCATTAAGTCAGGGTGGAGTTGGAGAATTTGCATTTTTTGCAAGCTCTTGAATGATGCAAATGCTGCTGATCTGGTGACCACACTTTGCCAGTGTGGTCTTAGAGCCAGATTTTATTGTGGTTTGGTTTGGTTTGGTTTGGTTTGGTTTGGTTTGGTGAAGGTCTAAATCTAATTTTTTTTATTGTTGAACTTATTGGGGCAACACTGGTTAGCAAAAATTACATAGGTTCCAGGTGTACAGTTCTACAGAGCCTTGTCTATGTGTTGCACGACGTGCTCACCACCCATCACCAAGTACTTGACGACTCCTCCCTCCTTTCCCCTCCCCTCCTCCCGTCCTCAGTCAACCATCCAACTATTGACTGTGTCTATGAGTTTTCTCTTTCTTTATTGCTTTCATTTTTATATTCCACAAATGAGTGAAGTCATATAGAGCTAGTTTGTAAAAGCTTCTTTTGGGATATACCTGTGCAAACATGTATTTAAAATTACTCATGTATTAGCTTGCAAAGTTGTTTTAAAATTTTTGTAATTAGCAATATCTCTAAGGTGTTTATTTAAATTTAACTATTTTGGATGAGGACATCAGTTTGCTCTTTTGGAATCGTTAGGATGCTTTAGACACCCTCTTGTCTGAGGACTATAGTTAAGTTCTAAGTTCACAGGATCTGAATTGTGCTGGTGCCTTCTCCACTGCTCTCAGCTCACTTAACCTCTGTGACCCTTGGTTTCCTCCACTGAAAGAACTTTACTACAATGTGCTAAAGGATGTGATAATCCTTTAGCACATTGTACTTAACTGCCTGTATGTATCCCACCAGACATAAACTTCTTTGAGGGTGGGGCCGCATCTGTCCATCGGCCCACGCTGCCTGGTATCACCTGGTCCTCCCTAGCTGCGTGGTGAGTATTTACTGAAGGAATTCCCATCACACCTACCTTGGGCCTGAGATGTTATGAGTGGCAACTTGGTGTTCAATAAGGTTAATGAACTTAGCAAATGTGAGCATGGACAGGGGGAGAATAGCAACAAATCTTCTGGAGTTGAAAGAGAAATTGGATGGTGATTTATAACCATGTAGATTATAGCTTAATATTTAAGCCATCTGGGTCTTGTGCTAGGATCCACCTCTCTGCATATGTCTTCATGGAGTTCTTATTCTTCAGCCTAGCATCAAAGGGGTATCTTTTGTGTGTTTGTGTTTTGATTTTTTTCCATGACATAGAACTTAGCAAGGAATTTTTGTTTGCACTTTGTTAAGGTACAGTTGTTAGCCTCTGGCGTCTGGGTCTTGGAAACTGGTTAGTAGGTATTGAATGCCAGTGTGCTCACTTAAGCAAAGGATGAACAACGATGGCCAGCACGCTGAGTTCAGGTCCCAGAAGATCTTTTAAAATAAAAATAGAAACTGAGCAGATGCCAGTAGTTAGATGAAAATCAATAAAAATAGATCTCCCAGCTTTTTAAAGAAAAGATCTGATAATCTGGCAGTGCTGGGTTGTCACTGCCCAGGCAGAAGTTGGCAGAAACTGGGTAACAGCTGCCCAAACTATTGTAATCTTATAAGTACCATGAACTTCCTCAGGGATGCTAAGCACTGTCACGGCAGCTTGAAAAATCCTTGTTTGGGGAGCATTTCGACTTAGAAATAATGCCTGTAAGTGTTTATATTGCTTTAAGTAATTCCCACACCTGAAGACTTAAAACGCTGTAAAAGAACATAGATATCTTCCACAAAACACGTCCAGAAGGATGTAGGAGAAGTCACTCTTTCCTCCATGAAGGGTCCTTTGGATGTAAAGACTGGAGGTTTGGAGGGATTGATCCCTTGCCTTGTCACACTATCGAAGGCCAGGGGCAGGGAAAGTGGCCGCAGTGGTCATGAGAATAGTGAAGCTCTTGCTGCTTGGTTGTTAGTGCTCCATGTTTGTAACGGGCTTGACGGCGTTAAAATACTTCCTGGTAGGGGTTCCAATTCCAAACTCTGCCGTTCAACCATTGCGATTGTGGGGAGACAAACACCCTGTGCCCCTTTGTACTTCTGGATAGTGATGGTAATATCCACCTTATTTAGTGGTGAAAATAAAATGAAATAATCATGTATGGAAAAGAGTTTCTCCCCGGGCTTTGCATTTTTTAGTTTCTTTTGAGATCTCAGTAAGGTTTCCACATAAGGGGTCATTGTCCCCATTTTACTGAAAGAAACACTGAGGCTCAGGGGAGTTCAGTACCCTGCCCCAAGAGAGCCAGGAAAGCCTTGAGAAACCCACAGAACCCCAGATTTCACTTCCGGTTGTGGGAAATCCAAATTTTCCTCTCCGTTGTTAGAATTTCCTCTTAGGCATGGCTTCAATCACAATGCAAATGACGGCACTTTGACATGAGTGGGCTTTTCCTATGCAATAGATTTGATGGTCAAGAATATTCGCACACTGGTGTGAACGGGGTAGCAGTCACGTGCTGTTGGATAGGGATGCAGGACGGGCCAAAATCCCATCTTTCTCACACTTTCTCGGAAGGGTCAGGAAGGGAAGAGAAGGGCACAGGACCTGGGTTTCCTTCACTGTTGTGAAGGCTGACTATTGCATCCCCTTCATGGAAGGTTTTGAGATGAATTAACTTGGAATTAAAGTTCATTTCAGGTCCCCTCCTGCTTCGTTAAGGGGCTCATGCATAAGACACCCTAACTGAAGCAAAGGGCCTCTAAGGGTTAACCTGTGGATGAGGTGTTTCTTTTGACTTGATCTTCTCCTCTATATATCATCCACCTTGTGAGACTCCCTTGAGAGAGACTTGCTGAGATTTTATTCTGGGTTTTGGAATTTACTGATGCTTTGTTTATAAATGGCTATAAAATGCTCTAGTTTAATGATCATGCAGCAATTTAATGGCAGCCTAATACAATGGCACATAGGTAGAACCTTATGAAATGGCCAATGCTTAACCATTTTTTTACTCACAAAAAGCACAATTTTACCTGGTTCCACTAAACACTTGACAAGGACAGAAATAGTAACAGATTAGCATTATATGGCAAGTTAAAATTTTCCCTATTTTTTTCACAAGTGCAATAGATATCGTGTAGCCTTGGGGAGGTCAAAGATATTCTGTAGTAGAGACCTTTCTTGTCTAGTTTGTCCTTTTTTGGTGGACAGTGACCATGCCACTGATATTCTGGCTATGGCAGTGAGCAGAGTGGGGAATTATTCTAATATTAAAAATGATCTTTCTTATTGTAATCTAATGTAATTTCTGATTGGTTGGCATGTAGCTCTTTGCCTTGATCATAGATTTCAGAATTTAAAACCATCAACCAAATCTAGTTTCTTGGTGTAAATTATTTTGTATACAACTTGCAAAATCTCCCAAATTGTGTATTAATGATCACTAGTGGTGTAAAAATTCAGGTTCAGCTCTTTAGCCATACGACAAATAGCTTTCAAAATAAAAAAATGGACAGATGTACGTGAAAGGTCCTAGTATTGTGTCTGGTATATAATAATCACCTCCTCGTTGCTAGGCACATCTGGAATTGGAGTGGAAAGAGAAGGGCAGTTTTTGATTTACATCTCCTGCAGAAGTGAACACTACAGGGTGCCATCTACAGGCAAAGGATAATGGAGTGGTCACCTTCATTCCAGCCATCACCATGTGAGAGCAAAGTCTTGCAGGATTCTGAGTTCCGTAATGAAACATTCAAACTTAACTGCTTTGGGCTTTGCTTCCCTGGTAGTTAATGCTACCAGGACAGTCTTGCACTTCCGAACCTGCTATCCTTGGAATTGCAGGGTTGAAATCCATGGATTGACTACTTGTGAGCTACCCAGAAGAACCATAAGCTACAGATATGAGCGAGTTGGCTGAGCCACAGAACTGAATTGCCCAGGGTCATGTGAGGGAGCTAGTGAGTCATCCAGCTGGTGGCCAAGTCTAGCTCTTGGCCTTCATCTGCACATTACCCTGTTCCTTTATATGTTTTTGTTTTGTAGGTGAAATGATATATTCTAGTGATTATTTCCAAAATTGAGGATTTGCTGCACTCTGGGGGCATATCAAGGGTCGGCTGTTTTGCTTTCTTTTGCATTTATATTCTGACTCTTGAAGATTTTGTGGTGGCTTATGGGTTTCAGCATGTGCATATGGCAAAGATTCAAAAAGAACCCAGACCTTCTAAAAAGAGCAGAGTGAGTCAGTGTCAGGCTTTTAAATAGGTGAGTTGATGGGTGTAGGTTGGTGCTTATCATGTTGGGGAGCTGTTTAGTGGGGTGATATTTGCTTACAATGTGCTTCTGCCTAGAAGGCTGGCTGCTCCATGAGGGAAGGACTACACTGTTTTCACCACAGTGTCCCCTTTTCCCTAGAGCTGGGCCCACAACTCAGTCATTATTTTTCAAGGAATGAATGAGACTACTAAGTTCCAGTAAGTTCCCCGGGGAAAATTCCCCAACAGGTACTGCTCTTCTTCCATTGGTTCAAGAGGCAGCCACACGTTTGGGGTTTAGGAGTCAGGGTTTTCTTGTGGAAGTGGGAATCTGAATTTGTAGAGCCAAAGTTTTATTTAAAAAAAAAAGATTCTTTTTAACAGAACTGTATGTCTAAGGTCTTAAGGTTTCTCATGTAACTTAGCAGAGAAAACTCTGACCAGAAAGCTTTTTGGACAGAAAGTGCTGATCCTGACAGGGTCAAAATGAATTTAGCTACAACCCCTTCCTTGAGGAGGTTGTACTAGTGTCATATAATTCAGCAAGTCTCACAAGTCCAAAAGGATTCATTTCAGGAGAGGCCAGTGATATCTAATATTCTGCCATTATGAAAATGGGTGAGAAAAGAGGCTTTTTAAAGCTCTGACTATGTAAAGGTTCAGACCCTTTACCTATGTCTACCCATCAACTCCTCAGTAAGTCTAGGAGGTAGTAATCAGTTGTCCTGTGTTGCAGATGACAAATTGGAGGCTCGAAGCAGTTAATAATTTTCCCCAGGGGCTTGTGGGTAATCTGTAAGGGAGCAAGGATTCAGTGTGGAGTCCAAAGTCTGTTTTTTTCTCAACGGATAATGTCACCTAATTATCATGATGGAATACAAGTACCATTGGGAAGAGGTAAGATGTGGGAAGCCAGTGGCAATCCCCCATGCCGTGGTGTGAATTACCGTATTGTGCCGTGTGTAATGTGCACTTTTTTGCCCAAATTTGTGAGGGGAAAAATAAGGATGAACATTATACATGGGTAGTACTAATTCCATATCTATATATATGTTTATAATTCTTTTATCAATGCTCATGAGTTAAAAGTGTAACTCTAGAAAGCAATAATGATATCCGTATGCAAAATAATGGAATATGATCATTGGTTTTTTCTATATATATACAATTTTATACATAAAATTTCTTATACCATAAGATGTTAAAATATAAATGCTAAAATTCCTTTATAATGCAGAAAAACAAGTACTTGAACATATAGAAATAAAAATTTGAATTAAAAAGATTTTTTTCCCCTGAAAGTTTGGGCCAAAATGGTGAATGCACATTATACACAGGAGCACATTATACTCGGCAAAATCCGGTAGTCAGTGTCTTTTCAATGGAGGGTTGGTGAGGGCAGGTGGAGAGGCCCAGCGTCCTGGGTAGCTGGGCTTGAAAGGAAAACCAGAAGGAAGAGTTGCAAGGCAGCCCAAGGTCTGATTTAATGTTCTGCCAGGGGCTAACCCAGAGGCAGCTTTGGGCATGTCGTGGCCTTAGATCTATCACCCAGGGATGTTCATGTCAAAAATGACAACACAGTAACAAAAACTGCCCATTGTTGGACTCTGACGTAGTTATAATGCTCGTCCTACAGATCTGCCCACGGAGGGAACTTGCTGATTGTAATTTAAACATTAGAGGCAGCACTTGAACCCAGATGTGTTCCTATTCGGTCCCCTTGAGCATTTGTGTTCAGCTCCTGACGTGGAACCCTCGACTTCGACTTGCAGCAGTCCCTTTTGAGAGTCCTGGAAGTTAGGGTCGTTATTCTAAGGTCGTAGTGGGAGAAAGTGTACTCGGAATGGCTTCCTGAGTGAACACAAACAAAGGCATTGCTGGGTGTCTCTGACACTGCTGATCCCCAGTGGCCCTTTTCCCTCGTAGTCACTGTCACCTCCAAAAGGGGATCCTGGGCAGAGCTCAACTGTAACTTATGGGAGCCTTCAGAGTGAGGACTAACTTCTAGAACTTAGGTGACAGCTCTCCTCCCAGACGTCTCTTTGTTTCAGGGGAAAAATTCAGAAGTCAGAAAATAATAGAAAAATACTCTAGGCAGTTGGAAAGAAAGCAGAAAAAGACAGTCACTGGAGGAATGTGAGATTCTTGTTTTCCCTTTTTTTCTCTAGAGAGATTTTTTTTGTGTGTATCCATATGGACTTACATTTGCTATAACAGCAGAGACTCCTACAAAGTTTTTAAAAGAAGGAATTCTTGACAATCTCTTGGAAAGCTGAAGTGGTAAATACTATAAAAGATACGGTGGGTAACATTGCCAAGTTGAAGGATGGCACTGGGAAAGGCATGAAAGCTGCAAGAGAAACTGGCTGATGAGGGATTCAAGCCCCATCCAGCCCCTGAGTCCCACAGTCTTAAGCTTTCTGTTTCAACGCCACGAGGGGAGCGAGAGCTGACTTGTTGGAAGCTTTGACATTTGGATGGCCCAAGCTGGGACCGAAGGTATGGAACCCCTTGTACTGGTGGACAAGATGTGTTAAGCACCAGCCAAGCCAGTGGCAGCCTGTGGAGCTTGTAAGTGGAGATGTAACTGAATATTTCCTTACCTAGAGAATTTGAAATGGCACCATACATTTCCCTATTCTGGGGCCCCCTTCTAACATTGTAAGTATAATGTCTGGACCCCACTAGCAACTTCAGGACCACTGTGGCCCTTGAGTCATGTGATCCTATGGTGATGCTGGGTCCCAACATTGACACAGGTGGAACCTCCGCCACTGAAAAAGAAAAAAAAAAAATGGAGCTGAGACAATCATGCATCAGGTGGTGGCCCTAAGAATGCAGAGGAAAGAGACGATCCTGGTGAGACAGGCATTTAGAAGGGCGTCTCCCCAAAGTGCATTTTGCTTTTTGGTTATGTTTCATAGTTGGATTTGTTTTTTCTTTCTATATTTGTTTTTGGAAAGAGCCTGAGGAGGGAGTGTCAGCAGGGTTAGATCTGAAACAGACCTCCTTAGTCACACATGGCTGCAGATGCTGACGTTCCCTTCCCATACCTCATACCTCGCTGTCGCTGTGCCCAGCCCTGTGTCTCTAGAGCTCCACCTCAGGGGCACTGCTTGAGCCATCCCTGACATCCTGGAGCTTTCAGACCCGAGGGGCTTGGCCTCCCTCTGGTGCCATTGTGATGGAGCAAGGACAAGCCTACCCTAAGAACTGGAAGGACCGCTGCCTTCTCTCCATCCCCACGTCAGTTCTTGAATGTGGCCCTGTGGGACCAGCCCTCTACTCTGGCTCAGTGTCATCTCTGTGGCTCTTCTGTCTTGTCCACTGGCCTCCTCCCATTTCAGCTTTCTTTTGGTTCCCAGACCATGGTATGCTGCATCCTGTGTGGAAGCCTGGAGGCCTTCGAATCCCTGTGGTGGCTGTGTTCTTCTCTCCTTGCCACTCAATGCCCAGCTAACTCTTAAGTCTCAGCTCAACGTTTCCTGCAGTCAATATTCTTGAGTGCCTACGATGTATTCCATGCCATTCTAGGTGCTTGGGGCTACCTCAGTGACCAGAACAGACAAAAGCCCTTATCTCTGTGGACCTATTTGCTGTGTCTCTTCCTTAAGAAATTCTTACGTGACCCCCCCACCCTCAGGCTAGATGAAGTCTTCTAGAACGTGACAGATGTTGTTTGTGCGCTATTTACTTGTTGCCTGCTCCCCGACATTAGACGGTAGGTTCTGTGAAGTCAAGAATTATGTCTGTTTTATACATCACTGTGTACTGAGTACCAGCACATTGCCTGACACCAGTAGGTGCTCAGTGAACATGGATAAATGAATGGATGAATGATGATTAGTTTTGTTGGCAAGTAGCAATAGCAGGTGTGAGGATCACACACCTATTTGGAAGGAAGTTGTTTGAGCTGTTATAAGAGGCTCATGAAGAAGCTACACTGTGCTTTCAAAGTTCCCAGAACTTGCACATTCTCACTCATTCTTGTTTGGGTCCAGGTCTCCCACTGCCTAGGCTTTAGGCATTTCATGATTTTTTTTTTTTTAAATGGCTGTGACCATGCCTGACTTTAATGCAGGAACTGTTTGCTTCCTTTCCCAGTTTCATCCTCTCAGGATGGAGATCTCCAAGGGGCCTGGAGAGAAAGTCTTAACTCATAAAAACTTAAAAGCACCCCATTTCCCTGCTATGCCCGGATTCCTGCCTGCCCCTGGGCTGCAGTAGCACCCGTGGAGATGATCTTCATTTGCATCCATCATTTCCATGCATTTTGCACTCAGCTACCCTGGTATTTCAAGAGAAAAATGCTGCCATGACAACTGCCACAACAGATGGTATTTGATCAGTCTCTAAGCTACCGAGGAGATATACAGCAGTGCTTCCGAGGTTCGCATATTTTACATTGTCATGAGACCCAGTCCAGCCTTAATCATGATTGAAATGTGGAGTTTTCCATTTGCCTCCTAGCCCCCTTCCTCTTTCCACTTGTTTGGCATTTGTTTTGATTTTCCTTGCTCTCTGGCTATCTTGGGTGGAGATGTAAGATATATATATGTCTTGATGTGGGACACAAAGGTTAACACATACAGAGTCCATGGAAGTTGCCCTGCCATGCCTAAAGTTCAGACTGTTGAGAACTATTCAACATTGGGATGGAGATCCTGGCTGAGACTGGGAGAAAAGCTTAATTGCAGGCCTTTTCTCTTGGATGTTCATGCACCACGCAGTGTGGAGGCCACGTATGGCCCCAAACAAAGGGAACCCTGGGCAGTGCATCTGGGTCTTGGTCCATCCCCTGACTGTATCCCCTCATTCATCTAGCATCTTTTTGTTCCCAGGGTCTCCAAGCCACATTGCAGTCCCACTTCTAGGCTTCCAGCCTCCACCCAGGCTAGTATTATAAACCCCAGGAACTCCATCTCAGAGCTCTTGGACCTGTTTCTGTGGCAACAACTACAACAGCCTCCTCACCCAGTGCTGCTCCCTGCCCCCCCTCAGCAACACTGGAATGTCAAACTTCACCCACATTTTTTCCAGCTAATTTTGGAACGTAGTTTATATTGGCTGCTATGTGTTAATGAACAGCTTTGGTCATATTTACATACTTTGCTGGTTAAGAGTCTTTTCCTTTGCTCTACCTCCCAACTTTATCTGAGTCCTCATCTTGCACTACGTGTCTAGGTCATACCTGAGCCACAAACCTTGTTAAAGATGGGCCTGAGGATACCGTTGTCCTGTAATGAGTGCTGGGGTCCTGCCACCAGGCCGTTCCTCGCTTGGGGTGTGATAGGAGTTTGCAGTCTCTGTGGTACATGAAGATAGATTGTTTACCTCGAAGAAAACCTTAAGGTGAATTTTAATCACAGGAACGCCTGGATCAAAGACACATTCTCCTTTTCTGATCTCAGTTCAGGGGAAGCTGGGAGGCTGGAATCCGGGGTCTGACCCTGTTCAGCTCCCCAGTTCCATGTTGTACCTGGGCTGCAGATGAAAAGCGTGTGGGTCTTAAGCCGCCGTGTCAAGAGTGATTTTTAATCTTAATGGAATATTATTAAAGAGTGGATTTGAGACTCAGGAAGGTTTTTTGAACTCCTTTTGGAAGGAGAGAATTCATAGCAGAGGGAAAAAAATTCAGGCCACTTGATGGGCTTACAAGTCATCTTTTAAATGATGACCCAAGTCCTTAGTTTAAATGATGACCCAAGTCCTTAGTCTGGCCATCTGCACGTTGCTCCCCGTTTTATCTCCTCTTTAGGAGAAAGCATTCTTGGTAGAGGAAGATCCTAATGCTTCCCTGGGTTATATGCTCTGATTCTCCCTGCAGTGGACGGAGTCAGTGTGTGGTAGAATGGCTCTCTGGACCCTAAAGAATTAGGTGGACTCCTGGACGGGGAGGAGGACTCGGACCACTCCCGTCAGCAGAATCGTGCGCAATGCCTAGCAGAGAGCAGATCCACCCAATTCTGTTGTTGCTTGGGTGAATGACTAAAAGAATTGTATAACTCAGGTTTCTCAACCTTGGCATTGTTGCAACTTTGGATTGGATAATTCACTGTTGTGGGGGGCTGCCCTGTGCATTGTAAGATGTTTAGCAGCATCCTTGGGCTCTACCCATTAGATGCCAGTAGCAGTTCCCCACCTTTGCCCTCTTCCATGCATTGTGACAACCCAAAATATAGCCCAAAATCCTTGTCCCACTTTCCCTGCCCATGGAGAACTACTGATCTAAATTATGAAATTCATTGAAAGAATAATAGGGCTTTTAAAAATCAATAGGAGGAAAAGTATTCTAGGTACTTATAATTATTCATTCCTGTAAGGGAATTTAACATTGAAAGAAATGCTCAGTAGATGGCTGAATTGAAGTGTACTAAGGCTGGTTTTGCCCGAAAAAATGACTGTGAACTTTAAATGACACTATAAGCTTTGATTGCTCCACAAGTGTGACCAATAAATGTATTTTTTGCTCCTTGAAAGGAAATTTCCACAGAATTACAATATGGTAGTCAAGCAGTGTTTTTCTTGAATATGTTGGTGGGTGTCTTTTGATTTAGTATCACATCGCTGCACTATTGTTGAAAAACTTAACCTACCCATGTCAGCCCCCCCTACATGACACACACCAGATCAATAGCAAGTGTGCTGTTTTTGATTTTGCATTAATGAATTCAAAATTGGTAAGCCTTTTTTTTTTCTTGTTTTCAATGGGGACATAATTGCCAAAGTCTCACTTACCGGCCATGTGCAGGATAATATATTAAAGAAGGAGAAAGAGATAAGGAATAGAAGAGAAATTTTGTAATTTTACCCTGATTTCAATACTAGTGCCTCTTTGTAGGGACAGCAGATCTTTTCGAGTAGCTTTTTTTTGTTTTGTTTTTTACATAATTTTTTTACTTTTCAATTATAGTTGACATACAATATTATATTAGTTTCAAGTTTACAACATAGTGATTAGACATTTATATAATTTATGAAGTGATTACCCCAATAAATCTAGTATCCATCTGACAGCATACATAGTTATTATAGTCTTACTCACTATATTCCCTATGTTGTACTTTACACCCCCTTGACTGTTTTATAACTACCAATTTGCACTTCTAATTTTCTTCCCCTTTCTTACCCATCCCCCAAGCCTCCCTCACATCTGGCAACCATCAACATGTTCTCTGTAGCTGAGTTTGTTTCTGTTTTTTTGTTGTTGATTTATGTATTTTTTTTTTTTGGTTACACATATAAGTGAAATCATATGGTCTTTTTCTTTCTATTTGACTTATTTCATTTAACATTAGGTCCATCCATGTTGTTGCAGATGGCAAGATTTTATTTTTTGTGGCTGAGTAGTATTCCATTGTATACATGTACCACTTCTGTATCCATTCAGCTGTTGATGGACACTTAGGTTTCTTCCATATCTTGACTATTGTAAACAATGCTGCAATGAACATATAGATATATACGTTCATTTGAATTAGTGTTTTGGTTTCTTCAGGTAAATAACCAGAAGTGGGATTACTGGGTCCTTCTTTGTCTCTTGTTATAGCCTTTGTTTTAAAGTCTATTTTGTCTGGTCTAAGTATGGCTACCCAAGCTTTTGTTTTGTTTTGTTTTTTTGTTTCCATTGTCGTGAAATATCTTTTTATCCCTTTATTTTCAGTATGTGTGTGTCTTTCCATCTGCTTTGAGTCTCTTGTAGGCAATATATGTACAGGTCTTGTTTTCTTATCCATTTAACCACACTGTGTCTTTTGTTTGGGGCATATAACCTATTTACATTTAAAGTAATTGTTGATAGATAGGTAGTTATTGCCATTTTGTTCATATTTTTTCTTCTTCAAGAATGAGACATTTTCATATATTACTGATCAGTGATGATGAACTCTCAGCTTTTTCTTGTCTGAGAGTTCTTTGTCCTTCAATTCCAAATGATAGCTTTGCTGGGTAGAGTAATCTTGGTTGCAAGTTCTTGCTTTTTATCACTTTGAATATTTAATTCCAAACCCTTCTGCCCTACAAAGTTTCTTTTGAGAAATCATTTGACAGTCTTTTGGGAACTCCCTTGTAGGTAACGGTTTTTCTCTTGCTGCTTTTAAGATTGTCTTTAAGCTTTGACATTTTAATTATGATGAGTCTTGGTGTTGTCCTGTTTGGATTCATCTTATATGAGACTCTCTGCACTTCCTGGGCTTGTATGTTGTGTTTCCTTTGCCAGGATAGGAAAATTTTCCATCATTATTTCATCAAATAGGATTTCAGTTTCTTGCTCTCTTTCTTTTCATTCTGATACCCCTGTGAGGTAAATATTGGTATACTTGATGTTGTCGAGAGCCCTCTTAAACTACTACCCTTTTTTGTGGAGTCTTTTCTTTTCACTGTTCTGATTGGGTGTTTTCTGCTATTTTATTTTTTCAATCACTGATTTGATCTCTGCTTCATCTAATCTACTGTTCATTCCCTCTAATGTAGCCTTCATTTCAGTTATTGTATTCTTCATTTCTGACTGGTTCTTTTTTGTTTTCTATCTCCATTTTTAGGATTCCTATCTCTTTGTTGAAGTTCTCCTGGAGATCACTCAGTGTCCTTATGACCAGTGTTTTGACCTCTGCATCTGGTAGATTGCTTGTCTCCATTTTGTTTAGTTCTTTTTCTGCAGTGTTTTTTTTTTCTTGTTCTTTCATTTGGGACATGTTTATTTGTGTCCACATTTTGGTTGCCTCCCTGTCTTTGTTTGTATGTATTATATACAACTATTATCTCTCGCAGTCTTGGTAGAGTAGCTTTATGTAGTAGGTGTCCTGTGGGGTCCAGTGGCACAGTCTCCCTTGTCACCTGAGTTGGGTGCTGCAAGTATGTCACTTGTATGGATTGTGTGTGCCATCCAGTTGTAGTTGAGCCTTGATTGCTGTTGGCATGTCACTAGGAGGGATTGACCTTCAAGTTGATTGGTTGTGAGGACTGGCGGTGACTCCAGTGGAAAAACTATTGTGCAGGGGTTGACCCTATGGAGCAGGATTCACTTTAACATGGCTCTGATGCTTGTTAAGTCTGCCCTTTGAGTATGACTTTTGAGAAGGTGGTTGGATGGGCTTTGGTGTAGTCTAAAGCTGGGCACCGGGTGTATTGATTCTGGGGTTTCTTGGGAGGGGCTCTGTTGTAGGCCAGTTTGAGCCACTGCCTATGCCCTGCCCAGGGCCACTTGATATGAGTTACAAAGTGATCTGCAGATGGTTGCCACTTGTGCTGGGCTTGGAGTTGCCTGGGAGTGGCTAAGCTGTGAACTGTGGCTGTCTGCCACTCATGCCAGGCTTGGGGCTGTCTAGCAAGGGGTATGGGGCACACCGAGGCCACATGCTGCTTTTTGAGGGTTTGTGAATCTTTGGGGGGTTTTAGGACAGTCCATAGCATAAGCCAAAATAAGCTGTTTGTGTGGGAAAGCCATTGGAAGGGGCTTGGGTGGGCTTGCAAGTTGCGGGGGAAATTGTCTCAGAGAATCACCAGAGTGGGGCAAGCAGTGTTAGCCAGGATGACCAAGACTCAGTTATGGCACCTTTTGAGCTGCTGCCCCAGCACTGGAGCTCAGAGCAAATGTGTCTATCAGCAAGTAAGTACAGACCCATTAAGAGGAATGTGTGGGATTCCAGCAGCCCTCCATCTCACTCAGCCAGTCTATGCTGGTTTTCACAGCAGAATTTATGGGAAATTCTCTCACTGGCTCTGGAACTCTGGGCTAGGGAGCCTGGTGTGGGGCTGAGACACATTCTTCCCCCCACTTCCCGAGATGAGGACCACTGCCGCTGAGCTATTCTTCCCACTTCTTAACCATCACATGTGAGTGTGGAACCAGTCCATTCCGCATCTCTGCCCCTCCTACGGTTCTCCACATGGCTTGATCTATACAAAGGCTGTCCGGAAAGTATCCCGCCATCTAATATGAAAAACAGAGTTATTTATGGCTGGATTTTTTCCAGACAGCCCTTGTATACCCTCAGTTATACGTTTTCTGTGCAGCTAGACTGCAGGTGATTCTGAATGAAGGTTTTCCTGTAGTTTTGTTGTAATTTTGACGTTATAGGAGGAGGGTGAGCACAGTCATCTTGAGTGGTTTTTGGTATGTTACCACTGTGTTCAATAGCATCAATAAGTAAGGACTGATAAAGTTATTTTCTCAAAAACAAGGGTTTTGTAATAGGGTAAAATAGCATTTAGGGAATATCATTTTCATTACACTTACAAATGGAGGCAAATTGCTCCCAATCACCTTTGACAGGGCCCTTGGAGCCATTCTTTTCCCTTCTTCCCTCTCCCTGCTTCCCTCCATGATGGCAGCACCTGGTTGTCACTGTCTGTCATCCTGGGCTGGAAGGAAGAAAGGAGAGTTAAAAGCAATCTCACTTTTTCTCCTTGTTTTTAAGAAATGATTTTCTGCAATGCTGGCAGGCATAACCCATGGCACCAGCATTTATTTAGTTTGCAGGAAATGGCTTTCTGCCCCATTTCCTTGAGATGAAAATAATGTCTTAAAGGCAAGCTGGAGGCTGGGAAAGAGATGAGAACCTGAGCTTAAAAATGCAAGGAGAGAGTTACCCAGCATTGAGTGGATTCTTCTAAAATGGGTGCGGTTTTATTCAGGTGTACCAAAGCTTAATTCAAAGCATTTGGAAGGTGTGAAGACTGAGAGTAGAGAAGGCAAATGCCAGTGGGCTGGTGGATGTGACCTTCAAGAAGGTTGCTAGAAAACTGGACCAGACTCTGCTCAAAATTAGAGTTCTTAAAATGCTTCACTCTCTGTGGCTGTGAGGGAGCCACCAGGATACTGCTTGGGGAAGGGGAGGGAGAATGGTCACATGCATACTGTGAAAGACCATCATTTGTTTGTTCCAATTGAATTCCAGTTCACAAGAATGCCAACTTCCTGGGAAGTCAGGTGGGTGGTGCATGGTTATGGAGGTCAGGGAGATTTCCACTGTGAAATGCAAATTGTGTGAAATTCAAAGATCCTTGTGCCAAGTCAAAAGCAATTTCTTTTACTGGTGGTCACCATTGACATTAATCAAACCCAAACATGTTCCTGTGGGCGAAAAAATAATTGGCCCTGACAACTGAAGTCAAATCAGACCTTTGGGAACGATCTAATTGTTCTTTAGTGAGGGCCGGACAATGGCTCCTCCTTGGCCATAGCATCAGCCCTGGCAAAGGTGGGAGGCCTCCAGTCTCTGACAGGTGGGTCCCTTCTTGCCACAGAAAACGCAAAGGACAGAGGGGTTCGGTGAGGTTGCAGCTCTCCCTGGTCATCAGCAATGCCTGCCATTCTGAGAATTCTTTGAATAAACACTGTTCAGATTCCTGCTGCAATTCCCATTCACCGTTTGTGCATTCGACTTCCTGCCACCTCGGTGGCTGGAAATTTCTCCCAGCTGCTGGTAGATGGGTGGGTCTACTAACCTTGTCCCCACCTCTGTTTTTCTGGCATCTGCTCAAGTGTTCAGGATTGCACTGGTGACAGTGATCATCATAAGAGCTCCGATTCCACCCTGGTTATTTTTGGCAATTGTGAGCAATGCATGGCCTCCACTTTTGGCTCTGTGTGATTGGGATATTAGGTAACTTCTTCCTGTGCAAGTACAGACAAAGGAGGAGAGTCTTGACCTGCAGCCATCTGTCCATCGGTGTTTTCATGTCCTTCTATTTTCCCTTCTCGAGAACCTTAGCGAACACACAGGAACCCTCTCTCTGACATAGCGCTTTGTTTCTCTAATAAGAGATGGTTCTGGAGAAGGCTGAACTCTTACTGAGTGTATATTGTTGTTTTTTTCCCCACCCAGATTGAAAATATAGATGCGTGCTTGAATTTCCTGGCAGCTAAGGGAATCAACATCCAGGGGCTGTCTGCAGAAGGTAAGTCTGCACTTGTCATTGTTAGAAACGCCCACCTGTTACTTATGGATGACATGAATACAGTTACAACAGGAGGTGCTGGTGGGCTCTTCCGGGTTTTTCCCTCTGGTTTTGAGGTAGCTCAGTGCATGTCTTGCCTTGAGGATGACAGCTTTTTGATGACTGAAAGAATCACTCCAAGAATGCACTTCCAACCATGCTGGCCATGTGTGCAAGACACGGAGGGACTCAGAGCTGCCTCTCTTCCAGAAGAGCTTCATCAAACAATGCCGATTTTATTCACCCGACTAGCCATTCGGTTAATTATCAAGCCAGGGCTTATCTGTGGGAGAGAGAACACTTAACCACAGAACATATTTAAACTGTCCAGTTCCCAGGGAGCAATGCCTAATCCTTATCTCTTACTTTTATTAGAAGAAGCAGTACTTTTCCTAGCTTGAAAAAAAAATAAATAAAAGCACTTGATTTACTCGTGAGATGCTACATTTTGACATCCTGATTAGTTTTTAATTAACTCGAATTTGGTGGCTAATTAGCTGGTGGTTTCCTATTCAATTAGGTGTTGGTCTGGAGATGGCTGGTCCGAATTCTCAGCCTCCTCAGGCAGCATCTTGCTCTGGATACATTCGCGCTCTCTCCTATTTGTAAACACAAGCAGCTGCCAGCTCAAACGCTGCCACAGGCCCCGGCATCCTCCCAAACTCATTAGGCTGCACCTGCCTCCACTTTTCCCAGAAAAGGTAAAGCAGTTTGGGCTGAGATGACACCCCCTTTCATTAGCCAGGCTGCGTTTTGAAAAGATGCCTGTGGGCATTGACTTCGGTGGTCGGGGCAGGGAGGAGGGGAGCAGCGAGGAAGGAAGCAGCCCGGCGGAGCAGGTAAGTTTGCAGGTGGGATGGGTTCCATTTGGGGCCCGTTCCTCGCCTCTGTTCTGTGATGCAGTGAAAGCTTGCTTTTCCTGGCTGTGCAGTCTCTTCCAGTGTGTGTACTGTGGGGGTTGTGGCTGCTGGGGCCTCGTGGGTGGGTCGTGTCTCTGAGTGGGACGGTTGGAATTCCCCGAGTGGGACCATGAATGAGCTGGGCCTGTCCCAGCTCAGGCGCACTCACACTGCTTCCAGGGGTCTCAGAAACACTGCGGGATGGGGCATCCTAATCCCAGCCCTGTGAGGAGAGTCCCTAGAGTGAGCCCTCCTCCATGGGCACGAGATCAGAGTAAAATGACAGGTGGCGTGCACGTTGCTGGGGCACGGGGTGATGGATTGGTGGTGGTGTGTCCTTGGATAGGCGGGGAGATGCAAATTCAGAGGAACACATTATTTCCGCTTGGGGGAGAGTTATGGTGCTGGCCTGCAGGTGGCAGGCACATACTCCCAGGTTCTGGAAGTGATTGGACCCCAGATCTGTGCCCCATTGGGCAGAGCATCAGCAGGGACTTCTACAGAGTCTTGCTCAGCAGAAAGGGCTCCATGGGATGTGGACTCTCTAGGCCGGCTTCCTCCCATGTGGCCTGGGGGCGACCCTGGCCGCTAGGCCATCTATTGACCCATTGCCCTGCTTTCTGCCACGGTTACCTCCACCCCACCTCCACCCCACTCCCATCACCACCTGCCTTATCCTCTCTCTTCCTTAAAGCATAGAGAATCTTCTCAATAAATATTTGGTGAATGAATAAGTACCAACTGCACTTTTAAGGCTTTTACATGAACTAAAGTTGGAATTTATAACAGGCTGAGTTTACAGATGAGGAAACATTGGCTTAAAGAGGCTATGAGTGACCTCTCCAAGGCTAGTATCTTGTGAGTGGGAGAGTCAGGGTTCGAACCCAGGTCTCTGTGATTTCAGAGCTCGTGTTCATGGTGTCTTTTGGGACAGCAGATAGATAAAACCTAGGCATGCCATGTACAGGTGGAAGAAACGAGAAAAGATTGGGAACTCTGGTAGCTGGACCACAGTCTCTGAAGTTGTTGTGCAGCCCAGGAAGGCATATAATGCAAACATCCACCCCACCAAGACCCTTGTCGATGTTGGGATGTGGCCTTGTGAGTCCCTGAGAGGAGCATCCTCGTAACGAGCGTGTTGAGCTATCAGTCGCTGGGTGGGTTAATGAAGTGGGTCTGTGGTATTTCTGTAACTACCCCTGACTGTCCTGTGTTGACCCCTCCATCTTTCCTGCTGGGTCAAGACTCACTTAATGATATAGTGGCCAGAATCTATAACTATTAAGTCACGCTCATCATTAGAAGAGCTTTATGCCAGTACCTATGAGTCAGTCTCACTCATTTTTATAATTCAGTCTCAAACGCCACTCAGAGCTCCTTACCCCCATGCGCCCAAGTGCAAGTGCCTTTGGAAGGTTGTGTGTGGATGAGGGCATGATAACATGACTTCATTCTCTGGCCCTGTCCTTCTTCCTGGGCCCAAATCTCCAGGACTGGAGCAGCACAGAGGATGCAGAATGTGGCTGATGGTGAAGTGGCTGTCCTCCTCTTGCGTCATTGTCCCAGGTCGCAGCCTCTCATGCCCTGCTGACCAGAAACTCACTCCCATGCTGCTCCCAGGCCTTGGCAGTCTTCTCTGAGATTTGGCCAGTTCTCCCCGCCCACTCCCAGTCAGTGGCATTCATGTCCCAAGCCCCTGACTCAGGCCCCACACTAAGGTGTCCTGGTACGTTATAGACCTCAGTCTCGTGATCCCTCCATTATCCACCATAGAACCAGCAGCAACCTGTGGGCTCCGCCGTCCACTTGCAGTAGGTAGAAGTCATCCAGCATACACTCTCTCCTCAGCCCTTTTCCTTTCATTCAGGTGGCCAGGAGGCCATGTCTCTGTTAAGCACCCTGACTTGGAGTGATTCTCCTAGCACCTCCTTGCCTTTGATGCCAAAGAGTGTGGGACCTCACCTCCTTGGTGAAGGAGGAAAGTTCCTGTCTCTGTGGTCATCAAATGTGATCACCCTCCCCCCCGCCCCATCAGTGATGTTCTGTCATCTAGATGGTCTTGCATTGAGTTTTGGGGGGAAGTGAGGGATGATGTTTGGTAGTAAGAGCGATTCTGAATGGCTACAGTCTTAGGATGACCAGCCCCAACCTCTGCACCTCCTTGAACTTATAAAGCAAGGGTACTTATAAAGCAAGAGCCTTTTGTCCTCAAATGGGCCTTAT
Organism: Lyroderma lyra; assembly: GCA_004026885.1. Lineage (NCBI taxonomy): Eukaryota > Metazoa > Chordata > Mammalia > Chiroptera > Megadermatidae > Lyroderma > Lyroderma lyra. The sequence goes on along the minus strand of PVJL010000606.1, from coordinate 71,652 downwards.
TCACAATTTCAGGATCACCGGAATCTCACTCAGCAGACTGTTAAGTTAGAGAAATAGAAACCACTTATAGAGAACTCACCATGTGTGAGTTAAGTGCCTTGCACCTTTTATATCTTATTTATTCCTCCCAGCAACCTCGTGAGGTTAGTGTTCATATTATCCCCATCATACAGATGAGGGAACTAAGGCCAAAAGAGGTTGAGTTGCACCTGGGAAAAAGAAGGCCCACAAGGTCTGCCGTGGCTGCTCACGTCTGCTGACTCGAAAGGCCTGGTGTCTTCTACTCCTGCTGCCCACATGCTAACCGCCTGCCTAAGTACTAGAAAAGCATTAGTGTTTAAAGAAATAATGTAGTCTTAATGCTTTTTGTTTTCCTTTTGAAGACTCTTGAGTGCCCTAAGGCTCCTCCTCTGATGAAAAACAAAACAAAACAGAAAACACCAGGGGTTGGAAAACCCCATAGGTAGAGCTCCACCCTTTCCCAGTGACTAAAACTGGTTTCGGACCCAGGAAGGTGTATGCACCTGTCCTTGAAGCATCTCAGCAGCTCAGGTCCTGCCCCGACCTGCCTGTTAGAGAGCCACAGAGAGCCTTTGTTCCAGGGCACAGGCAGCAGGTGCCTGCGGGCAGAGCAACAGGCCCAGGAGAACCTTTGGAGATGCTGCTGGTTCGGGGCACTTCCCCGGGACTAGCCCTCTTTGTCCCCTCAGTGTCCCCAAAGGTTGGGAACCCATTCATTTGCTCTTAGACTCTTGCCAGAGTCCTCTGAGTTTGGATCTCACCCTGCCCTGGGTGATTTTCAAGATCCCCTCCACCCCGCCCTGACACACATGCCACCTGTCATGACCATCTGTAACCCTGCCCCCGTGAGGAAGGATGGCCCTTATCCCTGGGAGTTTTGAGAACACCTGGGGTTTGTGCCACCTGGCCCTGAGCCCATCTTCCTGTACTAGAGAAGCAGGAGTCCGGAGGTGCAGCAGGCAGGCGTACCTAGCTAGTTCATCAGATGCTTGCTGGGCACATCCTGTATGCTAGGCATAGTGCTAGGCACTGGGCTGCACACAGAGTCCAGTCGGTCATACAAAGTTAGTCTTAATTCTCACTCATGAGAGAGCTTTGCTCATAGTTTGTCCATGATCCAGTGCTGCCCAGAGAAAGGCAGCAATCAGCTATGCCTGGGGCAGTCAGGGCAGCTGCACAGAGGCAGTGGTGGTCCCCTGGGTTTTACAGGAGGTGTAGGCATTCACCAGCCAGAAAAGGAAGGTGCGGGGCAGTCCAGACGGAAGGTGGGGCATAGGTCATATGGTGGGAGCAAAGGACTTGCTCTTCATCAGCTTTGCAGATTGGAGAAACAGAGACAGGAAGATGCTTTCAGCCGCCTCTGGGAAGGAGTGTGTGCTTTAAAAGTGAAATCAGTTGCTGACTTGATGAGCTCAGACCTGATTTTGCTGCTCTGATGTCCAGAACTGAGATGCTGAGCATGTTTTTCCTTTCATCCTGAGCCAGAAAGCAGGAGGCCTTCTGGATGTTTAGAGTAAAAGCAGCAGGTGACCATTTCTATTTCCTCCTGCCCATGTCACCTGAGTGTGGCAGTGCATGTGGGGCCCTTTCTACATCTCACCAGAAGGCTCTGCTCCCACCCCCCTCCACCCTTCCCCTTGACAGCCTTGATGAACACAGAAGGGCTGCAGGAGCAGGGTGGGAGGTTATGTGGTGAATGTAGGTCGCGTAGAAGGCCCGTCTGGGAGAGCAATGCCACAGAATCCACAGTCCTGAATCAGCAGGGCGAGCCACCGTGGCTTAAGGCGGTTGAACGGGAATCTGCCGTCCGAGGCAGCCCTGCCTTGGGCTCCAAATTCCTTCTTCCCTACAAAGCAGATTCTTTGTATTAGAGTATTCTCTGCCTTTGGAAACCAGGCCTGAGGTTTCTCTTCAGTAATATTGAAAGAAAATAACTCTCCTATTTATTCTACCCTGGTGCCTAACACCTCCCCTCCCGCGCCTATGCAGATCAGCACTAGCCATTGGGAACAAAGAGATCAGTCAGAACCCAGAGGGATTAAGAGTGAACACAGTGTAGAAGCGACTGGAAACCGGAATGCGGTTTGCTCTTCCGTGGGCATGGGGGCAGCAGACACAGAAGGGGCAGGAGAGCAGGGTTCCCGGGCTGGATTAGACACCAGCTAGCAGTGTCTCCTTGGACAGGGCAGTTCTCTCTAGGCCTACATGTTTTTCCTTCTCTTCACACCAAGAGCGGAAGGAGAGTTGGTGAGATACAAAAGGATGCTTTTTCCACAGCCCTGGGAAATGTCGTGGGGGAAACATTTCTGTGGGCTGGCAACACAACGTTCCGTTTTTAGACTGCCCATGGACCCAGCTCACCAGGCCTCACGGAGTGACACTTAGAAATATGGAAAGAACACGGTTCTCGCTGGTTTGGATACTGTCTGTTATAGACCACCCATAGCATAAACTGTGTGGCTCTCAACCCCAAACAGAGCATTCACCACTCCTAGGCGTTGTGTTCTGAAAGGAAAATTAAACAGTCCACATGTTCACCAACTGGCGAGTGGATCAACACAATGTGCTATATCCATGAAACGGGATAATCCTCAGCGATGTCAAGGAAGAGATGAGAGAAAAATTAGGGTAAGTGAAAAAGATGACACCAGAGGCAAGAGACTATGTCCTGTGTGATTCCATTTACAAGAAATGCCCAGAATAGGCAAGTCTGTAGAGACAGAGATCAGATTAGAGGTTGGGTGATGGTTTGGGAATTGGCTGTGGAGTTAGGACTCTTCCTAACTAACTCTACTAAAATCATCGTACACTTACTTTTCTGGATGGGACTTATACCTCAATAAAGCTGTTAAAAAAAGTCCCAGGAGGTCACCGATGAGTTTTCTCAGATAAGAGAATATCCATGCTTCATTTCCTTTTTGACACCTGTGACTGGCATAGCGGAGGTGCGCAGGGGCAGCAGGTATCTTCTCAGGCTCCCTCTCAGGGAAGAGCCCTGAGGTCGGTTCTGAAGAGGTAGCAGGTGGAGGGACTATACTCAGAATTTCTGAACCCAGAAAGGGAAGTACTGGGCCAGGCAGTGATCTAGGCGCTTTGCACTCATTTTCTCATTGAATCTTTGCTTAATTCTTGTAACGATCCAATGGACTTTTCCCAATTTTAAAGACCAAAACTGAGGCTCAGAGAAGGTAAGGTGCATCTTGTGATACTCAAAGTCTAGAAGTAAGGGACTATAGAGATGCAAGCCCAGGTCTTTCTGGCTCCAAAAATTCCTGATCTTTATTATAAAAACAATGTTGCCTCCTAAGAGGGAAAGAGTGTTTATAGGAGCACTGTGCTCTTTGACAATTAGAAGATGTTTTAGGGGTTAATGCAGCAAACTGTTATGAACAATCGATGAGGTAATGGCCACAGCAGGTAGAGAATGTGGAAAGCTGCCTCCTTGTCAACGCTGAGTTGGGCTCTTGGGTTATGGGAGTGCTGCCATGGACATGCCAACTTTTGCCATGGACAAACTCTGAGTCCTGGATATGCTGATTGGTTGGTTCCTCCTGTCTTTGTTTCTCTTGCATGGTTTAAAAATATGGAATGTTTTACTCATTCCATAATGAAAGAATACTGGTAGAAGAAGAACAAAGAATACTTACATGACTACTAGCTAGCTTAATAAAACATTATCGAGTGTGCTGTTCAGCCCACGATGCGTGATGAGTATACAAGAAAGCCAAGTTACAGTGTTAGGAGACCAGGCTTTGAGCCAGAAAAACCTAGATTCACATCCCGGCTCCAGCATTTATTACCTTGGGAGGGTATAAAACCTTTCTGAGCTTTGGCTTCCCTGTAAGTAAGCGAGGGATAATAATGCTCACTTCCCAGTTTGTAGGGATGAAATGAGATCGTGCGTATAGGGAGCTTAACCTGGTGCATACTAAACCGTAGCAGCTCTCATTATTTTAAATAAGTTGTATATAACCTGACGATTATAAAAGGCACTAAAAATCTTACATAGATTTCATCTATCTCCATCATTAGCTTCTTCAAGTGCAGTGATTCCCAACCTTTTTTCACTTATGTATTCCTTTTATATATTCCATTTCTATAAATCGTACCCCTCGTTTTTAAAACAGACGTTTTTAAATACACTTTTGTTTCGTGCCTATATTAATATAAATTAGTGGAATGAGGTAATAAGAAGTTAGGAAAGAAAAATTACTACACTAAAAGTACAAACCACAGATTTAATTTTACAATATCCATAACAGTTAAATATTGATAATGATGATCAAGTATTTAACAAACTTAATTTATTGTTAATAATAATATTTATTTGGGTTATCTGAAGTCTGTAATAATTGTCATGCAGATCACTAGCCAACTGAAACATTGTTAGTGAGATCGTTGAACTTGCTTTGATGCACTTAGTTTCTTGAAATCAGGCTCAAAAGATACAAGATACAGTCTTATATCTGGACTTGCATGTACTTATTTTTTATTAAGGTGTAAGAAGAAAAATCTCTCTCTCACTTTACTTGTTCTTTGCTATTACTGATTATTTGTTGTGTACCCCTGAACAGCCCAGCACGTACCCCAGGGGGTATGCATGCCGGCCCTTGGGAACCAATGTTAGTGAATTCAATTTGGGGAAATTGTTTTCCCAAGTTCCTTAATAGGTTCTAACCTGCGTGCCAGCTCTTGATTGTCTCATCTTGGTTCTGCACAGAACTATGGTCACTGTCCAGCTGGGTGATCACTGTATGTCACTTCACCCTCTTTTTTTCTATGAGTGTAAGCCTACTGAGGCATCCTGTCCAAGCCTATACTCTGATCCTGATGTGCTCATAAGAACATTTAGGAATAGAAGCAGAAACAACCACCAGTGTGGGCTTCTCTTTTGATTTTGTGAGAATAAGGAAGGAAGCAGAGCCAAAGGGTTAAAGCTGAACTGTCCAAAGAAACTGGGGGGCTTGGCCCCTTCCTTGGAATTTTCTCTGCCCCCTGCCCTGCACACAGTGGTTTATAAGCATTCTGATTTGTCCAGCTCAGACCTGGCTTACACCTGTCATCCTAGTGTAATTAAACGCCTCCCCTGCCTTTACTTTAAAAAATATTGTGGTTTTATGATAAATTATCAGGTCACCATAGTAAAAATCCTCACTTTTAGGACATGGAGCTGGAGTTATGTGGGATCTCATACAGGATACTGGGCTACAGTCGTCACATAGTAACCAAAACCAGTGAAGGACTGTTTGCATTGTGCTTTCACATACATGCTCTCATTTGATCTGCAAAACAACCTTGTGTGATGAGGCAAGCTGTGTCAATATTGCTACTGAGGCCCAAAGAGATTAAGTAACTTGGTCAAGGTTGCACAGCTAGGAAGTGGTAGAGGACAGACTGGAACTCATGGCTCAGGTTTTCCGAAGTGGGTCACTTTTGTCCCACTCTCAGAGCCTGCCAGCCCCCAAAGGAGAGAGTGGAGGCTGGATTCTAGTGGTTTGTTTTGTCAGTTTCTTCAGAACTTGGACATGGGGATGTTCCCTAGGAAGTAACTCAGCCTGGCCTAATCAGGAGCTCACACCCAGGGCACTGGCAGGCTCACGGGGAATGAGACCTGAGTCTGCAAGGACCCAGTCCCCTACCTGCTACCCCTCAGCTGGTCCTTGGAGGAAACCCTTGTTCTTCTGTCAGCAGCCTCTCTTCCCCAGCCTGGGGCTAACCTGGAGGTGTGCATTGCCTACACAGGTGAGCCTTCCCTTCCTCTGACCCCACACCCTTAGCTAAGGGTCTTAGCAAAGCAGAGGGATCCCCCAAGCTTCCTCCTTCTGTGTCCCTCATGCTGGGTGACCTTATTTCTTCACCCGCAGCATCAGACCCTGTCCATCAGCATCTGGAGTTTAAAAGAACTACATACCTGAAGAGGTTTTCCAAGGAGAAGCCTCTCTGCCTGTGAATCAATATTTTATTCCTTCTCCGTGGCTCTTTACGTGTGCCTTGAGACAATCGTATTTTAATGTCTGGAAAATTCCATCTGGAATAAAAGTGTTCTGATCTCCACTCTGCTCTAGTTCATGTAATATAGGAGATTCTTTATGGAAGCAAGTCCTATAGCCTATCCCCACACCCATCCCAAATTAATAAAATTATGTATTCAGCCAAAAAGAGAGACACAGAGCCTTGCACCCGAGGGAAGGGGGGTTGGGTGCAGCAGTGCAGGCACTTGGCATACCCCAGGTGGCCTGAAGCATAGAGCTAGAGCCCCGGGAAGAGCAGTGAGTTTCCCTGGTGCTGGGGCTCTCCTCTGTCCCCGGATCATTTGCTCTGCCCCCAGAACAAGCACAGTCTTGTTCCTACTCTTACCTTTTTGGTTGCATCTTTACTGAGAATTTCCTCCTGGCACTTAGCAGACATCTAGTCGCAACTTGCCTCGTGTATCTGCTCTAATCCCAGTGGGGAGAATCAGCTCATTTCTTTGCGTTGTAGGCCTGATTTTAATGGACTGTGATGCCAATTACATAAGTGCTCAGGAAATCTGTCACATCCTGGAGGCATTCAACTCCTGTGAGGGCCGAAGCGGCCAGAAAGGACTCCTCCTCTAACCGGACTGTCTTTACTGTCTTGCAGAAATCAGGAATGGAAACCTCAAGGCCATTCTAGGCCTCTTCTTCAGTCTCTCCCGGTACAAGCAGCAGCAGCAGCAGCCCCAGAAGCAGCACCTCTCTTCGCCGCTGCCGCCTGCCGTGTCCCAGGCGGCGGGGGCCCCTTTCCAGTGCCAGGCTGGCACTCCTCAGCAACAGGTGCCAGCCACTCCCCAGGCCCCGTGCCAGCCTCACCAGCCAGCACCACACCAGCCGTCCAAAGCACAAGCTGAAATGCAGTCCAGGTGGGGGCTCCTCGCCAACTGATAACTCTGTGTTCTGTGGGGGGTCCTCCTCCACACTGGCCAACTTCTAGCCTAGACCGCACATGTTTTTCATTCGAGCACCTTAGTGTTGAGAACTACTGGTAGTTAGTGAGGGGTCAGCATGACCTTGAAACGGAGGCCTCCTCCTGTGCCCGGTGCTGATGCGTGCTTTGATGGCAGAACCCCCAGCAGCCAAAGCTGGTGAGCTGTTCCTGCCTGAACCCTGGCCATGTGCAGGAAACAGCCCTAAAATAGAACCCAAACTTCTTTTGCATGTTTGCCTACAAGCTAGGTGTTCAACGTTGTGCGTGGGGGTAATTTCATTTATTGGAGGCACGTCGTTCTCCAGCAGATATCTCTGCTTTGCCGAAGAGAAATGTCGAGAACAACCAAGTAAGACGACGGGTGGTCTTTAGCCGCTTCCCCTGCGAGGGCCGGCATCCCCTGATGGGAGCAGGTGCCATTAAACGTGACCAGGTTTTGTTGACCTGAGAGTAGTGGTACCATGGTAGCTATGGTCCTCTGCTTTGCAAGACTGGGTCCTGACTTTTGTCGGTGCTTGCCCGTGGCACTCCCCGCAGAATGCTGTACAAGCAGAGTGCAGGACTTGTTACCTTCTCCTGGGTTACACCAAAAGTAGTGGGACTCCTAGACAACCCTGCAGAAGATCACCTGGTTAAAGCATGGCTTAGAGTGAAGTTCTAGAGCAGAGTCCCCAATAATTGTTTTTTAAGCTGTAAACCTTTAGCTAGCAAGCCTCAGTGTCACCGATGAAATTGATGGCTTGGTTTCACTTAATATATGCTAAAGGATGACGGCCTTTTCCTTCTAGTTCCCCAAAGCACCAGCATTAATAGTCACTGGGCTTCTCGCACACCTTCACACCCTGAGTAGCCCACGTCCTTGGACAGAGCACAGAGCCGCTCCCACCAAGCAGGTGCCTTGCAGACGGTCGTTTTCCTTTCCCGTGAGAAGTGCTCTTTCCCAATTGTGGAGCTGTTCAAACCAGCAGTGATGGATGTGATGCAAATCAGATCCTCTAATGAATTATCTAATTGTATCCAATTCACATTATGGAAATGTGTGGGCTAGCAGAGGTGCCCGGACTAGCAACAAGGAATAGACAGCCAGGCAGCCAGCCTCTGCACTCCTGCCCGGAGGGACCACCGGAGTGGGAGCCATCTCCTGCTCAGAGGTCCCCCCGACAGACCCGGATGGCTGAGTGATCGGGACGTTGTCCCGCACACTGAGTCTGCAGTGCTTATTCCCCAGATGGTATTGCCAGGGGAAGGGTCCTGTGGGGGCGGTGGGAACTGGGAAATGATCTGGGTTAAATTGTTACAGCTGTTACTGAAGTTCTTCTCAGATCCCCGAATCTGCCAGTTCCCATTCGTTGATATAGTTAGTGCTTGAATGCCTTCTGTTTTAGGCACGGGGGTAGGGCATGGGGTCAAGAGTGGTTGAGATAACCAGGGTTACTCTCTGCATTCTACTGGAATCGGAAGAGGAATGTCAGATGGTGGTGGTGTAGGACGGTGGGATTCAGAAGGGTCGGGTCGATCATTAGCTTGGGTCGATAGGAAGGTCTGTCTGAGGGCCTGACACCGAGTGGACATTTGGATGACAGAGAGTGAGCTGTGCAGTGCGTCCGGCAGAAGGGGCAGCTGGTACCAAGGTCCTGTGACAAGCTGGGCCAGCCAGAGGAGTGGACGAGAGGCTGGTGCAACGGGCCCAGTGGGCAAGCAAAGGTGGGAGGCGAAAAGGTAGCCTGGAAGCAGAGAGGGCTGCCACCACTTACACGGAGGCCGGCATGCCAGGTGGCCCCTGGCGCTGAGCAGCACTGTGCTCCAGAGACCGGGTCACAGAGGGCTGGCTAAACTGGGTGGAGCCTTTGCATCTCATTCTATGAGTGGCAGGAAGCCATTGGAGAGTCTCGAGCAGGAGAGAGATTTGATTCGATTTGCAGTGAAACAAAAAAGTCGCCTCCACTTCTTTCTGGAGGAACAAGAGCAGGGGAAGGAGCCCACGTTGGGGGCTCCGGAGATCCTCTGGGTGACAATGGCTGGGATCGCAGTGGTGGAGCAGACACAGATGACCCAGCTGAGGAGGGTGAGCCAACAGGACTGCAGGTAGATGGACTTCCTGGAGTGAGGGAGCGAGGGAGAGAGGAATCAGAGAAAGCCGAGATTTCTGGCTTGAGCAGTTAGGTAAATGGTGGTGTCTCAGACGGGGCGCTGGGGAGAGGAGCACAGCTGCACTGTGGGCCTTCAGAAGAGGCGCATAGAGAGCGTTTCTCAAACGTGGCCAGAGCATCTCACTGCCTAGGGTTCCAAGGAACACGTGTTAAGAAACACGGGGCTTGTGTCGCCAAAAGATGCCAGCCTGAGGCGTTGAGTTCCATGGCCGGCGTTTGTTTTCTTAAAAGAACCAGAGGTTCCGATCAGGACACCCGTCTCCCAGTAAGAAAACACATCCTACTACTGACAAATTCATTATCTAAAGAAGGGCCAAACTCACGTAAGTCAGGCTTTTATGTTCATTTATTCAGTTTCCTGCCCTCATGGCCCCTGACCCTGCAGCATGCTGACACAGACCGGTCCTCGGAGTTGCTCTATGTTCTCACTCGTCCTTGACCTTCCCCCATTTGGGTTTCTTCCGCAGATGACTGGTTTCGTCCATTGCATACTGATATTTTCTCATTTTACTTCCCAGGGGTAATCTTATTTTCAAGTCCTAGGCCCGTGAGAGCCCCTGCTAGCCGCAGGCTGTGCATTTAAGCAGAGTAAAGTTGCCTCACCGGCTCAGTTCCGTGGTGTTACTATCCCCAGATTCTGACTTGGATAACCAAAGTCCCAAGGGTAATGGTTTGGACCCTTGATCATCAGTGTCAAATGTCAATGCAAGCCCCAAATGCCAGGTTTGTTTTGGTCCTCTGTTGAAACTCTGCCAGGTATGAGCATGCCTACATACTGTACCTCTTGGGACAGCAAATGCTAAAACTTGGCGACTTTCCCACGGTGTTTGTGAGAAAAGGCACGGTGTTTGTGGATGCCGGCCAAGGACATTGGAGACATTGGTACAAAGCAAGCAGAGCAGCTCTCACACGAAGGCCAAAAGGAGACTCACCTTTACCTCTTCCTTCAGCCCTTCTCATTAATTGACATGATGGCTGAGAATTTGATCCACATTTCGCCTCCTGCACTTGCTTAGCAGTCTGGAGTCCAGGACAGGAGTGTAGTCTCCAAGACTTGCTTCCCTGTCCATCTGTGTCTACATCATGTATTATCACTATTCAGAATTACTTTTCTCTGTTCTCTTGTGTCTCTTTGTGCCCTTCTTAAGTAGTGACACCAACGTTGTATTTCTCATCTCAGATCCTTATTTGAACGTGGTATAGGACACAGGATTCAAGAATGTAAATATTTCCATCTTTCATAAGGCGGTAAATAAGTTTAACGGACAAACATCTATACCCTTGTTGTAGTCAACTTGGTGGGACATTCAGGGTGTGCATCCGAAAAGCACCTTGATAGAACGAGCATGTGAAAGCCTCTAAATACTTTAGAAAGGTGTACAGGCTGTGTACTTAGCAGAGACCCCTTGCTTCAGATCTAATTATGGGAAGAAGGCCATATTGGGACTGGTAACAGACACGATATTTGGTGTTTAAAAAACAAAAATAAAACAAACAAAGAAGCTCATACGTTTTTAGGTAACCTTGAGAGCACTTTCTTTGCACTGGAAATTTATCAAATCACAAAGGTTAGACCTGGAAAGAAGGCCACACGCTGTGGGGAAATGGGGCACAGGGGGAGCCAGGAGCGCTCCCCTGGTCGTAAGACTTCTTGTTTACTTGTGTGTCTGATGTATCTTCTCTCCCCTCACTCACCTCCTCCACTTTTTTCTTTCTCGTCATGCAGTGCGTCACCCAAGGACTCATCTCAAAGCAAAATCATCCGCTTCACTCTGGGTCAGAAAAAGATCTCTAGGTTAGCGTCTCTCTGTGTCCTGCGAAGCATGGTTTCTACCCCGCCCGTTGTTCCCCTGTGTTCTGGCTGCATTTCCTTTTTGGTCCCTTTCCCCATTTCATGTTTGCAGTTTGAGAAAGCTAAGCACGCTTTGGCCCATGACCCAGTGTAGTAGAGTATTGCGAATGGCCGTGAGGTTGTGTGTGTGTGTGTGTGTGTGTGTGTGTGTGTGTGAGGGGGATGGGGGATGGAGGGAGGGGTGGGCAGAGTGTAACAAGGCTGAGGTACACATAATGTTTCTGCATTTCATTGGTTTTGGCTTTGATCGCTTGGTCATCAGAGTCCTTTCTGAGTTAGGGAGAGGTGAGTGTCTGTGTGGTATTTGTAGTGGTTTTATGATGAGTTGGGCTCCCTGCTCTGTCCTGACCCTGATCCCACCTCACCTGCATCTCATTTCTGTGTGTTGTGCTTTTTGTTTTTAAAATTACTAATGTGGGATTGATTTGTCCTTGAATTACAAAGACCTGAAGCATGAATCCAAGAGGAGACAAAGCAATAAGACAGCTGTCTCATTTTTGTTTCTGGATGTTCCTGGTGAGACCACCTCAGTTTCCTGAAATAAATATTAAGCTTGCTCACTAAATAGTTCTTAACTTCAAGTTTGGCATCCGCTGCATCCTATGAAGACCCATTCCAGAATATGAGAAATGCCAGTTACTTCATTGTATCTACTGTATTTTAATGGTATCCACAGCTAACATTCCTTGAACACTTATTATGCACCGATTTGAATGCATTGTCTTCTTTAATTCTCACATCTTCTTGCAATAGATCATGTTATTATCCCCATTTTATAGTGAGGAAACTAAAATTCAGGAAGTTTGGTAAGTTACTCAGTATCACACAAGTGGAAAAACCAGGGTTTGAGCCCACATGATTGAACCAGTACCCTCACTTGACCCCGTTGGTACACGTCTGCCCTCCTCCTTACAGAATTCTGGTATTTATGTAGTTTGGGGACTGCTTTTAAAAATTTCAGGTTTCAGCCATTACTCCTAGCCTTTTGCTTCACATTGCCCCTGTAGCATCCCAATAAATAGAATTGCCTCCTCGTTATGACTATGACTTATGTTTCATTGAATCACACAGCTAGAGATACGGACACTTTATTTCTATCTGTTTCCATGTGACAAATACACTGAGTGTCTGTGTGCCATCTCTACTCTGTTGGGCTCTAGGTGCCTTTTCTAAAGAGTTTACTTTTCTAAAATGCTTGCACATGGGAAGACCCAACTCAGGCTCTGCCTGGCAGTGGGGTGGGAGTCGGGGAGAAGCCACAGGGCAGCTGCTTTTCTGTAGAACAAGTCAGCTTGTTCCCCAGACTGGGTTCTGGGGGTCAGGAGGGAGCCTGCATTCATCACTGCTTCTCATAGCCATGTGTCTTAGTTTAGCCTGCTCTAACAAGCCACCATAGACGAGGTGACTTAACACAGATTTATTTCTCATAGTTCTGGAAGCTGGGAAGTCCGAGTTCAGGGTGCTGGTACAGTCAGGTGTGCAGATGGCTGTCTTCTTGCTGTGGCCTCATATGAGGGCACATGAGAGCAGAGAGAGGAAGCAAGCCCTGTCTCCTCTCTTCTTGCAAGGCACTAATGCCATCACGAGGGCTCCACCTTCATGACCTAATGACCTCCCAGAGGCCCCATCTCCAGACACCATCACATTGAGGATTAGGGTTACAATATCTGAATCAGGGTCAGTGGGGGAGGGACACAAATATGCAGTCCATAGCACCAGGCTAGTGACTGCTTTCCCTAACAACACAGGGCTCAGGTCAGAACAGGCACCATTGCCCTGGCAAGCTGGGTCCCCGTTTTTCTGAGAGTCTTGCACATGTCCACTCACAGAAAAGGAAGGGAGAGGGGTGGGTGAGCGAGGAGGAAACATGAACTCTGGTGTTGTGTGCACGGTGTGCCTGTTTCTGGGAGATAAAACAAGAACTCACTGGGAAAATACCTCATTGGGAGCACGTGGCCCTCCCATAAGTGGTTTGCGACTAGTCCCAGACAATGGCAGGAGGCAGTGGTGGGGACGCAATGGGAAGAGAAGATGAGATCATGGATGAGGCCTTGTCTGCCCTTGCCCCAAGGGTCTGCTGGGCACTGAGCTTTCAAGGTGACCTAAAGTAGGGTCTGGTCATATTCCTCACCTGGAGTTTCTTTTGGATTCATTTGGTCTCTGATGAGGCCCATAATGGGATGTCTTTTGTTTCACTATTTGCCTTACACTCCCCCTTGCCTTCACTTTTGCTCCACACCCCTTCCCCCAGCCTGGAGTACAAACCTGATGAGCACGTCAGCTGGTCAGGCACCACCAAGTGCAGCAGTAAGTTTGCTTTGCCAAAACAAAAAGCCCTACTCCTGCTGAGCTCTGGAAGTAACGCTCTCACCTTCAAGTTCAAACACTGACCCTCACCTTCAAGTTCAAACCCCTTGACAGGCACCAGGGATACTGAGCAGGGTAGAAAGCACAGGGGAGAAGGATTTCCATGAATTTCTGTCTTTGCCTACTATTACTGTCCTCCGGCATTCCTAGAGAGCCCCAGGTATTTGGGTTCATTCTGTCTGCAGGAGGCAGAGAAGCAAAGTGGCCTGGAGTACAGCTCTGCATTTAAACCTAGTGAAAGGTCATCTTTACCACTTACTGAGTTACCTGGTCAAATTATTTAATCTTTGTGAGCCTGTGTTTTCCTTATTGGTAAAATGGAGTCTTTCTGTCTCATAGCACGACGTGGATTAAATAAAGTCATGTCCAATCCTTTACGGCCTGGCATGTAATCAGTGCACCATGGCTAGCAGGGGTCGGTGTTAGGAGTTGATCTGGGCCACTTCTAGCATGTCCCTCGGAGTTGATCTTTACATGGGCCATCTTGTTGAGAGGCACCAGTGGGGCTGGTGGCTTGGTCCTCTTGGTCCAGCTGCTGAAAAGCAGATGCCGTGGAGATGAGAGATTTGGCATTTAATCATCTTGTCTAGCCAAAAACCATCTCTGATTCTGACCCCCGCCCCCTGCGGGCCTGAGCATGTGCACACAAGCTGCCATCCTCACGGGGAGGGCCATCGTCTTCTCCCAGCCTTTGAAGTGGTTTTGGGGGAAGAACAGCTTTCTTCCCCGCAGCACAGACAGCGCGTGGAGCCGGGCGGCGCTTGTGGGGGATGTGCCGGGAACCACACGGTGGGGCCCCGCCTGCTGGCACCGGCACATGTTGGAGAAATGGACCGTGGCTCCGAAAGCAGCGGGGTTTTTCCCCCTTCTGCCTCTTCGTTCCACCATGTCCCTTAAACTTAACTTTTTAAGAAAGCAACATGTGGATGTTTCAAAGAGCCCATCTGTGTCCTCTGTCATTTTGTTACTGTGTTTGGACATGGGATGATCTTCCAGGGGAGCTGTTGGAACCTTCTGGGGGCCATAAGTGACACGGGGTGTAAATGACACTGGGGTGACTTGCCATGCTCCCCACTGGCTGCTTTTCTTTGGTGAGGCAGGCACCCCGGGCAGCATCTGCTGCGGTGTCTGCAGCTATTCCACGTGAGCAAGACCCAGCTCTTCAGCAAAGAGGAGCTCTAATGTAGCCACAGCAGCTGCTTCCAGGCTGGGGTTGACAGAAGTCCTCCTGACACACAGGGATGTTAATAATAATGAACTTCAAAACGTTCGCCAGAGGCCTAAGGTCAGTGTCACTGTAACTAGAAGATACTCTGCATTTCCTCTCCAGCTCGGCTCTCAGCCGCTCCAATTAACGCCTCATTGCTGGAGGGCAGGACAAAGTCCAAGATTCATGCTGACATCCAGGGTCCTCCCTCCTCTGGCCCTGCCTGCCGCTCCCTCCTCGTTTCCTCCCAGCCTGTCCCCCAGGCCTCAGCACACTGCCCCCGTTTCCTTCCTCTGCACTTCTCTACAGACTTCCCTCTGCATGACACCTCCTCTGCTCACCATGACACCCTGACCTTCTTGCCCTCTACACACGTTCCCATTCCACATCTCACTCTGGAGCCACTTTTACTTGGAACCTTCCCTGACCGTACCCCCAACCTCCAAGGTTACCATTTTCCTTGCATATTCTTTTATCAATGTGCATATAATTAGATGTCAGCCGGGGCCGTTTATTGCTTTAATATCTGGATAGAATTGAACTAGAATTCTGCCTTAGTCTGTTTAGGCTGCTGTAACAAAACACACAGATCGAGTGGCTTATAAACAACAGAAATGTATCATTCGTGGTTCTGGGCCAGGAACAATACCTGCAAGTCCAAAATACTCTGCTTCTGATGAAATTCCTTTCCATCAGCGAGTTGCACCTGCTGACTTCTCACTGTGTCTCATGTGGTGCAAGGGGCAAGCTAGCTCTCTGGGTCTTCTGTAAGGACATTAATGTCATTCATGAGGGCTCCACCGAGTGACATAATCACCTCCCAAAGGCCCTCGTCTTCTAATACTATTACATTGGTCATTAGGTTTCAACATATGAATTTTGAGATAATGCAGATATTCAGAGCATAGCAAACCCCTTCAATTTGTAGAAAGTCCAGTGACCCACCTGTGATCTCTCAGGTATCTTAGGTTCTCACTGTCACCTTCGGCTTTAAAATCCTACATTTGCAGTCCTGTACTTGTAATTCAGCCTGAATTAATTCAGCTTGTGAATTGACTCACCATCTCAGAAAATATTTTGGTTCCCTCTCAAGTGGATCCAAGCTAAGCCTTTTCCTTACTTCCTGTCCACCACACTCCATTCATAGCCTTTATATGTAAGGTGGACTTGCTGAAAATTTCAGTGGGATTGAGGAGGCTTACTTTGGAGCAAGCAGCTGTCCAAACCCATTCACAGCAAAACCCAAGTTTTTAAAGCACATTGTTGACATAGATTCCCTCGAAAGCTTGGAGGAAATTACTTAGTTTCCATCAAGTTTTCCCATTTGGTCAAGTTCAGGGTACTGCCCTGACTGGGATATAATGGTGATGGGGGTAGAGGGTAACATGAGTGGACTTGAGCTTTGGTGGGTTTTGATGACTAAATATGTATGTGTCCACCATCTTTTATTTGCCATGTCAGCTGCCCTAAAGGCCTTCAAGAACTCCTCCTCCATGTCCCAGGAAACTTGGCACAATTCTACAGCTGTTTGAAGGCTATGCTGCTCCCATAAAAGGATCGCCTCTGGGTCCGGATGCAATGAAGAGAATCTGACTGACTACCCATGAGCTATCTTAGTTAATCCAGACCAAGAATGTTTCATCCTGGGGAGTGGGGCCCACAGATGGCTCAGAGGAACCCCAAATATAAGGTCTTAATCAGTCAGAGACTTGGATGCAGCAGTCTGTCCTGGGATGTTCTGTAAGGAGGTGATAAGTCCTGTCTGTCTGCCAAAGCCTCTCTTGTCTCTTTGAAAAGGTTGATCCCAGACTCTTGTATGACTTTTGTCCAGCTCTCTTCTGGTACTTTAACCTAAATCCATCTATTTCCTTCCCTGTTTGATTCTTCTTTGTACCACAGCACATCTGCTTTATGACAATGCCAGTTCCATTACGAATCTGTTCAGCAGAAAGAATGAGAGGAGAAACTCACATGCAGTGAGCACTTACAACAAGCCAGAATTAATTCCTATTTCAAGTTTACAGCTATCCCATTGGGTAACTTATTCCAAATTTACAGACACAGAACATGAATTTTATAAGAGTGGTCCAATGTCATGTGTATGGAAAAAATCCCTTATTCTGTCTGTTATACCACACTGACTCACAGAGGACCAAACTTCCTACCTAATTCAAGGCTGTACCCATCCGTTCACAGCTTTGATTTCTTGCCTCTGTAAAGGCCCTGAGCTGCCGTGAAAAATCTGTGGTTCAGCCCTAGGTCAGGGCAGTGGAGGCTCCCCAGCAACTCTGAAAGGAATGCCTCTCTTCCCTCCTCCTTGCTCTCTTGTTTCCCCGCTCTTTGCAGATTCCCCACTGAAGCAGAATGCCATGACCCTGTTTACCCTGCACCTCTTAATTCCACTGCTATGACATCATCTTAGAACAAGTTCATCATTCTTTTCTCGGTCTATCTGGGCATAGACTCCCACAGAGTCCAGCCTGCAGGTGCTCCACGCCTGCACCTGCAGAAGCTCTCCCATTGGCTGTGAGTCCTCAGATACTTGAATACTGTTAGCACCGGAAGCAGAACCAAGATGCCATTGTTGGAGCTCCTTGATCAGTTGTGGTGGACACATGTGATCTGCAAACACAGGCACTGGCATGCTGCTCTTGCACCCCACTCTTTGCCTGTCTTTATCGGGTAAATTAACGGGATCACATCCCCCTAGAACCGTGGGAAGTGATGCCTTGTGGGGAGAAGAGCTCAACCCTTCCGTCTCTCCTCACTCCCAGTCAGGGAGCTGGGCCAGCTGCTTCTTAGCTGTACAAATTTACAATCCTCTCACACCAGCTCATGTTCTGTGTTTACTCTACAACCATCTTTCTTGCTTGGCCAACAAGAAAAGGTTTAAAGTGACTGCCTGCTTCTATCTAAAATGCTTCCAGACTGCAGACTTCTTTGGTGCTTACAGAGTTGTATGGAAAGAGAAGGCTGAAAGCTTTATGAGTTGAAAGTTCAGACTTATCACTAGATCTAATGCTGGTTGGCCGAGGTTCTAGTGGCTTTTAAACACAGCTAAGTGGGTTTTAGCAGAAAGCTATAACTAAATATTTTATTTATTCCTCTTTCAACATTGATGATTGGAAACAACCTGCTTAGTAGTTCCTGAACCAAAATTCTGATTTGGGGTCTTACCCTTAACTCTTTGGGGAATGGGCCATCATAGCTTTAGGCACATACAGTGAAGTCTGCTGACTCCATTTCCCAAACCACCCAAAATGAGGTGTTTTATTTAAAGGAAAAGTGTGTGTGTCTTTCAGCTGACAGACTTCTGCTGGTTTTACAGAAAGAATGTATGGTTTTATCCATCTACTGTTTAGAGAAGCTGGCTTCCACCTCAGAGTAATGCCTGTGGAGACAGGTTGTCAGGGAAATGTACGTCTGGACTAGTGTTTCCATCAGGCCATGAATTGCATTGCAGATGCATTGGGTTCCAAGTGGTAGCATTTCCTTTTCTGATCTTTATATATTGTCTTTTTCTTGGTTCTTACATCTCTGGGTTATGGCGAACACCATTTTCAACACCAACGAGAAAATAAACAGCTTAGCACTTCCATGGGCCCTTGTGTTCCACGCTTGATAAAATTAGAGATGACACGGTTTGTCCCTGTTGTAGAAATGTTCATCCTAGAGAAAAAGGAAGATAAGCTTTGTATTTTCAATCAGCAAACATATTCATATATTTTTCCTTCAAAATGTCTCTCTTTGCTCAAAGGCAAACAACTCACGTTTTGCTGTTGGTCGTGGGTCACGACTAGCTTAGTTGTTTGTGGTGGTTCCACTAAATCCTTTGATCGCAAACCTCCTCAGACCCAGTGCCTTGCAGGGTTCCCTTTACCTCCCTGCATGGCTGCAGATGCTTCTTCGGACACACTTCTGTTCTCCTGAGCCTGACTCCATCACTCTGTTGCTTCTGTGTTTTAGACTTCCAGGTCCTACCACCCGGGTCTCCGCTGCGGGCAGCGACACCAAGACACGTGGAGGGGCAGTCAATGCCAACAACCGGCGCAGCCAGAGCTTTAACAACTGTGACAAGTCCAAACCGGTCACCTCCCCGCCCCCACCAAGCAGCTATGAGAAAGGTGAGTCCCCTCCTTGGGGGTCCTTTTTGTCCTCTTCCTTAGAGCACATCTACTTCCTTTGGGTGAGTTTAGTCAGGGGTGGGGTTGCAAAGAGGGTTGAGGGGAATGGTCACAAAGATGTGTTTGGCTGACAGGAACTTTGTTGCAGGGGCATTCATAAACTGGGGGAAATATTGTTATATTCATGGTTGCCAGCAGGAATTTGTTTGGGTGAGGCCCACAGGCTACCTGGCTACAGATACATTGCAAGGTAGCATTTGCAATTTAAAAATAAATTTTCATAGACCTTGCTCTATGTAGTAGATGGTTTTCCAGAAATGCAAACTTCTTGGGGGCATGCATTTTGTGGGTGATAAGCTTTTTACCCATAAGAAGCAATGTGGGGGAAGTTAGGGACAAGGGAGTTTTCACTCTCTGAAAAAAGTCAGAAATGTGCATTAGCTAAAGGAAGATCTTGGCTACATATAAGGAGAAGGCAACATTGCTCTTGATGTTCTGCTTATGTAACTTTTACCAAAAAAGGATCCAATTTTTTGTAGCACTGAGCTTTTAGAATGCAGATGAAAGGTAAGTAGCCTTGTCGGGGCTCTTGCACAGAAAGTAGTGAAACAAACCTTTGCTTGCTTTAGTCTTGTGAGACATTGGAGAAACAGAGGGGAACTGAGGCAGCTTAGAAGATTCTTCAGTAAGGGGGAGCACCTTCATTCCTCTCAGGCAAAGTGGTCTAGACTTTTCAGAGGGATGTGCCCAGGTCTCTTGGAAGCACTTCCTAGCTGGTCGTGGGAAGCTTTCTAGGGCTTGTCCTAGATGTGCCCCTCTCTCCCTGAGCCCCAGGAGAGCTGCCTTGGCTCCCTAAAGGGCTCCAGGAGCCTGGGCAGCCCTCCTACTGTGAATGGGATCAGAACCTACCCCCCTACCCCTCCAGCTTGCGATGACTTGGTTCAGTGGATCTGGGACCCCCTGCTCTGTGGAATATCAGAGGAAATGTGAGGGAAATGTATGTAAGGTTGACAGGTACACGTGGCAGAGAGTTCTCCAGACCAGTCATTGGGAACTCTGCAATGAGCAGTAAAGCTATAACCAGGATGTCTCAACTGGTCCAGACTTTGTGTTCCAGCCCTTGGGCTCTGCCTCAAGCAAACCATTTCTCTTTTTCTTCTCTCCCCACACCTTCCCCTCATCTCCTTTCATTTTCTTCACCATACCCAAGTGCGTTCTTTTTAAAAGTATGTTTACATTGCAAAAATAATACATGCTTATAAAATGGTACAAGTATATTTATATACGAGGTCTAACAATTGAGTTTGTAAACTTGCCACCCTGTACTTAAGTTGGCAGCACTGTACAAGCAACTCAGTAAGGTGTCACAACCTTGGTGTATCTGTGTCCCACAGCTGTGTTCCTGTCGATGTGTGGCGGTGTCTTGCTGAGTGGCGTTCATTATTGGTGTTTTTGTGTGCCCTCACGAGAGTGTCAGAGCTTGAATTAGAGCAGTGAGCAAACACTAAATTTTCTGTTGAACTTGACAAGAGTGGAAATGAAATCAGGGACATATTAGTCCAAGTTTATGGGAATAATGCCATGAATAAAATGGCAGTGTGCAAATGGATTAAACGTTTTTCTGAGGGGGGAAACTGTGCTTATGTTGGCAGCACTGTACAAACAACTCGGTAAAGTGGCACACTGGTGAATTTAATTGTCAGATTTCAGTTCCAACAACAGCTCTGATGGCCATTCCAGAAAAAAAGTTCCAAAATTGCTTTGGAGGGTGGACTGGGTGCTGGTATCAGTGCACAGTTTCCCAAGGCGGGGCACTCGAAGGTGACCGTAGTGATATTCAGCAGTGAGGTGTGTAGCACTGTTTCTAGGATGAGTTCACTAAATTAGTTGTCTGACCTCATGTACACACATATATAAATATATATAGAAAGGTTTTTAAGAGCAAAATTGTATTGAATATTTACTGTCTGCCTCATTGAATTCACCCAAGCAAGAGGTATTGATCCCCATTTTAAGTGCTTGCTGAGGTCAGACCAGTGAAAGGAACTGAACAACTGAACCCAGACATTTAGGTTTCAGAACCATGATTAATACTGTGCTTTACCTGGAAGTGACAAAGAAATGCTCAAAGCCTTGCCTGGTGAGGGCTAGTTGGAGATGCACAGGTTGAGCAAGAGGCTAGAGTCTGGACCATGTTAGGAGAGATTGTGCAGGGCTCGCTTTTTGGCCAGCCCACCCTTGTCCCATTGGTCGTTTGAGGAGAAGCTGTCGTAAAACAGCCTGAAGGGTAGGTCTGAGGCTATAGTCCTAAAGACTGAGAAGACAAACAGTCCCTCGTGATGGAACAGGTGTGGGAGGATGCAGGATTGGTGGCTGGAACCTTGTCACAGAGCCTATGGCAGTCACAGGGCCACTCAGGCAGCCCAGCTGGGTACTGTCCACCAGTGCTGGGACAGCCACCATCTGCCTCTGTCCTGGGCAGGGTTGCTGTGTGTACACTGAGCAGCCAGACAGGCCTCTTAAAGGACTGTGGCTGTGACTTACAAAGGCCTTGCCCCCAGGAAAGACTGACATCTGAAAACAGTCACACTTAATTTATTGAGCACATATTATTTCCAGGGGCTTTGATTTTCACTATCTTACCTGATCTTCACAAACATTCCATGAAGTAAATAGTATTAACCCAGTTTTACAGATGAAGGAAATGAGGCTATCTGAGATTTAGTCACTTGCCCTCCCTAGAGATTGAGTGTTAGAATTCAGGTTCAGGTTCAAGTTCAACTTCTGGATTTGAACTCTGATCTGTCCCCTAGGATGTCCGCAATGAGGATCAAGTGAGGGAACATATGTGAGAATGTTTTGTGAGCTACAGTGCTCCCAAAATCCTATTAAGGATTAGAATGAAAAAAATCACTGGCCGTGGTCCCAGGTGCATGGGCGCTCAGGTGAAGCAGGCTTGGGGCAGGTGTGGATCATTTTTGTTCTAATCCTTTCCCACCATCCTGAGGTCAAGGGGCGGGGTGATTGTGTATTTTCTCCTCCTGTCTTCATGGTCCCTATATTTTCCCTTGAATTTGATCTCGATTTCAGATTATAAAGTAACCAGCTTACATGCAAAATAGGATACGTGGTGAGGGAACAGAAATAACTCAGCCCCCTGGCTGTGTGTGAGACACAACAGGTACTTGGGTGCTCAAGACGGTGTCCTTCACCTGGAGAAGCCTCGGAGAGAGACGCGGTCCAGGTAGATGGCATTTCAGTATGGTTGGTACTGTAGTCGAGGTATGGACCTTTCAGATGAGGTCAAGTCCGTGATGCAATCTCCTTACCTGTCCTTCCTCAGAGCCTCCTTATGAGTCAGTCAGGCCCTGATTGGGTTGTGTTCTGGCATTTCACTCTCAGATGAACCAATACATAGACCTTTATGTGTGATATGTTGACCCAGGAATCTGAAGTAATCAGGTAAGTAAGTTACATGAGAAATTCATTATTCTGTCAATAAATGAAAGAAATATTTCAACACTCAGTTTCAATTTTTATCTATCTATCTATCTATCTATCTATCTATCTATCTATCTACCTGGGTTGGTTCCCTGGCTGGGAATCGAACCCAGGCTGCAGCAGTGAGAACACCAAAGCCCAGCCACTACACCCCAGGGAACCCCAAAGCTCAAGTTTCAATTTTTAAAAGGAATTAAGAAGAATAAAAGGGAATTGTAACAGATAAGTTTTTAAAATCCCAGAGCACTCTATACTAGCAGGGAAGTGCTAAAGGAGTCCTCTTAAAATCATGTCCAAAAACGCAAGTCTCCTCTCACCATCTTCACGGAGTTTAGTTCTGATTATAGCAAACAACACCTGAGACAGGAGACAGACGGCAAGTCATAGGTAATACTTCACACCCCACACCCATTCGTTCGTTCCAGAAGGTGACCGGGTACACGGTTGACACATAAAAACCACCATGTTCCTGTGAAGCACCATAACCTGCTAATTTTCCCAAAGACTCTGCTCTCCAGTTGTGCGGTTCGGAGCAGCCTATGGGTCTTTTAGCCTCGAGGAAACCTGCTGGTTGTCCTAAGTCCGCCTCCGGTTACGTCCCCTCACTCCTGCAGGCAGCAGTCAGGCTCAGCCTTGCCGGCCTGTGGGATGTGGCAGCGGGTTCTGCGCTGAAATGTCTGTGGAGAAATGGCCCGGGACGCTCCCCCGGGCCCTTCACTTCCTCTGTTGGCCCCGAGTAGCCAGAAGGCTTCAGGCCACAGTCACAGATGTTCAGGGGAGAGGAATGAGCTGTCTTTCTCAGCATTTGCGACCTTATCTGTTTTCGCTTCCTTCTGACCCTCTACTTACATCCCCTGAGCAGGATAACACTGCCAGAAATCTAATACAGTTCCAAAGTTTTTGGTCCATCATATGAATTTGGAATGGTCAGTATTCCTAAACCGAATTCTGTGCATTTGGAAGATGTTCTCTTCTAAATAATATGGTTTTCTTCATTTTATAGAAAGCATATCTCTATTATATTTTTATTAGGAAAATCATCATGTAAAAATTCAAATAAAATAGAAGTTTGTTAAAAGGAAAAAGAATGCTACATAATCCCAACTCCCAGAAATAGCTGCTGTGTACCACTTAGTTTAGGGTCTTCTGTATTTATTCACGCATATGATACTGTCACATTTTGATAGGTAAGTTTTTTCTAATGTTTAGTATTTGCCAGGTGCTATTCTAAATGCTTTATAAGTAATAATTTTTAAATTCTTACAGGAGCTCTGTCCTTAAATGTGCATACTCTCATACACATTTGTATATGACTTTTAAAATCTTATAAATAAAATCAAACCAAGGACAGCCTTTTCATAGGTGAGTCCCTCTTTATAATAGATACATAGTACTTCATTGTGTTAATTTATTGTGATATTTTTAACCACTTAGGTTGCTTCTAATTTTTTGATATTATAAATACTACTAAGATTAACATCCTTATATATATTTTTTCATGTATACAACAATTTCTTGTAATGGTGCCCTTTCACCAGTGGGACGGTGGTGGGTAATACCTCCTACAGTAAATGGAGGTTTCATCTTACTAGTTCATATTTCATACCAGTTCCCTTTCATTAGAAATTATGAGATTGTCTACTTGAATAGGTGAAAAGTCCTGAAACTCGTGGCACCTCTCTCTAAATTAATGCCTGAACAGGCACATTTTTCCCACTCGGACATAGTCTATGGAGATGTCCATGTGTGATCTCAGAGGGGACAGGTCCAACATGGTGGGTCTGTTACCTGTGAAGCTCACAGTTCACGTCCCATGATGTGGTGAGATGGCAAATTCAGTTCTCAGGCAGGGGAGTTGTTAAAGGGTATGCAGAATTTACAGTTGCTCTAACATTGCCAGATTTTGTTCTCAAAAGGTGACATTTATACCTATAACTTATTTATAAATTCATCAACAATGTATGAGACGGCTAGTTTCCCTACCTATACACGTGACACTGCTTTTATTTTCATGTTCTTGGGCAAAAAATACTCTGTATTTAAAGTGAGGCAAATAATTTTAAGCTGAAGTAAAACAAAATCATTTGTTAAAAACTGGTCTTTTTGCTGACAGTTGGCCATGAGTTACAACCAGGGACCTTGGCGTCTAGTACAAAAGTTTGGGGATTTGAGATGAAGCCCTCTCCCGGTTAATGTGACCTCACTCCAGACACTCTTTCCAGGCCTTAGTTTCCTCTTCTGTAAAGTGAGTCTGAGGTTGTCCATCACTGAGTCACCCCGAAGTGCGGATAAATTCTTCAGTTTGCCCTGGCCACTCATCCTGGTCTAATGTGAGCCCCATCAGCGCTTTCTGGTAGGTTCCCTCCTCTGGTCTTAATTCTGTGTCACTTCTTTGCTCTCTGTTCACTCCTGCCTGTCATAGGCAGAAGAGAAGAGCCAGCCATGGCTAGAGACAGTTTGACAGCCTTTAATGCTATGTCATGTGTGAGTAACACTGGGACCACTGATTTAGAATCTCTAGGAACTTGTCCCTTTGTGGTTGCCGAACCAAGTTATTTATCTGAGTTGGAGACTGGGAGATGCAACCGTGAGGACATTGCCCATGTCCTGCCATTAACCAGCACACTGACAAAAATCACAGTTTGGACTCTATGGAAGGAACTCGGTGGTCCAAGTCATGCAGAGAAGAGGTTGGGGTGCCTCTGTTTCTTTCATGTTGTGTAAATTTTTTGTTCATCTTGTCCCTCTTTTTGTCCAGCAGTGGGCTTCTCGTAGTAACAGAAAACTGAGATGCAGACTCTGCTTTCCAAGGACTGCCAGGCTGAGGGGAGGGGCAGTGCTCTCGGCCCCGGGATAGAGATCTGCTCGGGGTCATGAGGACAGAGGTGCACTTGGCCAGGAAGGCTCAGGGAGAATTTCAGAGGAGTGATATCATAGGCGATGATTTCCATCTCCAGATTTTTGCCAATCGAAAAAGAAGGGAAGGCTGGGAAGGAATGACTCATCCTGCTGTTCTGCTGGTCCAGGTGCTAATCTGAGAGGACGTCTGCTGGGGTCACTGCATTAATAAACTCCTGTCCTATGGAGGGCCTATAGAAGGGAAACTAATGCAAGACCGTTTCATTGTGGGGTAGGGCCTCCCTTGGTCATCAGGAGATCTCCACCATTCCAGAGCTGTTACCTCGGGCCAGCGAGAGCTCGGGTACCTGTCAGTGTTCAGTGGGTGATAATCATCTCTGGGATCAGCTGTGACACCACCAGGACCCTCTAACCAGAACCCATAATTGTCTGAGGGCTTAAAACACCAGCCTAGAGGTTTGAACCAGGAGGGATCGTTGAATTTGAAGAAGTCTTTGGAGGATCGATCACCTGGGAATGGATCTCGGGGAACCATTAGCCCAGCTGTTGAGGCTAGGCAGACAAGATGAATTGGAAGCTACCAAGCTTAGGGACCTCGTAGGGCACTATGTTGGCAAAAAAAGCCTAACAAATGCGTGAGAAGTTGCACCAGTCCCTTGGGCCGGAACATAATTATCTCAGGAGACAAGGTTAAGGGCCCTGAAATTAAAGAGAAAGTGTTTACCTCAAGGGCAAACAACAGAGATTGACTTCTGGCCTTGCCACTTCCCAGGGATGTGGCTTTGGGCAAGTGCAGTGCTCAGGATCACCCCCAGAAGGCCATCCTAGGCCACAGTTGGCGCTCTTCTACTCAGAAGGATGCAGTCATGAATCTCAGGATGCTGGTGGGGCCGGGCAGGTGCTTCTTTTCCTTTGAAGTGGTCCTTGCAGCAGTGCAGATATTATTGCTGCCCCCTCCCACCTCGGGCGACAGCACAGGTGTGAGGGTACAAGACTGGCACAGAGTGGGTGCAGGAGTCCCTTTAGTTTAAGAGCCACATGCCCCTCAGGAGCCAGTGTCTCCTGTAAGAGCGCCATATGCATGAACTGTCTGAGTTCCCACAAGGATTAGGTCCGATTAGTAGTCACCCCACTCAGAGAAGCCCCAAATGATGGTGTCCCCAAGAAGTATTTCTATTTCAGTTATAGCTCTTCCCAGTCCAGAGGGGTTTAACTGTCCAGGGTCAGTTTTACCACGAGCGATGTTGCTTAGTAACGTAACTTTCGTTCTATCAGTCTATCAAGTTCCCAGGGGAACAGAGTTACAAGGTTAACCCAAGGTCAGATTCTCATGCAGGAGGGGCAAAGATTTTGTTAATCCTTGTCCAACAGCAAGCCCCCTCACCCCTCAGAGCTTCAGTGTATCTGTGAAGCGGCAACAGGCTGCTCGAGCCCAGGTGATGGGAGAAAGTTAGATGCAAAGCATTCTTTTTCATTTTTGTATGGAACAATTCAAATTTTCTGTCTTTGTCACCTCTGTGATGGTAGACATTTCCATGAAGAGTGTGAGTCATTTCCTGTTGGCTGGAGTTTATTGACATCATGGCTTTCATTTGCACGGCATGAAACAAAGGACTGAGTTCTGATCCTTACAATGGTGGATGGTCAGTCAGTTTGCTGTCTGTCACTGTGCCCTTTCCCAGGTGGGAGGGTGCAGGTTAACGCCCCATGCAGTAAAGGCAGGGTTCATTTTACTAGTTTGTGTTTCATACCAACTTCCCTTTTGTTACAAATTATTGACATTGTCTACTTGAATAGGTGAAAAAGTCCCAAAATACACGGCCCCTCTCTCTAAATTAATACCTGAACAGGCACATTTTTCCCACTCTGACATAGTCTATGTCCATGTGCGATCTCGGAGGGGACAGGTCCAACGTGGTGGGTCTCTGTTACCTGTGAAACACACAGCTCACGTCCCATGATGTGGTGAGATGGTAAATTCAAGACTCTTAACTGGTTTCTTGAGTACATGATTAATGGATCACCGACACAAGCATCTCTCAAGGTAATTGCTAAAAACACAAAACCTGAGGCTTTACAAACCTAGTTTTTCTATAAGGGCAAGCTGATAAATTTTGCCTCCATTGTAATATTTTCTGTTCCATTAGACATATCTGGGTGTAACTGGTTCTCTGTGGTCACATGGTGTCTCCCCTCCATCATTCTCGACCTCACACACACACACATGCTGACATCTCTCACCCAGTGCTCATCGACTTGAAAGTGTGTTTAGATGTTTGGTTTAAATAACATACTGTTATTCTTAACAGCAGAAAAAGTTCCTCCAATTTTTTGGAAATTTTTGAAAAACAAGATGAGGACTTCTCAAAGAAGATCATTACAGTTGATAAAACTTGGGTCCATTATTACGACCTCGAGAACAAAAGGCAGTCCATGGAATACCTAAGAAGTCACCTTCCCAGCCGAGGCCTGAGTTTTGAATTTTTTGGCTGAGGTGATTCAGATTTCTCTGTGAGAGCCTAGAAGTCTACCTTTTACAGCCCTGTCACTCTTAGAGGAGTGAAGGTTTAGAACCCCTCTCCTAGGAGGACTTCACAATCACCTGCATTTGAAAGGACATGTTGCCTTCTAATTGCTCTTCAGTCCTCAGCACTACTTGGTCATGTGTCACGTTGGGGAATGGAGGTAATGTGGTAAGATGCCCAGAGTAATGCCTGGCATATAGCAGGAGTTCAATAAATAGAAAACCATTTACATTTATTTGCATATACATTTTGTTTACATATATTTAAATTCATTCTCAAAACTAGCAGCTTACATTGGGTAGGCTTTGATTGCATAGGTCATCATGTCTTTTATTTTCATTCACTTGCTACACTCATCTTTAGTCTTATTTTAATTTTTAAAAACAATTTCAATGCCACCTTGTTTTATCTGAGGTAATAGAAAATGAGGAAAAGGATTTTAATCCCATACTTAGGCTGGAAATACAGAAAACAGAGTTTCCGTGTGGGATCTAGAGATGGTAGCAGAGGGAATACAATGCAAGGAGATGCTGACTCCAAGGGAGAGTCATCTTCTTTCCTTGCCCGAGACTCATCTTCTGGCTCTTTCTCTACTCAGCCCTTGAAGAGCTTGCTGTTACTTTTTGAGCATAACAGTGCTGTTCCACTCAGAGGAAGAGTGAATACTTCATGAAGAGTAAATCTACCTAAAGAGGAGCCCGAGTGTGGTGCCTTCCTCCCCACACCCCACCCTAGAGTTTATCCTTAACCTCTACCATTAAAATCAAGCATTAAGGTGAAAGAAATTGTATCAAGTCTAGTTTCTCTGGCCACCATTGTAAACCATTTTCTTGATCTACTGTGTATTTCAGAGGAGCTGTCAGAGGAGGACACTCAACAATTTCTAATGTGTAAAACGAATCATCTTTAAAGCTAAAGCCATCCTTAGCTTGGAATGAGAAGGCTATAACCATATTTGCTCTTCTCTAAATATGGATGTGTTTCTAAGCCAGGGTGTGAGCTTATGGTTCTGCTATATATATATATATATATATATATATATATATATATATATATATATATATATATATAAAATCTCCTTTCTCTAAAATGCAATAAAATAAACCTGGCTGTTTATAATGGGAAGAATGAGTAGAAGAGAGAGAAAAATAAATCATTGAGGAAGATGAAATATATTTTGATTAGTCTCATGTCAGGAATAGAAAATGACCCGTTAATGCTCATCTGATTTTCGGGTGATAAATCTCAGCAAAATTTCTTTTGCTTCCATCTGCTATGTGGAAAACATCCCACATACATGAATTCAATTTAATTTCAAGGATCATTGGTAGGAGAAAGTATTTACATTTCTGGGTGCTCTCATAGTCATTTTTATCCAGGTGCCATCTGCAATCAGGGCTTAGTTTAGTCACTGATTTAAATGTTCTTTTTTTAAAAAAAATAGTTTTCTTCTCCAAGTTAGGTATTTGACAATGTTCATTTGCATGAGAAGATAAATATGTTTTGGGATAAATGAAATGAACTTTGCTATGGGCCCATGTGACCCATATTCACAATGCAAAGTGTGAGAACAGACTGCTGGTCAGAACAAGGGGGAGCTCCTAACAATAGAACTTGACAGCTCTGTGGCTGCAGCAACTCGATGAGCAGTCCTGGTGAACACATGCACAGCGCTGAGTGAGGACATGGCATCCCCAGAATTAAATGAACCTAATAGATAAAGTGCCAGTTTTTCTAGCTGCATTGTGCCTTCATGATTCTGGAGGTATGTTCATTTCATTAGGACCAACCCGTAACCATGGGCCAGGGAACTGTTTTCTTATGAGAATGTCAGAGGAGGGGTTACACTGGGAATATGAGGGCTGTCCGGAAAAAATCCAGCCATAAATCCTCTGGTTTTCATGTTGGCTGGATACTTTCTGGGCAGCCTTGGATACTCCTCTGCAAGATAATGGTCACAACACATTCACATTGTGAGTCTCTGCTGCCCCCTACTGCCCAGGTTTTGTAACGTGTCTCCGATTGGACATCCTCAGAGCACTCTGTTGGGGAAGATAAATGACTTCAGACTGTCCAAACGTTTTCTTTCAGACAGGGCCTCCCACATTTGTTTCCTCAATTTGGAAGAATGGATGTGGACTGAAGAAAACCCACAGTGTGGGCGGGATCAGGTTCATGTGGCATGGTGGAAAACTTTGTCTCCAGTGGTGAGGGACTGGCAGCAGGCCTGAGCTAAAATCAGTCTTCACCAGGCCTTCCACCAGCTGGTAGATTCAAAAATCAGATTTAGCTCTGAGGATAAGAACCTTTGAAGGCAATAGTTGATTTTTGCTACAAGAAAAGTTATACTAGATTTGACTTTATTTTTAAGAGGCAGATAATTTCAACCAGATTGTACAGTATGGAGTAAATGAGTCTCTTTCTGCTTATTATGCTTTTATTTGCTTGGAACTCAATCTGCCATCTATTCAGCACATTACTGAGTGCCTTTTCTGTCTTAGGCATCATGCTAGTCACTAAATAATCAAAATGGAAAAAAACAATGATCTCTGCCCTCATGGAACTTACACGTTGGTGGAAGAGACCATCTTAAACAAAACACAATCTCATTACACTTTGTGCTAACTGCTTAGGATGAAGATTAGGTGTCATGAGGGAGAATTAAGGAGAGATGGAGTTGATTCTCTGGATTAGGTGGAACCCATCAGGGTGCCACCCATAGATGACCTTTGCAGGGACCTGCTTAGCTCAGAACACCCGTTTTCCCACGTTTAGAAACAAAGGATGCATTAGGAAGCAGTTTTGTGGAGAGAAACCAACGTCCTTTTAGAAATGAAGGTATATATTCTGGGCCAGCTTTCTTTTTCTCTCTGACCACAAAGGATAGAACTGAAAAATTACAGGGAGGCAAACTTTGACTCCATTTTTTAAAAATAACTTTTTTTCTCATTTTTCTCACAGTTGAGCAGACTATCTTGGGAGTAGAGAGTTCCCTGACCCCAGAGGAACAGAACAGAGGCTTGATCACTTGCTAAATTTACTGGAGCTGGCGTTTCTTACATTAGCAGGTCTGTTGGAATAGATATTCTCTAAGACCCCTTGCAAATGTAGGGTTTGAATACCTCAGGCAAAGGGTAGAGTTGGAGTGACTTTAGTTGGTCCTGGAAAGTCCAGGTAATGACATGTATCCCCTAAATTTACTGGAGTCCTCAAAGCCCCACCTTTGGATTGGCTCCTTTGAAGGTCTTCATTCGTTCCAAAAGATCATTCTTGATTGAGCTGCATTTCATGCAGGTAATGGCCCGTGTACAGTCTGTGCTGACTTCTTTGACTCCATTCACTACGTAGGGAAGATGTCTCTCTTAAGTTCAGATTAGTTGTCCTGAACTTGCCAAGCTCATGCTCTAAAGTCTTCATAGAGGCCAGTGGCCAGGATCCTCATCACGTAGAAGTCGTAGCTACTGAGGGAGAAGGCACTTGTGGCTTGTTTCCGCCATTTACCACTTGGATTCGTTTCCTTGTCCTCAGATCCTTGCCCCTTCCTGAGAAGACCCAGCTATAGCTATCTTCAGGAAGTTGTCCATGAAGAATATTTTTGAATATTTTTTTATTTTTCAGTTATGGTTGGAATGCAACGTAGTGATTTGACATTTATATAACTTAGCAAATGATCACACCAGTAAATCTAGTACCCATCTGATATCATACATAGTTAGTACAATATTTCTAACTAGA
Source organism: Lyroderma lyra (assembly GCA_004026885.1). Lineage (NCBI taxonomy): Eukaryota > Metazoa > Chordata > Mammalia > Chiroptera > Megadermatidae > Lyroderma > Lyroderma lyra. Next base: position 40,366 of record PVJL010000606.1, on the reverse strand, counting down.
TTCCCTATGCTGTACTTTACCTCCCCATGACTGTTTTGTAACTACCAGTTTGTACTTAATCCCATCACCTTTTTTCACCCTGCCCCCAACCTCCCTCCCATCTGGCAACCCTCAATATACTCTCTGTACCTATGAGTTTGTTTCTGTTTTGATTGTTCATTTATTCCATTCTTTAGATTCCACATATAAGTGAAATCATATGGCATTTGTATTTCTCTCACTCAGAATAATAGCCTGTACGTCCATCCATATTGTTGCAGATGGCAAGATTTTGTTTTTTATGGCTGAGTAATATCCCCTTGTCTATATGTACCACCTCTTCTTTAACCAGTCATCCATTGACGGACACTCAGATTGCCTCCATATTGTAACTAATGCTGCAATGAATATATGGGTGCACGTGTCTCTTCGAAGTAGTGTTTTGGGCTTCTTCAGATAAATACCCAGAAGTGGGATTATGCGTCCTTCTTTGTCTCTTGTTATAGTTTTTGTTTTAAAGTCTATTTTGTCTAGTATAAGCATGGCTGCCCCAGCTTTTTTTTTCTTTTCCATTTTCCTGAAATATCTTTATCCGTCTCTCTATTTTCAGTCTGTGTGTCTTTCAATCTGAAGTGAGTCTCTTGTAGGCAGCATATGTAAGGGTCTTGTTTTCTTATCTACTCAGCCACCCTATGTGTTTTGATTGGAGCATTTAATTCACTTACATTTAAAGTAATTGTTGATAGATATGTAGTTATTGCCATTTTATTCATATTTTTTAATCCTTTTTTCTTTTTATTCTTCTTTCTTTTTATTCTTTTTAAAGAAGTTTAACATTTCTTGTAATGCTGGTTTGGTGGTGATAAACTCCTTTAGATTTTTCTTGTCTGGGAAGCTCTTTATCTGTCCTTTGATTTTAAATGATAGCCTTGCTGGGTGGAGTAATCTTGGTTGTAGGTCCTTGCTCTTCATCAATTTGAATATTTTGTGCCTTCTGGTCTGCAAAGTTTTTGTTGAGGAATCAGCTAAATCTTATCAAAGCTCCCTTGTGGGTAACTGCTTTTCTCTTGCTGTTTTTAGGATTCTCTCTTTGTCTTTAAGTTTTGGCATTTTACTTATGATATGTCTTGGTGTGAGTCACTTTGGGACTCTCTGCACTTCCTAGGCTTGCATGTTTATTTTCTTCGCCATGTTAGGAAAGTTTTCTGGCATTATTTCATCTTTCATTTTCTTGCTCTCTTCTCCTTGTGGTACCCCAGTGATGTGAATATTGCTATGCTTGATGTTGTCCCAGAGGCCCCTTAAACTACCTCATATTTTGGATTCTTTTCTTTTTGCTTTTCTGATTCATTGTTTTCTGCTACCTTACCTTCCAAATTGCTAAACTGGTTCTCTGCTTCATCTGCTCCACTGTTGGTTTCCTCTCTTGTAGTCTTCATTTCTAACTGGTTCTTTTTTAAGGATTTTTATCTCCATTTTTATATTTTCTATCTCTTTGTTGAAGTTCTCACTGAGATCATTGAGCATCCTTATAACCAGTGTTTTGACCTCTGCATCTGGTAGATTGCTTCTCTCCACTTTGTTTAGTTTTTTTTCTGGAGTTTTGTTCTTTTCTTTCATTTAGGACATATTTCTTTGTCTCCTCATTTTGGTTGCCTTCATGTGTTTCTTTCTATGTATTAGGTAAAGCTGTTATGTCTTCTGGTCTTTAGAGTGGCTTTCTGTAGGAGGTGTCCTATTGGACTCAGTGGCACGGTTTCCCTTGTTACCTGAGCCAGGTACTCCAGGTGTGTTCCTTGTGTGGCTTGTGTTTGCCCTTCTATTATAGTTGAGCTTTGATTGCTGTTGGCACATCAGTAGAAGGGATTGACCCTCAGAATGATTGATTGTGAGGACTGGCCATGACGACAATGGAAAAGCTATTGTGCAGGGGCCGACCTGTGGAGCAGTATTCACTTTAGCAGGGCTCTGGTGCCTGCCCAGTCTCCTTTGGGGTGTGTCATTTGTGGAGGTAGTTGGGTGATGCTCTGGTGTGGTCTGAAGCTGACCACTGGGTGTGTTGGTTCTGGGGCCTCTTATGAGGGGCTCTAGCGCAGGTCAAGGTAATTTTCTGCTTATACCCTGCCCAGGGCCACTTGGTATGAGCTGCAAAGTGATATGCAGGTGGATGCCACTTGTGCTGGTCTTGGAAGTTCATTTGGTAGAGTGAGGTCTCAGGAAATCACCAGCGCAGGGTGAATGGTTTCTCCAGGCTGATGGAGACAGATATGGCAGCTGCCTGTGACTGCACTCTGAGTGAGGGAAAGGCTCAACACAGGAATAATAGCTTCTGTCAGCATGTCTTTCTGCAAGAAAGCTGCCCCTCTAGCCTTCGACCTGGAGCCAGACAATTCAGTTCTTCTCTTCCATCCCTGGCACCTTTTGGGTTGCTGCCCTCTGAGCATCCCTGGCACCTTTTGGGTTGCTGCCCTCTGAGCAACTGAGTCTGTCATGGAGTAAGGCCATGTGCACGCTCTTTAAGAGGAGTTCCTGAGACTCCAGCTACCTGTTGTCTCACTCAATCACAATTTACACTGGTTTTCACAGCCAGAAGTTATGGGGACTTCTCTGCCCAGCCCTGGAACCCTGGATGCTGGCCTTAGCTGAGACAGCCCAGCTTTCTCTACCCAGTCTTTCATCCTCCAGCCTGCGAGTAAAGGCTGTTCTCATGGTGTGGAGAAGTTCCAAGACAAGAGACTTCCGTTCTCTTCTTCTTCCTTCTGTTGGCCAAAGCAAGTCACACGGCCTGCCCACATGCATGAGGGTGGGAAACACTCTACCTACCGAGGGAGGTGCTGCAGAGTTACATTGCAGAACATGTGTATTACACAGAGGGGTGGGAACTTAAAGCTATGTTTGCAAATCAGTTTTGCACAATATGTAAGTTGGATCCAATTCATATATATCGATGGCTTGATTTCAGTTATCAAGGTAATGGTCCATTTTCATTGTAATTGCATGAAAATGCGAATTCTGAGCTCATAAAAAGTAAACCAACACACATGTAGTTTCCTACAGGTCTGGGGGTGTGTAGCTATTAGAACTGTCAGTGAAAAAGTGGCTGGACCATTCTTTGTTCCTCCAGTCTCACAGAAATTCTCTCTGAGTAGCAGACATCGGCTGTTCATTGAGGGGTCGTGAGCCCTGCTTGCTTTATGAAGATCCCTTTGGTCAAGATAGGAGCTACCAGTGAAAATAGATAGCATCCTGCTGAACAGGTCTGGTTCTGCGCATTTTAAGCCTGTTCTCAAGGCTCTGGGATCCTTGGTCCTCGTATAGCCAAGCTCCTCTGCTTTTTCTTTTCGGTATCAACTGACACAAGTTGTCACGTGAAGAAATGGTCTGACTGCCACACTGGGGTTCAGGACCCCAGAGCCGTCCCACTTGGTGGCTGTGTGACTTTGACAGATTATTTAACAAACTTGAACTTAGAATTCCACAGCTCTAAAATGGAAATGAGAATAACACCACCCTCATATAGTTATTGTAAGGATGACATGAGATGAAACGTGGGAAAAAACCATCCCGAGTTATACACGCAATGTTGGTTGAATGTGTGAATTCATGAATATACAAAGTCAAAAATGACTGCAAGGGACAAAGTAGCCATAGCAGCTGAACTAAGAACCCCGGAGTCAGTTCTGCACTGCTGGTGTGTTGTCTCAGATCAAAAATCCAAAGCACGCATGCAACCACCTCTTCCTGCTTAGCCATGTCTCTTGTGGATAAATCATAATGAAGGATGCTTTTGAAATTCAAGGAACCAAGAAACACAAGAGTGACCTTCACTAAAAGAACAGCCTCTTAGCAAGTGAACACTTATCATAGCTTGGTAAATATTCATCCACCTGGTTATCTTTGGCTCCTGTATCTTAGAAATGTAACCTATTGATTCCTGAAATCCCCCTACTGCCACTCATTGAAGGAGGGGGAATTCGAGATAAAAGTATTGATTTAGACAAGCAAACGTATGGGAAGCAGCATGTTATTAGGTTGTCTTTCTTTTAAAATAAATTGGTTGTCTTTCTTTTTAAAAAAAAAAAATTAATTGGCTACTAAAGTAGAAGAAAGAAGATACTATATCTTTTAGCAGAGTTTTAAACAAAAGGATATTAGCCAACTTAATTCTATTCCTTTAAAACAACTTTAAAAGGTCATGATTGATGAGTTTTGCACAGTGTTTTGGAACAAAGGACCCTTTGATTAGTAAAGGATTTTTTCTGAATGTGGTTCTATTTTTCCTTTTGTTTGTCCATCATCCTTCAGTCTTGGGCTCTCTGATCATCTTCATGCCTCCAAACCCACAATTTGAAATAACTTGCTGCCCAGCACTTGGGAGCTAGTGACTGAAGCATCTTTGGACAATAAGGGGAAAGGCATTGCAGCTGAACTAAGGAACAGTTAGTTCAAGGAAGGGGCTGGAGCGCCAACGCCGGGTGTGGTGATGTCTGAGCTCCCTTCTCTCCGAGCTTGCCAAGATGCCACGGCTCTGACCTTGGGGTGTCGGTCAGCCTGCGTGGTCATGTCTTGGCAATCGAAGTAGCCCCTGCTGGCAGGAAACTGATCGGGACTGCTCAGTCTCATTAAGGAGCCCCTCAGATCACCTTCTGGCACGAAACGCTTCAGAAATCATCAAAGGGCTGAGGTAGAGGCTGGATTCCTTGAAGTGCTTCCAAAGGCTTTGGCATATCTGCCTTTTGGATGAGCTTAGCTAAACAGAGAGCTTTTCAGGTCTGCGGCGGTGGGGGAAGGGGGGCTCCCTGGCCCTGAGAGGAACACTGAGATGGGGTGGAAGGGTAGGAGGAGGGAGTTGGCCCACCCCCACCTCCTCCTTCCTGGCTCTCACTCTCCATCTGTGAAGGTAGCTTCCAACACCAGGAGGAGCGGGTCTGGGTTACTCCGCAGATGCCTCTGTGCTGTGGGTCAGCACTGTCCAATAGAGCTTTCTGCAGTGATGGTGCTGTTCTGTATCTGTGCTGTCTGATGTGGTGGCCACTAACGCTTTGTGGTTGTTGAGCACCGGCTGGTGAGAATGAGGAACTACATTTTTTAATATAGTCAGTGTTAAATAATTTAAATGGCTACATGTGCTAGTAGCTATAGTATTTGATAGCACAACTTTGGATAATAGTTCAGTGAACAACACAAAGTTCTGCCACTCAAGTCTGCCTTTAAAAACTGGCTTCCTAGTTACCATAAACCAAATATTATGTGAGTCCATTATATGACATGTCCAGAGAAGGCAAATCTACAGTGGCAGAAAGTGGATTAGTGGTTGCCAGTGGTAGGGGTCAGGCTAGGGGTGTAGAGTGGGGCATGGGGAGTGATCCTGAAATGGCTACAGTTTCTTTTTGCTTTAATGTTTTAAAATTAGATTGTAGTGATGGTTGCACTAAAACCACTGAATTATACACTTTAAATGGGTGAGTGTGATGGTACGTGAATTATAACTCCAAGTGGTTTTGGAAATGGCTTGCTTTCGTGCCATATTCAAGTCAGTGTTCTGACCTCAGCTCTGCTCCTACCCGTAGCGTTCCTGGTTAAGTGCCTCCCCCTACCTGCGCCCCAGTTTCCCCACGATAAAATGAAGGTATTGCCTTTGCCTTAGGGGAAGCAAAGAAGAAGATTCCTGGCCCTCCTTTCTCTTTGTCGATTTGATTTGAATCTGGTTCAGATGGACTGGTCCCTGGGATAGAGGATGTTCCCCCTCTTCCTGGGAACCAGCTCCAGGAGAGCCCCAGGCAGTGAAGAGAACTTAGAGGCAATGGACTGCTTATTCCCTCTGGAACCACAGTGTAGAGACCTGTTGGTGCCAGTCTGGGAATGTTAAGTGACAGCTGAGATATGCATGTGTGTGTGTGCACGTGCACACACACACACACACACACACACACACACACACCCTTTTGGCCTTTGATCCAGATAAAAACAGATTGTAATTTTGAGTTGGCAATTGATCTGATACACAGGACCAGCTCTCCATACCCTCAGCACACAGTTCTTGAGGGGCGAGGAGATTCCTGGCTATAAAACGTCTAGCTGTTTTTTTCTTGTGGTTTGTGGTTGGGGGATCCTGTGGAATTGGGAGCAGGCTTGAGCTGGTCTTTATCTCCTCCTGTGTCTCTTACGAGCCTGTCAAAGGGTCACAAGTCAATGATGTCAGAGGAAGTAATTGCTGCTACCATCTCCTCCCTCCTGCTCTTCATCACTATCATAAAGCCTCACGTGTGTCAGCAAGCAGATGTTATAAATGCCTGCCTTATAAATAACTTGAGGGCCTTCTTTCAATGTGAGTGAGGTGATCGGCTGTGAGTAGGGAGGGACATTGTTACACAAATAATGACGATCATGGTATTGGGAACTGCTGGTTAGTGAGGAATTCGTATATGCCTGAGGATGTTTTAGGTACTTTGTATGCGTAGCCTTACTTAATCCTTCATACCATTATAGGGGTACTAATAGTATTTTATCCATTTTTCTAAGAAACTAAGGCTCAAAATGGTTAAATAAGTTACCTACATCATCTGGCTGGCAAGGGCCAGAGTTGAGGTTTGAACTAGAATCTGCATGATTCCAAAGCTGGTATTTTGCTTTTAACCATCATACGATTATAGGAACTAATTTTGACTAACTTCACTAATCCTTGCGCCCCCCTTTTGGGTCTTACACATTGCTGGAGGTACCTTACACATTGCTGGAGATGCAGCTAATGAACACAACCAGCAAATGCCACATGAGTGGTCACTTAGCTGCATAGAAAGAGAAAAGAATATTCTAGACAGTGGGAACACGCCCACTGGCGAGTGAGTGACAGAGTATGGCACAATCAAGGAAATAGTACTTGTGTGCATGTGTCTGCCTGAAGCAGGCGAAAGGACTTCTCCCAGTTCTACCCAGCAAATCAGTGCTAGACTGTGAGTTGTCTGAGGGCAGGGCACTGTTTGGGTCACCATCCGTTCTTTCAACAGGGATTTATTGGGCATGACAAAATTGGACACCTTGTCATGTCCAATAAATCCTTGTTGAAAGAATGGATCGTGGCTGAAACAGGAGGAGAGCCCAGGTGTTCTCAATCTGTTCAGTGTTCTGCCCAGACATCTCACTGTCAGAACTCTTAGACAATTCCAAAGTGGTCCTGGACATTGGATGGGTGTGAAAAATAGTGATTAATAATAAATATGTATTTGGTCTTTGTCCCCATTTCTGGCACAGGGCTCTAAAACTTGACATTTTCTGAGTGATAGTGCCGTAGAGGAATCTTCATCATGACTTTTGGAAGACCCCTAAGTATGGGAAGTGGTTGCCAGTGGAACCCACCTTGTGATTAGAAGGTTGGAACTTTCAGTCCCACTCCCTGATTTCTGGGGAGGAGGAGGGGCTGGTGATTGTATTCAATATCAGTGGCCAATGATTTAATCTATCGTACCTTCATAGAAACCCAAAAGGTCTGGGTTTAGAGAGTTTCTGGGTTGGTGAACACGGGAGATGTGGGGAGAGTGCCAGGCATGGAAGCCCCTCACCCTTTCCCCATACCACGCCCTATGGATCTATTGCATCTAGCTGTTCCTTTTGTGATAAACTGGTAATCTAGTAAGTAAACTGTTAGTCTCTGAGTTCTGTGAGTCACTGTAGCAAATTAATCAAACCCAAGGAGAGGACTGTGGGAGCCTCCAGTATATAGCGGGTCAGTCAGAAGCACAGGTGACAACCTGGTTTTGTGACTGATACCAGGTAGATAGTGTCAGAATTGAGTTGAATTGCAGGATACCCAGCTGGTGATAGAGAATTGCTTGGATATGTGGGGAACTCCCCCCCCAGCTCCCCATTCACACACACATAACATTGGAATCAGTACCAGAACACTTATAATGACCTAGTGTGCCCACACAGGCCAGCCGGGCAGCAATCAATTTTCATAGCACTGCGGAGTGAGAAACCCCAGCCTGGGGACAGAGCTGCAGCAGGAGTCAAGAGACTCTCAAAGTTCTGCCCCAAAAGCTTTGTGACCTGGTGGTGGGTGGGCTTACAGTGAAAGGGAAGGACCGTCATGACCCACCGACAGGTTTATTTGTGGATACAAGGAACCTGACAGAGCTCTGGTGATGAAGTCCTGGGCCAGCTGAATCCCAGTAAGTTTCAATGTCTCTTGGCAAAAGGCAACCCTGCCTTTGTGAGCACACGTTACCGCCTGCAGACACTGGCGATCGGCTCTAACTGGTGAGCTGGTGGGTTGTCGGGATTTCATCACTGAGCTCCTGCTGGGTTAGGTCTCCGCCACTAACTTCCTTTGGTGCTTACATTCTAATTTTTAATCAGAAGGTCTGTGTTGGGTAATAATTCTGTAACTTTATCTCATTAAATAAAGATTAGTGAACTGTCAGAAGCAAGATGGGCTAAGACCAATGGTTTTGAAATAGAAAAAGTAGAAATGGAATTTAGATCTGGACCCTAGGACATTTTTTTCCCTCTCACTTGCATAAAAAAATCCCCCCCCCCAAATTTATTCTTGTGCATTTCTGTATCTCTTGAAAAAGGCTGCTCTGCTTTCAAATACCCACAGCTTGGAGCATATGTGTATATATTCCACTTAATCACATTTGGACTTAAATGTTTGTGCTGCTGGTTACTAAGATGTTAATTAAATGAAACAAAAAAGAAAGTGTTTGAAGGTAATATTTTAGAATGCCTGACTCCCTTTATCACCTCACTGCTGGTGACCGTGTCCCTATAACCTGTCACGGAATAGACATTCATCAAAGGAAATGACTGCATCCCTCAGAGTCCGTTTCAAATGCCCATCTTCACGAAGACCATCCCATGAGCTTAACTGGAAATCCCTGCTCTCCGGAGCATGGCCCTGCGAATGTGTCTCTTCCTGACGGTGGAGTAATTTTCGTAGGGACCCTCCAAGGAGCATCACTTGGTACCTTTGCTCCTCTAGCATGTTTGCATTCACACTGGCTTCCATGAGTTGAATAATTATTGGCAAGTCAGAGAGAAGCTAGGTCAAACAGACACTTTCAGTGCATAGTTTTCCTAAAGGCGGGGACCGGGCATGTAATCTGAGTGGTCCAAGGGAACCCGTGCATTCCTGACTGCTATTTTAAGACTCGCCTCCTAAATTGATATCCTTCAGGTTTATTTGGTTTAACTCCTGCTCTGGAAGTCGGCATGTTTCTGTGTGTCAGCGTCGTCAGGAAAGCTGCTCCTCCTGGATGCTGGCCCGACAGCTGCAGAATAGTGGGCATTTTTCTCTCCTTCACTCTGTATTGACAGCAGGTTTGAATCACGCTGCCCTGTTTTCTGTAACATACCAGGCCAGGAATCATTTGAAAAACATTTAGGATGCCTCATCTGATCTTCTTTTCAATGAGAGGGAGGCAGCGCCTTGGTACATTTTGTATTTTTGTGTTTCCAGATTAATTAAGAACATAAAAGAGCCTCCCTCTTCTGCCCTTCCTATTTCTTGCCCATCAGCATGGGTGGAGCGGGGGATCCTTTCGCAGTCAGGAATATCCTCTTAGCCCCGTGCTTCCACCCACATTGCTTTGCTGCTGGCCACCCCAGTTGGGTCTTCTCTTTTTCTCAGCTGAGTCTCTGGCCGGCTTTCTTAAGCTCACACAAATCCCTGGCAGAGCTTTTGCCCTTCATACAGAGAGGGCCAGAAAAGTCTGCAAATGGTAAACTAGTGAAATGTGAAAACTTAGGCAGAGCTGCCTGCGTGTGCTCGGGCCTGGGTGCAAGCCAGGTTTGTGCCTACCTTTCCCTAAGAGGAAGATGTCGAGGCACGAGAAGAGCGAAGCAGGCAGCCCTTGCTCTAGTTCCTGATCTGCTCCTGAGTTCAGGAATGAATGACCTTGAGCAGTAAATGTGCTGTCTGGGCCTCGGGTTCCTCCTCTTTCGGAAGAGACGTCGCACTAGCTGACCAGAGTGCTTCCTCTCAGCCCTCATGTACCTTCATCACAGGGTGGCTCCCCAACGGACTGTGCCCACCTCTGTGCTTTCCTTAGCCCTTTGCCTCCCTTCCCCCCCCCGCCCCCATACGTACTGCCTAGTCTCCAAAAGCTAGTGTAAGTCTGAATAAAACCTTCTAGTCAAAGACAATTTAAGGACTTAATCCGTAGAAACTGCCTTTAACCTAAATACCAGCTGTGGACTCCCTGAGCCAGCCATACATTGAGCCAACTTGCATCAGTGCATGAGAGCCAATTTGAAAATTTTGGGGAGTTTCAAAAGACCGTTGATGTCACATTGGTAGCTGGAAATCATCTGCCATGGCGGGAGTATTTACACCAGAGAAATCGGCAAATGCTGTAAATCGGAACTTTCTCCCGCCTGCTGGTAGACATTCACCAGCCTGCCACTGAGATTCAGGTGCACTTGACCCGCCGACTCACACTGGCAGGAGGCCCAGTGTCCTTCCTCATCTTTTTGAGTGTTTCACTTGCTTTGTTTCATTGAGGTGCGGGTGAGGTTACATTACTATTGGTCTGTATTCCTAGTTTCTGTTTTGCTGACATACTTGAGCTTACAGACCACATATCTTAACTTCCTATGTGCAATGTCTCTCTCTTCCCATTGGGACTGCCCAAACTCATTCTCTCTGCAGAAGAATGATTTTGAGCACAGTAGATTTTTCCTGAAGGTTTAGAGAGCCTTGGAGGGGTTACGGTGTTGCAGTGCAAACAACTGAAAACTGAATATTGGATGTTCCTGTTCTTAACAGTCTTCAGCTTCCCTGCCACTGGGATTTCTCAGTGGCCAGCTTGTGTTTTGTTTTTAAGATTCTAGTTTCCTCCTGTACTGCTCAGTGTCCTTCCCCTCTCCCTCCCCCTCTCTTATGCAGAGCAGTTTATCTCTGTGTTCTTGTCTCCTTCCAGACCACACCTCCACAGCCGCATCTTCCAACTTGGAATGGCCCATATCCAAGGCATTTTCTAAACAAAGCTTCTAGAGTAGCTCTGGTGCAAGCTGTTAAAATCATATTGACTTTTCACATTCCTCCATCCCCAAAACTTGGTAGCTGACTTCCTCCAGTTAATAGTTCATTTTAACTCAAAGGTGGTATATGGCTTTGCTGCACCTATTTATTGTATTCATTTCAAGCATATTTCCTGAGTGTTGACTTTCTACCAGCCATGACAGTGGTTTCATGGAGTCCATCGGGGCTTAGTTTTTGGTGGGTGACCCCAGTCAGGAGTTATCTGATTTTCATAAAGAAGAAAATGACTTCTTGAGAAGGGAGAACTGTGGTCAAATGAACTTCTAGAACATGGACCTTGGAACACCTGATTACCATTTCTCCTCTCTGTTTGAAGGGTGTAGATGTACTGCCTGGGGGTTCAGAACCACTCAAAGCCTCCGCCACGTGGAGTAGTTAGCAGTTCCACACAGGGCTGTGTTCTCTCACATACCCGGTCTGTGTCAGTGCTGCTCTCTCTTCGACATTTCTTCCGCTCTCCTCATTCCTCATTTGTCTTCCCACCAAGTTTCTAATGCCTCTCTTATGTTTCAGGTTAGACTTTGTTTCCTCTAGAAAGCATTTCCTGATGCCCAGGAATGGGTGTGAAACCCCTTCTGTGAGTTCCCACACGACCCTGCCCTTACTCTCTGGTCATCCATCCCATGGTCTGTGGTTGTCTTGTCCGTCCTTCATTAGCAGGTGAGCTCCTTGAGACTGGGGACTGAGCCTTACTCGCTTCTTTCTCCATTGCCATCACTTGGTTTGCAGATAAATATTTGTTGGTGGAGTGAATGAATAAATAGGTGAATGAATAAACAGGTACGCTATAGAGTAATCATTTACAGCTCAGACCCTGGAGCCAGCAGATGTATACCTGTCACGTGACAATGGAGAAGCTACTTAATCTTTCCAAGCCTCAATTTTCTCATCTGTAAATGGGGGGTGTAGCAGTATCTACTTCTTGGGGTTATATTATTAGGAGTAAATTAGGCAATGCAAGTCAAGCACTTAGCACACTGACTTTTACACAATACATGAGGGCTATCTGGAAAGTATCCAGCCATGTAACCATTCTTGTTGTATTGACAGTGGCTGGATTTTTTCCAGACAGCCCTTGTGTGCTCAATAAGTTATTGAATTATTACTAATGATTGAAATCATAAAGAGCAAATGATTGAGAAATAAGATGATGTTTTTGGAATATGTACCAAAAAGCAATAATTTCCAGCATTTAACTGGAAGACAGATTACCCTATTTCCAAATAAAATCTAAAGCTGTATGTCTGTGATTAGTAATGGATACTAATGTTCAAGGATGCAGCCCGAAACATCAAAGTTTCCCATTAGAACCATGTTTACTAAGGGAAAGAAATGGAATGATATGCTTTTAAGAAAAAAAAAAAATCAATGTGCATTAAAACAAGAGATTTGTAGCTGTTAACGGCCTTGACCAGAAAATACAGTTAACTAGCTCATCTCTTTTCAGTTGTTTAAAGCATTTCCCGTCATTACCTTTGAATCACCACTGTATTGGGTTCCTGACCTAATGATGTTTATCTAACCCTCATGCATGCATTTACTCACTTAAGCAACATTTATCCTGTGTCAGTTACTGGAGATAAACACATGAATGAAACAGGGCCTCTGGCCTTAAGAAATTCATAATCTAGCCCAGCCTACGCAGACTTTTTCAGGGCAAGGGCTACTTCCTCAAGTGTATTGCGGTTCACTAGCTATTTATTTTATTATTCAGGTGGTCAATCCAAAATTCTTTGGCTGTCCACCAGTGAACTGCAATTGACGTCTTGCCCAGCCCTGTGCTAGAGCAAGGGTTGGCAAACATTCTCTTAAATGGTAAATATTTGGGGCTTTGGGAAGCATGGGGTCTCTGGTGCAACTGAGAAAGTTAACTATAGATAGTATGTAAATAAATGAGCATGGCTGTGTTCCAATAAAACTTTATTTACAGAAATAGGTGGTGAGCCAAATCTGAACTTCCAGCCCAGGTTTGCTGACCTGTGTCCAAGAGGAGGAGATATTTATCGTCAGCTAGGTCTGTTTCAGGCTTGCAGTGAGCACAGAGGGCTAAGACCTACTAAGGGCAGAGGCTGGGGAGGTGAAATGAGGATGAGTTGGGCTGTGACCCTCACAGGGAGAAGTGAATTAGGGATATAGGGGTGCTGTACAAGGTAAAGGAGATCAAACTAAGGCCAGGAGGAAGAGAGGCATGGCCCGCCCTTGATACAGACACAGGCAACATTGCTGTAATGAAGAGATCAGCTTCCTGGGCCTGAACTCACCAGCCCAGATGCATGCAAAGATCTTCCCGTTCTTGGGAGATGTGATGGAACTGTCTGGAACCCACCTCAGGATTACTGTGAGTTCCCACAGACTGCTTCTCCAGCTGCTCTCTGCAGAGGTTACCCTCAACACCCCAAACACAGAGGCCTACTGTCTTGCTGATTTCTAAGGGATAGCCACTTGCAGCAATCATTTTCTGTTTTTAGTAACTTTTGTGACAGTTTACTATGGGGTCACAGGGAGGGTTATGTTGCATCTCACATGTGCCCTAGCTTGCTTGTCCTGTGTCCTTCTTTTCTCTCTTTGTGCTGGAGCCAAGCAATTCTTCCCTTTATCTTGTGCAAGATAATTGCTCCCACATTCAGGTCCCTCAGGCCTTCAGCTTCTGGCCCAAGTGGCTTATCAGGGAATTCTACCAAAGATGACTCTTCCATCCATGCAGAAATTCTGGTGCTCTTATTACTCTAACAAACAGTAGCATCCCGGAAACATTCTGCTACCCCCTTTACATCCCCCCTGCCCACTCCATAGCTTTGGTCCCACAGGTTATTAATTTTTACAAAGGAGAATGAGGCTTAGGCAGCAAGCTATATGTGGCCTCCATGTTGGACAGACTTTGGCCTCACCTTTGTGTTCACCTGCTGTGTGATATCAGGCCAGTCACTCAACCTCCTTTGAGCCTGAGTTCACCGTTCTGTGAAACAGGCTTGATACTGCCTTCCTCAGGGGGCAGTTGTGAAGATTCAGGAAAAGAACCTGGCTACCAAGCTCAGTCCTCTTCAGCGTGGGGCTGATGCTAGTTGTCCTTTCCTGCCTTCATTTCCTCTTTTAATTCCCAGACTGGGACTGTAAAGTTGCATTTGGGCCTGTCACTCACTTGCATCTTTGTTATAGTGGTATGTGTCTCTCCACAGAGGATGTTTAGCCATTTGCCTTGAACTTGTGGCATCTGGCTTGACCGCTAGTGGTTTCATATTATTTGAAACCATCAACCTTGCTTTTGGCTTGTCATCCCGATTTGGGAAGGAATGAGACCGTCAGGTCTGCAGGCCTGTTTCTTCCCAATCTGGACTGGGAGGTGACTTGTAAGGATCCTTCATTGTGGAAATAAATTCAGTACGTGCACTGAATGAGAGTGCCTGCGTGCCGGGTGAGCAGGGAAAAATAACGTTCTGATTGAGTTATGTATCCCGTTTGTCATCATGCCTGGATGCAGTGGACATGCCCCCGAGATTCCTGGTTGTGATTAGTATCGTGAATGCATTTGGCTGACCACATTTTACCCTGATGAAGTGGAAAATCTTTATTTTTGTCTTTCTGTGTTTGATTTTAGTCACTAGGTTTGGTTGCCTAGACACTTAATTTTTTTTTAATAATTGGTAAGGAAGTTCTAAAAGTTCTGTGCAGGGGTGGCAAAGCATGGCTTGAATGACTTTCTTGACTCCCCCTTGCTCCCAGACTGTTAGGTGACCCACTTTGTGATCCACAGCTCCACAAACATTCCCCAACCACAGTAGTTTCACACTTCTTCTGCATTATGGTCTGTTCCCCCAATAAGACTTAGAACCCCTTAAAGGTGTAGACTATGTTTTCATTGCTGTATCTCCAGCACCTGGGAAAGTGCCTGGACTAGAAGTGTCAAAAGTGTTGGAGGGATGAGATACAATGGCTGGAAGAACAAACACTAAATGTTGTAGTTGTTTTAGGATTCTAAGAAGAAACATCACCAAATAACTCTGAGCCCCAATCACATCCCTGGTTACTATCCCTCCAGAATTCATTATTCAAGATAACAAAGATCCCCTGGAATAACAATGAAGAAGCTTTGGCATGTGTAAGTGTGCATTAAAACCTCCAAGCTGATTCGTGAGCAAGCCTGGTTTCCACATCACATCCCGTAGCCCTGCGTGGTGTGAGAAGCTCCTTGAATCCCTTTGCACCGGCACTTATATGAAGAGCCCTTTGAATCTTACAGAAACGGAGCAGATGTTGCCAGGAGTGTCTGAGTCATCACGGCACACAGTGAGGGCTGTGTGTTCACTGGGCTGCCTCTGGTGCAGGGGGCGAGGCACACCGGAGCCCTGGTTCAGAGAGGAACACCGAGAGCTAGCCAGTGGTCTACGGCCTGCCGGGGTGGGGCCATGGGAGCTACTTGCAAAACCTGAGTACTTTACAACGCACAGGGCCTCAGGAGGGGCAGTGGTCTCTTAGGGTTGAGTCAGAACTTTTAGGGTGTCCCCCAGTCCCACTCTGCTTAGGGAAGACAACAGTTCCAACAACATGTGCTGCAGCTACACCTCACTTTAAGAGAGCTCAGGGGAAGTGAAAACATGGAGAGCTCTTTGCAGGATGCTCTCCTGTTCTTACTCCTCTGCTCCTCATGATGAAGGAAGAAAGCCTTGGTCACCATCTCCATTTAGTGGAGTCCATGGATTGAGAGCAGGGACTTTAATGTTCAAAGTATTGCTCTACGAATCCTTAGCCATGGCATTGGGCAGAATGCTAACATCTCTGGGCTACAGTAAATCCACTTCATAAGATGCTCATGTGTGAATAAATGAAACAGTTCCTTAAATGTAGTCATTAAATGAAATTATTTAGAGCACTTAGTATAGTACAGTACCTGGCACATGGTTGGCACTCAGTAGATGATAGTTATTGGTGTAGCTTTAATTTTACTTACGAATATACTGGTGCTCAGCAAGACTAAGTAACCCCAGATTCTCAAGCCAGTAAGTTGGACTTGAACCCATCCACAAAATTCTGCAATTGTATAATTCTTCAGGTGATGTGAGTTGCACAGAGCAGAACAAGACAATGACCTTGGCATTTTTTCCACCTCATCATGGTAATCTAGTTTTTAAAAGATATCTTAGCCTCACAGGGGAGATACTAGGATGAGTGCTCCATTTATGAAAACTCAATCTAGCCCCATCTTGCCACAGCCAGAGCTGTTGCATAAAACAAAACAGACACCTGGAGGAAATTGCTTCCTGATTGGGGTGAGGGAGGCCTGTGAGCAGTCTCTAGGGGCATTTTCTTCCTCAGTGTATTTTTTTTTTTCAGAAGAAAAATCATGTTTTTTCATTAAGGAGACAACTGTCAGGTGAAAAGGCTCAGAAGTGTGGTCGAGCTGTGTGTGGATCGGGGACGGTCACAGAGCCCTGCAGTTATTTGATCTATCTGATACCAAGTGTCTGCACATGTGGCAGAACCAGGATAAATGACGGCCTCTTTTCCTTCTGCTCCTGCACATTTGGCATAATACAATCATAGATAGTGAATAATAGTCCAATTCAGCTCTCGGTTTCTGCATTGATTCCCCCAGAGAAATCTAATAAGTTAGTTCTTTGGTTGGCTTCTGATTTTGATTGGCAGAAAAAATAACAGCAGAAAGATTACATTTTTGCCATCATCCTGTATTTTGAAGAACAAAAACCATACTTAAATTATTGCTCAATGTTTGACAGTCCCATTTTTGAAAAGAACCTCCTGGAGGGAAAAATTCTCTTTTTCCTCAGGGAAGGAGCTAAAGGTCAGAGAACTTTGCGGTAGAGTCTCTGAAAACTGTTGACAGAAAACTTGATGGAAATACTGTATCTTGTACCTAGCATCCTCAGATTCTAGGCCTTATCCTGGACATACTACAATTTCTCAATGTGCTGCAGCGAAACTTGAGTTCTTTAATACCTGGCTTTTGAATTTCAAGATAGAACGCTGTTAGCTAAGGGAGCTGGCTAAAACTCCAGCTGCTTGGGCCCATGATCCAAGAGAGGAGCACGTACTGTGACAGTCCAGTCTATTGTCTCTTCCCAAGGCAGGAAGCCTGGGGGCAGCTCAAGTGCCTGCACTGGAAATACAGTTGGCTGGTGCTAGTCTGTTTCATCTCCGGTAACCTGCTGAATGAAGCCTTGTACCTCAGTGTCCTCCTTGGTATCACCTACCTCACTAGATTTATCCTGCAAATTTAAAACGTCAATACAATAAACATGCTATCTAGCACAGTGTCTGGTGCCAAGCACAGGCTCCGTAAACGTTGGCTATTATTCTTATTAATGTATAGTTGTTCATATCATAGTTTGGGTTTTTTCCCCCCATGGAAACCTTTTGTCAAACGAAATCTTACATGTAAAGAAAGCTGCTCTAGTAGAAGTGAAGCAGAGAGCATATAAAAACAGGTTGGCTTCACCCCCCTTTTCCACCGTGGCTCTGAGCACTCCCTTCCGCACCCCTGCCCCCCTCCTTGGCTGTCCCTCTATGGAAGCCTGGGCCCCCCACCCCAGAGCTGGAATGGGTCCTTGGCCTCTCACTGTCCATGTACTCTTGTTCAGAGCATACCTGGGTCATGGGCCTGCCTTGTTGTTGTTGTTCAGTGTCAGTGGGCAAAAAAAAAAAAAAAAAAAAAAAAAGGAAACAAAAAGCCACCTTGGGGACAAGAGTTCTTCCACTTTGGCCTTCTCCTAAGTCTTCTCTTCTCCAAGCTGAATGTCTCAATCATTCTGGCCGTTCTTCATTGAGAATGGTTTAGTGTCATCCTCAGATTCTAGTCCTTATCCCGGGCATACTACAGTTTCTCAGTGTGTTATCCTAACACTTGAATTCTTTAATACAGTAGACTGTCAGTCAACCGGCACCCATGGGGATTGGTAGATGTCAGAGAAATGTAAGTAGACTCTCCATTAACCAGAATTCAAAACAACGGGCACTCTCAAGCAACAGGCAAAATCTCAAGACACCAGCAAAACATTTTACCGGTTGCTTGAGAGTGCTGGTTGCTTGAGTTCTGCTAAACAGAGAGTCTGCTGTACTGGGGTTTTGAATTTCAAGATGGAGGACTGTCACCTAGGATGCTGCTTGGGTCTAACCCCAGAGATTCTGACTACTATAGGCATACCTTAGAGATGTGGGTTCGGTTCCAGACCACTGCCAATAAAGCAACTTATAATCATTTTTGCTGGTGGAAGGGTTTTAACTGCGATTTGTAAAGATTGCAATACCTGTGCAATGCAGTAAAGAGCACAATAGACCGAGGTATGCCTGAATTTAACCCTCTGTTTTCCAAACGTACCTTCCCCAAGAACCCCTTCTCTCTGTTACTGCCTGTTTGTGCTGTTCAGGGGAAAGCGTATTGGTTTAACATTGGTTTGGAGGCTCCCGTTTTGCAGTGTCAATCCTTTGCCCCGGGCAAAATCAGGGAGATTGGGCCGGTATCGTAGAGGAGAGGGCCTCTGGAATGGAATTCCTTACTGCGTCTGAGAGGGATGTATTTACAATAGCATGTAACCATTGCACTCCGCCAAAGAGCTGTTAGCTGTGGCCAGTCATCCCCTACAAGAATGAGATTTGCCCCCTGTAACGTGTTTATAATCTCTGTGTAATTTCATACACCCTTGAAAAAAGGGGGAAGCTTTTCTACAGCCAGTTTCGTACTTTCTCATAGCCATATATGGTACAAGATAGAGAAATGACTTGACCAGTTAAATTAAAGTCTTTCTCCTGAAACATACTGCTTGGGATTTTGAACAAATAAGTTCAAGAGAGAGGAAGGAGGTGTTTTGAGGGCGATCTGGCTTTAAGAAACTCAAGATAAAGAATAGCAACACTTTTTATTTTTAAAGGTATCTTCCTTCAAATGTCAGCAGTCAAATGATTTGTCTTCTTATCTAGCTGAGTGGGAGGATTTTAAAAATATGTGTAAGACAGCTTTGGAGGTCAAGTGTGTAGGGGAGGGAGAGCGATATTTTAAGAATTTAGTGTCTTTTTAAGGTGCTATTGCAAGGTCAAACATAAGCCCAACTGTATACTAATGTTTCCAGCAAGTTAACTTTTGCTTTGCCAGTTCTTTATGCCATTAAGTGGGATTTGAAAATGTACCTTGTAAACCTGGAGAAAATGTAGTGAAAACTGTGTAGAAAATGATACTTCCCTTATTTTCTTTTACTGCTCTTTAGTTACCAGCAGAGAAACAAATGACCTCATGACCCATAGTTTTTCACTTGGTTTCATCCAAAATAAACCACTGAAGGAAAACAAGTATCTTGTCCTTTATTAAAAAGAAACAACTGTAATTCCTCCAGCTGTCCTGGGTGCGGGGGGAGGGGGAGCTCTTTTCTACTTCCTCTGGGGTCAAAATGTCACTGAGGAAAACTAGAAACTCTGTGGCTCATATGATGGCTTCAGTCTATTGCAGTAATGCACTTTTATATTCTGCACCTTCATTTAGGGGCACACCCTCACAAGATGCAGGAGTATTTGTATATGACTTTTCAATGACCTACGATAGCAAAATCTTCATCGCACATAGAAGAAAAAGCATTAAAAGCATCACCAACATCACCAAGGCTTTAGTCTTTTGAGTTCATTTAGCTTTAAAAAGTACAACTGGCTTGATTAGCCAAGAGGAACAAGCCAGGCATACCTAATTTTACTTTTGAATCGTATGGAGGGATGGGTAATAGTTTTAATTTGTTGGATTTTCTCAGCAACCATTTCTGGGCTCCTGTCAATGCATCAGTCATTCTTGTAAGTAAGTGAAGTGCAGCCCATAACCACAGTGCATGTCAGGGATGCCCTGACAGAGCCTTACAGCTCTTTAGGTGAACAGAGATGGCTTCCAGTTTGGGAATTTCAGAAGTTTCCTAGATGAGGTGGCATGGAAGGTAGACTGGGAGCTTAGGTGGTGTATGGATGGGAGGCAGTGAGGGGCTCAATGAGGCATCCCAGTTGGAGTAAACAGCTTGACCAAAGAGTTGGCGATGGCTGATTTAAGGAGGAGGAAGCCATCTGGTATCATTTGCTTGCCTGCTAGAGTTTGTTAAAAAGGACCACTATGTCTTCGAAGCCGAAGGTGCTTTTCAAGCTAGAATGATACTATTAATACTAATAAGGTGATATTCAAAACTATACAATTTCACACAATTCATGCCCCATCAGACTAACAAAGAAACTTTTTCTTTTTAAACCAACGTTTATTGAGCCCTTAGTGTATGCCAGGCCCCATGCTAGGCACTGGAAATGAAGTGGTGAACCCCTCACCTGTTTCTTAGGCCATGGTGGTCAGACTTCTGTTACTTGCAGCCAAATACAATGCTGTGTTTTTATTGTGATAAAATATATCTGATAGAATATTTACCATTTTAACCATTTAAAAATATACAGATCTGTGACATTAAGTACCTTCCCATTGTGTGCATCCATTGCTTTCACCCATCTCCAGAACTTTTCATCTTCCCCAGCTGAAACTTTGTATCCATTAGGATTACAGGCTAACTCCCCGTTCCCTCCTCCTTCTAGCCCCTACTTTCTGTCTCT
This sequence comes from Lyroderma lyra, assembly GCA_004026885.1. NCBI lineage: Eukaryota > Metazoa > Chordata > Mammalia > Chiroptera > Megadermatidae > Lyroderma > Lyroderma lyra. The sequence continues at coordinate 19,773 of PVJL010000606.1, read as the reverse complement.
ATGAATTTGACACCTCTAGGCACCTCTTGTAAGTGGAATCATATAGAATTTGACCTTTTATGACTGGTTCATTTCATTTAGCCTAATATCTTCAAGGTTCATCCATGTTACAACATGCATCAGAATTTCTTGCTTTAAAAGGATTGAATTAATATTCCATTGTATGAGTGCTGTCAGAAAAAAATGCAGCCATTGTCAATATAATGAGAATGGGTATGTGGCTAGATACTTTCTGAACATTCCTCCTGTGTATATACCACACTTAGTTTATCCATTCACACTTATACAAACAATATTCATTGTTTATCCATTGATGGGCACTTGGGTTGCTTCCACCTTTTAGCTCTTGTGACTAATGCTTCTGAGAACATGGGTGTACAGACATCTTCAAGTCCCTGCTTTCACTTCTTTGGGGCTTATACCCTCAAGTGGAAGTCCTGGATCACAGTTTATGTTGAATTTTTTGAGGAACTTCCGTTTTGTTTTCCACAGTGGCTGCACCATCTTACAGGGTCAGACAATTAATTTTGTGAACTCATCCTAGAAAAAGTGCTGCATGCCTCATTTGTCTCACTGCTGCATATCACTACAGTCACCTTCAGAGTACCCCCCTTGGGAAGCTGTGCGCCGACACCAGCGCCTAGTCCACCCTTCAAAGCAGTTTTGGAGCTCTTTTTCTGGAATGCCAGCAGAGCTGTCATCATCCTGAAAAAATCTGACAATTAATTAAGTTCGCAAACTTGCCGCTGTGCGCTTACATTGGCAGCACTGTACAAACAACTCGGTAAGGTGTCATAACCTTGGTTTGCAAACTTGGCCACCATTAGCTCACAGTGGCAAGTTCGCAGACTTAATTGTTAGATTTTGGGTCCAATAACAGCTCTGGTGCCCATTCCAGAAAGAGTTCCAAAACTGCTTTGAAGAATGGACTAGGCGCTGGTGTTGGTGCACAGCTTCCCAAGGGGAGGACTTCAAAGGGACTCAATAAATTGGTCAATGAATTCAATCTTTATCAAAATCCCAATAATTTTGGGATTTTGTTAATAGTGCCCTTTGATGCAATGGTTTTTTAAAATTTGGATGAAGTCCAACTTATCAGTGTTTTTTTTTCTGTTTTTTTTTTTTTGGTTTGTTTGTCTTTTTGTTTTTGTTTTTGTTTTTTTTTGCTTGTGCTTTTGATATCATATCCAAGAAATCCTTGCCAAATCTAGTGTCATGGAGCTTTTTTTGCCCTGTGTTTTCCTCTAAGGGGTTTATAGCTTTAGCTTTTACATTTAGGTCTTTGATCCATCTTGAGTTGCTTTTTTCTGTGTGTAAGGTAAGAATCCAACTTCATTTTTTTGCATGTAGATATGCAGTTTTCCTGGCATCACTTGTTGAAAATACTATCCTCACCTCATTGAATCGTTTTTGAAAATCTTTTGACCATATATGCAAAGGTTTATGTTTTTCTGGGCTCGCTTGTCTCCCATTGGTCTATACATCTGTCTTTATGCCAGTACCACACTGATTTGATTATTGTAGTTTAGGAGTGAGTTTCGAAATCATGATGTATGAGAAATCCGATTTTGTTATTTTTCGAGATTGTTTTGGCTATTGGGAGTCCCTTGAGATTCAATATGAATTGTAAGATGGATTTTTCTTTTCTGCCAAAAAAAATTGGGATTTTGATAAAGATTGAATTCATTGAGCAACTTTTAAAACTTATATAAAGCACCATCCTTATTCTATCTTGATGTTCTAGAAGCCTGTGGAATTGCACAGACAAGATCCTTAGAGCACAGGAGTCCAAAGCCTAGCTCCCTCTCACTCCGTGCCCTCTCACTGTCCTTGGTGGCTCTCATGCCTGCATTCTCTCTCTCTCTTTCTGTAACTCCAAGGATTTTCACCAAGAATGAGTTGGAGAGAAGACTGTATTTGAGCTCGTGCCTTTAAGATTAGACATTGGTCACAATCGTTCTGAGAAAGCTCCTGCAGTGCAGCTCCCGGGATCCTACAGAACCACTAAGTGGACTGAGTGGGGTGCATGTGCCCCTCTGTGGTCTGGTGGCTAACAGGGTTGTAAAGGAATTGACCTGAGTAACTCTGAAAACAATCCCCAGCCTGTGAGGCACTTGCACTTGAAAATAAAAAGAAAAGAAAAGAAAAGAAAGAAAAACTGGTTTCAATTACTCTAACAAATCTGAATGCTCAAGATTGACACCTTGACAAATGATAGGAAATTGCAAACATTTTCCCAGACCCAATTATTAAGCCTTTCCCTGAAGACTACTGAGAGAATTTAGGTGGGAAACCTCCCCAGAGCGGGTTTAAAATCACTGTAGGGTGACAGGAGATGGGATCTGTGGGTGGAGAACAGACTCCAGGAGTGCCTGTTAGCAATGGGACCAGAGCGCCAGCGTCTCCCTAGGACCCTGGGGTCAGAGGGACCGGAGGCCAATGCTGGCCCTCGAGGAGGGAGAGGAAGACATGCTTATTTATCTGCCTTAGACAGTATTTTCATTTAAAAAAGGATTTTGGTTACTTGTCAGAGAAGATTAAGGCTGGTTGCCAGAAAAACCAAACTTCTCCCCTCCCCACAGGAGGATTAATGCTCTCCTCAAATCCTTTTAAAAAGAGCCTTTTCTCGGCTTCAAAGGCATCCTGTCTGCAGTGTTTCAAATGAGACTTTTCCTTCTTGCTGTGGTTTGTCAGTTGGTGGTGGGTGAACATTGTAAGCTGGTATTTTAGAACAGAGATGTTCAGTCTGCAGGGCGCTACCCACTAGTGGGTCATAAAAATCTGTTCATCAGCTCTGTGATCCCCATTTTAAAAAATGGACTAGGGTGGAATATATCAGGGTTTATTGTTTATTGTATGTAGTAAGAGTATGTCGATATTTTTCAGTTTGGCATATAGATTTTTGGGTGTTTATTGGGTGTGATGGAATGGGCGATTCTTACTATGCTCAGTAGTCAGAAACTTGTTAAAACCATTGTTTTTAAAATTACCTTTGGCTGAACAAGGCCTAGTCATGTTGCCTGCCACATCTGGCCATTCTCAGCAAAATGCAGTGCTTAAACAAATACATATAAATAAAGCTGTAGAAAGGAGGCAGTTCAGATTAGTTTTGAACCTAGTCCTTATCTGGGCATTCTGATTTTATTTCTCCTTGGTCAATTACATTTGCTAAAAGAGTTGATGGAATATAACATAAGGATTTCTAGGTGTAATGAAGGAGTGCTTCCCCAACTTCAGTCTGTCACAAACCTTCCACACGATTTTTATGAAATCTGTGAACCACTTGTGTTTTTACTAGTTTCATATTTTCCTTAAATCAACTCAAATGAAATCTACATTTAATATTCATGAAACTGCTAATTTACGTATGGGCTATTTATCTTTTCTAATAAGCAGTAAAATAACTATATAGCTTTTAAAATATAAAAATGTGCCCCCGTGTGCCATCTAAAATAATCTCACCTACTTCAGAGGGCCACCACCATGGTTGGGGAAGTACTGAGGTTCAGAACTTCCTGTCGTGCTTCTCTCCTTTCTCCTGGTTAGATTCCCCGGACGTGAGAAAAGGAATAAGAGCGTTTAGTCAGTAGGGGTAGAAGTGCTCTTAATTTTAGAGAACTCATCCCATCCTCCCTCCCCCACAATAGTTTTCATGGAACACTAGCTTTTCTGAATTCACTAGTGACTCATTCAAGACGCAGCCAGTTTTCTCCATTTATTAGGAAGCATCATAAGAGGACTGTGGAGAGGGGACTGTTTGTAGATAAAGAAACCCCTGCAGGTTACAACACAGGGAAACGATAGGACAGGCAAGTAAGTGCAACCTGCGGCCCAGGACAGCTTTGAACGTGGCCTAACACAAAGTCTTAAAACATGAGATTTTTTTGGCGACCTTTTTTTTTTTTTTTTTAAATTTTATTTTAAGCTTGTCAGCTATCGTTAGTGTATTTTATGTGTGGCCCAAGGAAGCCAAAAGGCTGGACGCCCCTGTGATAGAACTTAGTGAGTGAGGAGGACTGTGTTCTTGGGCCCAGTGGAACAAAATTGGCTTTGGCCCAGCTTCGTGGGGCTCCTTGGAGACTATTGATATTTGAGGAGAAACAGCCGAAAGGACTCTTGAGCAATAGCTCATCTTCTTTCTTAAAAATTGGGCAACTGAGGCCCAGAGGGACAAAATGGCATCTCTGGGGTCGCCTCACCAGTTGGTAGCAAAGCTTGAGGCTTGGTAAGGAAAATTTCAAACTAAGAGTCACAGATCCCCGGTGTTAGAAATGACCACTTTCCAAAGAAAGAGGAGCAGACCCAAAACAGTTCAGCTAAGATCTGAGATCGCTGATGTGATGCTCTTAGGAATGACAGAGCCATGTCAGGTTAACCTGGACAAGACCAGTGATGACCCGGGGCCCCCTTCATATCTATTAAGGGGATTTCTGACCATTATGTAAGTGCAAAGTACTAATGATCTGATCCACAGGTGCCTTGGTGCCCTGTAGTCCTACTCAGGGAACTTCTGTTCTAGAAGCCAAGTTCAGAATCATCTCTAAGTGCTACCTTTTATAGCAGTAATGAATAGTCTTGAAATGTCCCCATGATTTCATAACCAGAGGAGCCCAGGATTAATGCCAAGTGGAAATTCTGAAGCTCTGAGTCCTGATCCTGGTTTGTTCCTGAGTTTAGGCTGAAAAGTTCTAATGAAGCCTGAATGGCTAGTCACAAATCTTATGTTTCTGTTGCCTCAAAACTATCAACCAATAATTCAGAAGGCATTTACAGAACAGCACAAATCTGAACTGCATAGGTCCACTTATACATGGATTTTTTTTCCAGTAAACACTGTAAACATATTTTCTCTTCTTTATGATTTTAATAACATTTTCTGTACCTTACTTTACTGTGAGGTAGAGTGTATGATACATATAACATACAAAATATGTGTTAACTGTTCATGTTATCAATAAGGCTTCCTGTCAGTAGTAGGCTATGAGTAGTTAAGTTTTGGTGGAGTCAGAGTTATACATGGATGTTCAACTGTGCAGGGGGTCGGCACCCCTAACCCCCCTCATGTTCAAGGGTTAACTATAGTGACTATTTCCCTATGCTCTGGTAGGCTTTGGGACACAAAGATGAGTCAGGGAGGTGGGGGTCTCTGCCCTGGAGGAACTCACGGACCAGTGGATAACACACCAGTCAACCCATAGCAGAAACATGGCATCGCAATTTAGGCATCAGCTCCTCTGCGAAGGTTTCCCAAACCCTCTAGGGAGACTTAGTGGATCCCAATCCTTGGGTCTTATGGAAGCTCGTCCAGTCCTCTGTAGCCCTGAACCTTGTTTCTGTGCTCTGTTTTGAGGTCTGTTCCTCTTCAGACAGTGAGCAGAAGCTGTATTTTATTCAACTCTGTATTCCCCGTGCCTGATGTAAGGAGGTGGCCCTCCAAGATCCTTTTATGGGGGTAGGTACGGGCAGTATCCTAGGAAACACACGAGCAGGGGAAATACCAGGCCGTTCATTCAGCTTGAGGATCTCAGAGAGCTTGGCAGAGGAGAAGGCTTTTGAGCTGGGGTCTGAAAGGTAAGTAGGGGTTTCTGGGAGCTGTTTGGGCACCACCGGAGGCGTGTCTCCTGTCCATTCTGCCTGTGTTGTGCGAGCCCTTTCCCTGCACCGGGCTCCTTTTCTGAAGGAGGCACACATTTTCAGTGAGTCTGCACATTTCGCTTAGACAAGCCAGGGGTCTGATTAACTCTGGGTCAGTCTTTAGCCAGTTAGTTGTTGGTTAACATCTGGCAGTGTATGTCAATGTGAAAAATACACATTGCTAGGTTGGGGTGTTTCTTATCAAAACCCCCTCAATTAAGCATTGTTAGCATTCTAAGGAATGTATGGGAGCAGAGAAGTCCCACTGATTCATGTTCCTTATGGTCAGTGAGGAATATGCCTAAAACTTTTTTAGGAAAGAGGCAATGCCTCTGGATATGATGTTGTTCTTGTACAGACATTGCTGACACCTGTCCCCAGTGCCCCCTTTTCCTTAGCACTTATTTTCTAATGAATGACAACATTTATTTATTAATGACAGTAATTTTCATCTGTTCCTCCCTGTTAGAATGTAAGTAAGCTCCAGGAAGACGGGGCCCTTCGTCATCGATGCATCCCAAGTGTCTAGAACAATGTTGGGCACATACTAGGTGCTTATTGAATGAATGAATAGTGATATGAATGCAATACTGAATGAGCAAATGAATGACTACTTCTGCCTCAGATCTGAGCCCAGACAGAGGAGAAGTCACTTGTCCTAAGTAATTGGGATTGCGGTGTCCCTAGAACCTGCCCCGGAGAGCTGGCCTCCGGTGTAGGCTGCCTCCTTTCCAGTGACTGGGTGGGTTCGTGCCTCCCCTGTGGTGTCGTGAACCTAAGCAATAGAAAAGCTGATGTCTAAAAAGCCCTCCAGTCATTTAAGTGGCTGTTGTTTCAATGCATTCTTCATCCAAGGAGGTCCTGATACAGTCGCAAAGGGACACTGTGTCAGGAGGCTTGTGTTCAAATCCCAAATACACCCGTTTCTAGCTACGTGATTTACGGTTCATCATTAGCCCTCTCTGAGCTTCAGTTTCTTCATAAAATGGGGAGGGGGCAGTGATGTCTTCACCACGTGCCTAGCACTGTACCTCCTGACATCCACGAGGCCCCCCAGAAGCAGTGTCCGGCCAGGGGAGACCCTCTGACAAGCCGGCAGTGTGGGTGGGTTCCGTGAGCCTGTCTGAGAGCCAGTCTCCGGCACTCCCCAGGAAAAGATCCAGCAACACCCCGTGAGTTTTGTTAGGGAGGATTGTGCAGCACCCCCGCGCGCGCGCACACACACACACACACACACACACACACACACACACCGCATCCAAACCCAAATCCCCGGCAAGTCAGGAAGATGTATGTGTTTTAAAACTTCGGGAGGTCTGCTTTGAATCACCCTGGAGCTGTGGCTTCCCTGGGCAGCTGAGAGCATGAGGCAGCAGTCCCTCTGCCGGGAGCTCCCCCCGGCTCGCGCCCGGGTCCCACACAGGGCCTGCCTTCACTTGGCTTGGGCGGCCGTTGACTTTTAAATCATAAAAAGCCGCTCTGTATACAGTTTACTTTGTTGCTAAAAGGCTGCAGAACATAGGTATTAAAAAAAAAAAAAAGGCAGCAGCAGCAGCAGCAGCCGTTAATCCCGCCAGGCTTCTGGGCGCTGGAGCAGTTGAGGATGACAAAAGTTAATTAGAAACATGAGCAGTTTAACCGAAAACACTTGTGACAATTGGACGGACAGCCTCTCCAGTTGGAGAGTTTTTTACAGGGAGTCGTTTCGGGAGAAAGTGGCTGCTGCTAGGTAAGTCATGAATGATGACACTGTGCCTTTGCAAATGGGGACGTGCTCTTTGGGGACTGACATCCTGCGCGGGTGGGCACTGGGCTCAGCTGCAACGTGCTTTCCCGGCCACTGTCACTTGGACAGCTGCCCTTGAGTAGGAGATGGAGCCGCATCCTTGTGAACTCTGTCTGCAGATGGGAGCTACAGTTTTTATATCTGTGATACGGCGGCCTTGGTGGCCAGCAGAACTCCAGTTTGGAGCCTGCCCTTCCCAGCATAATTCCGGTTCTAGTCTGGAAACATTTTGAGGCTTTTCTGAGAAAGGAGTCTGGCCAGGGAAATACTCCCTGAGCACCAAAGGGGAAAGCCTTGACTTTCAGATAACCTTTGTGTTTTCTTGCCTGCGGGGAAGCCATGCGCACAGTTCATACTCTTACACTAAAGAGGCTTTCTTATTTTAAGTCTAGTCTGAATCGTGTTTGTAACTCTTTACAAGTGCCAACATAGAAAAAATTGATATGCTTGGATAGGACTTAGCAACTTCTATGGGTAATCATTCTTCTGTAAAGATTATACTCGGTTGCTGTTTCTCTCTCTCTCTCCCCCCCCCCCCCCCCCCCCCGTTTTAATGTCTCTGTGACATTGTTTTCTTTAAGTTGGATTGTTCTCAACTGTTTCACATAACTGAGAAACGGAGTTGTGAGCTGAATATTTCTACATGTTTCCTACA